>CM050417.1:34725921-34753421 GCA_027564155.1 Gymnocypris eckloni scoliostomus
GCTCTGACAGAATATCTCATCATTCCGGTCATGTGTGTGTGTGTGTGAGAGAGAGAGAGAGAGAGAGAGAGAGAGAGAGAGAGAGAGAGAGAGAGAGAGAGAGAGAGAGAGAGAGAGAGAGAGAGAGAGTGAGTGTGTGTGAGTGTGTGTGTGTGTGTGAGAGAGAGAGTGATATTGTGTGTGTGTGTGTGTGTGTGTGTGTGACATACTTACCCCTGTGTGAATGTGTGTGTTACAATGAAGACACCTTTTCTATCCTGCAGTGAGATCTGCCATTTCAGACAAAAAGGAAATGTTTTAATATGTGGCGACTTAAATGAGAACTGGAATGAACCAGACTTTGTCAACACAATAAGGAGACAAATATATTACAAACACCTGCCCCTCTGCCCTCATATCACCTCAGAAATAATTATGACAACTTCACAAACAAAAGTGGGAAAAGCCACACAGCTCTGTCAGTCACTGGGCCTGTATATAGTGAGTCGCACGAGGAGACTCTTGGCTGTTATACCTTTAATTCTTTCTTGGTACAGTACTGTAGATTATTTCATCACAGACATTGATCAAGTGCACACACACAGTCAGTCCTCAAACACTCTGTCAGACCACTGTAAAATTACACTCTACCTAAAACCAGCTCAAACACACACAGTGTGCAGACAGCCCTCTCATTTACTAAACCACAGCAATCCTACAAATGGACTAAACACAGCAAGAAAACTATCAAAGGCAATAGAAAGTCAAACTATCAAACTATTATTGGACAAATTTATAATGAACACATATCCACAAAATAAAGTACATAAATCTGGCACAAAGGACATTACAGATATATTCCACCAATCAGCATCCATGTGCAATTTGAAAAATCATCAAAAGAAACCAAAAATACCAATGAAAAGTGGTTTGACGATGAGTGTAAAAGAATAAGAACGACATCGTAATCTATCAAATAAAAACACAGAGATCCTGACAACCAAGACCTGCCCAATATCATGAAGCTCTTAAAGTGTACAAACAAACTCTAAAGGCAAAAAAGGAAGAGCATACAGAAAATGTATTAAAAACAATGGAGGAATCAATAAATACCAATAACTTCAGGGACAATTGGAACACTCTCTATAGATCACCAAAGGAAAAAATGGCCATTCAAAACGAGAATATTTGGTGGACACACTTTGGAAATCTGTTCAAAACAATTTAAACAAATCCTGCTCAAAATGTAATAATAACCAAATTAGAAATCCTAAACGAAAAAATTAAAGACAATCAGAATCCCCTGAATTTCATAATCACAGTAAATTAGCTAACAGACAGACTACATGCACTGAAACCCAACGAGGCAAGTGGCATTGATGGAATATTAAATGAAATGATGAAATACCAAAATTACAAATTAAAAACTGCAATAATCAAATTATTCAACATTCTTTTGAGTGTAGGATATTTTCAAGACACCTGGAATCAAGGCCTAATTACACCCATCTTTAAACAAGGAGACATGTTTGAGCCAAGCAATTACAGAGGCATATGTGTCAATAGCAACCTGAAAATATTCTGTTCGGTTATTAACATAATTACAAAACTTTCTTAAACACACAAAATCTTGGAGAAAAGTCAAATTGGATTTCACCCAAACACAGAACATCTGACCACATTTATACCCTCCACACTATCATTGATAAACATGTACACCAAAACAAAACCAAAATCTGCTTGCTTTATTGACTTTGAAAGCGTTTGATTCAATCTGGCATGAAGGACTCTTTCTAAAACTACTGGAAAGTGGGATTGGAGGAAAACTTATTTAATCAGTACCATGTATAAGAACACATGTGCTGTAAAATAGGAACAAACGGACAGAATTTTTCTCTCAACGAGGAGTTAGACAAGGTTGCCCATTGAGCCCCACTCTGTTTAACATTTATATCAATGAATTAGCCAAAGAATTAAACAATTCGACTGTGCCCAACCCTAGCTGAATCAGAAATCAAATGTCTCCTCTTTGCAGATGATTTAGTCATTCTGTCAAAACAAAAAGAACTACAACAGCTCGACATCATAGAGACATTCAGTCAAACATGGGCTCTTAAAATGAATCTAACAAAAACTAAAATAATGATTTTTCAAAAGAGACCCAGATGTAAGGAAAATAAGCACACTTTCAGAGCAGGACAGCAGGTCCTTCAACACACCCATGAATACACCTATCTGGGACTAAAAACAGCTCAACGGGAAACTTCAACCTGGCTGTGAATGCACTGAAAGCAAAGGCCCTGAGAGTCTTCTACATGATCAAAAATACTACCAAATTTATTCAAACCTGGCTAAAAATCCTAAAATAAATAATCGAACCAATTTCTATATGGCAGATATGGGGACCTCTAAAACCCAAGATTTCTCCAAATGAAAAGAAGAAATTGAAATTATGCACACCCAAATTTGTAAAACATCTTAAAGTTAACAGTGACAAACAACTGTGCAGAGCTGAATTAGGACAATACCCACTATTAATTATTCAAAGAGAGAAAATTCCACCAGCACCTGAAATGCAGTGATCCGAGCTCTTCAGGCTGAAGCCCTGCAGGAGCAGAAGCAGAAGAGCGCACACAGCTGGTACTCAAATTACACCCAAACCAGCACACCACAATCCGCCCAACCAAATCACACAGCTACAAAACAACACTACATTGTCTATTGAAAGATGCCACTAAAATACAAAGAAGATGGAGCTGTATTTACAGCTAAAAGAGATTACAAACCAGCAGAATACCTGAGCTGTGTAAAAGATCACAAATTAAGAAAGACACTAACGAATACAGACTGAGTGATCACTGTCTGGCTATAGAGAGAAGCACAGACAAAGATGGCATACGAGAACAGAGACTGTGTTTACTGTGCTCACAGAAAGAGCTGGAAACAGAGGAACATTTCTACTGCACTGTGATTACTATCACCACATCAGAGCTGCATATTTACCCAAATTCAAGCTAATTCAACCAAATTTTATGGCATTGCCAAATGCAGACAAATTAAGTCACATTTGAAAATTAAAACGATCGAACAGCAGCAAGATGTGTCAGCCTGTCACAAACTAAGACTGTCAGCCAGTGGACAAACCTGAAGCACCAGCATTTCTTTCATGTTCTACAAAGTTTATGTGTATATATATATATATATTTTTTTCTTTTTTTTTTTTTTCTTGGTTGTAAAAAAAAAAAATGCATGTACTTATTTACTCAGATCTATTCTTGTTTTATGTATTATATAATCATTTGTTTCTTATTCGTAATGGACAATGCTTTTCAATACTGTGCAAGTCATGCCAATAAAGCTCATTTGAATTTGAATTTGAATTTGAGAGAGAGAGAGAGAGAGAGAGAGAGAGAGAGAGAGAGAGAGAGAGAGAGAGAGAGAGAGAGAGAGAGAGAGAGAGAGAGAGAGAGAGAGAGAGAGAGAGAGAGAGAGAGAGAGAGAGAGAGAGAGAGAGAGAGAGAGAGAGAGGAGGAGTGAGGAGGAGTGAGTGTGTGTGTGTGTGTGTGTGTGTGTGTGTGTGTGTGTGTGTGTGTGTGTGTGTGTGTGTGTGTGTGTGTGTGTGTGTGTGTGTGTGTGTGTGTGTGAGAGAGAGAGAGAGAGAGAGAGAGAGAGTGTGTGTGTTGTTTTATATACTTGTGAGAACCAGATGTCCCCACAAGGATAGTAAAGCTTGAGATTTTGACTTTGTAGGACATTTGGGTCCTCAGGCAAATAAATTATAAAAATACCAAATTAAGTTTATCTTAAAATGTAAAATGCAAAATGTCTCCTGTGAGGTGTTTAGGGTAGGGTTGGTGTGGGTATAAAATGTGGTCAGTATAAAACAATAGAAGTCTATGAAAGTCCTCACAAGTATAGCAAACCAACATGTGTGTGTGTGTGTATGAGAGAGTGAGTGAGTGAGGAGTGAGTGTGTGTGTGTGTGTGTGTGTGTGTGTGTGTGTGTGTGTGTGTGTGAGTGTGGTGTGAGAGAGAGAGAGTGAGTGAGTGAGTGAGTGAGTGAGTGAGTGAGTGAGTGTGTGTGTGTGTGTGTGTGTGTGTGTGTGTGTGTGTGTGTGAAGCTCCTCTAAATATGTACTCAGTTCCAGTACTTTAGAGACTCGAGAAAATACAGTTCAACAGAATTTTCGTGGCAATAAACGAGACCGCGGAGTTCATATTCTTTCCTAGAACTGAATAATTCAAGCCATGCATAATTATTCCTCAAACTCTCCCGCTGAACCGCTTCCGTCTGCGGCCTCTCGCCTGAAGCAGAAGAAATAACTTCAGCATGTTGTGTGGTTTACAGCCAGAATCTGCATTAAACGAGTCTAATGTATTGACAGATATATGCTAATGCAGGGTTAGTATTGTTAGACGGAAGAGCCCATGCGCTTTACTGGACGACAGCGACGCTGCGCGAGCGTCGCGATATTCAGCGACCGCAGAGACGACTGGAAGTCATTTAGCATCATGCTAACGACAGTGACATCACTCCTATAACACACACCACAGCCGTGCACGCTTCGTTAACAGCCACGTTAAGTTGCCTCTGCAACGTAATTTAATTACAAATTAAAAGTAACTGTAATCAGTTATTAAATGACAGGTACTCATGAAAACGGACTCTTATATTCTCCTACATCTAACAAGACACAGGTGTCACTACAGCGGCTCGAGCGGCCTGAGGGCGGAGATATGCTAATACGGGGGAGGGGCCTGAGCAATATGACATCATATCGTCTTTATAACTGTTTAGAATAAAAGAGTGCATGGATGTTTATCATTGGTGATGAAGGGTAGCTGTGTCTACGCACTACCAAGACACATGTACATGCAAATTAAGACATTAGACACAAACACAGCTAAACACAACGAACCTGCAACCCTGATCGACTTCAGTTCAACACAAACTCAATAACACACACCTGATCTGTTCCTACAGCAGCACCAGAGAGAGAGATCTGAACAACGAAACACTCTTAAAACGGGTTCTCAGGAATAATGTGGTGCTGTAATGAAAACACGTGATTCGACCGGCGTTAAAAACCTCTGCTAGTATGATTGATCTGCATCTGGATGACGCTTAAAATGTGACCCATGTATTGAGAAATATGTCCTAACGTGCCGGAATAACCTGATTATCTGAACGCAGTTAAGACCCACTTCAGAATCGGTCAGCAGAGATACGTTCAATAAAAGTGCAAATGTGAGGCAAAGCGGATGAGATAAAGTGTTATCAGGCTGCGCTTGTGTGTGTGTGTGTGTGTCTGTGTGAGAGTGTGTGTTTGTGTGTGTGTGTGTGAGAGAGAGAGAGAGAGAGAGAGAGTGTGTGTGTGTGTCTCTGTGTCAGTGTGTGTGTGTGTGTGTGTGTGTGTGTGTCTGTGTCTCTGTGTGTGTGTGTGTGTGTGTGTGTGTGTGTGTGTCTCTGTCAGTGTGTGTGTGTGTGTCTGCAGCAGAAGCTCCGGTCCAGACACACACCTCCAGGATTCGACGCTGCTGTGTTCAGATCCGTCCGCTCTGATTCAACATCTGACCAGCACGACTTCATCTGATTACAAGCAAACGTGTCGAACAACAGCGAACACGCGCGCAGAGACACTCGAAGGTCACGCGACTCTGACAGATGCATTATGGGACGGACACACAAACACTGCTGAGAAGCACGGAGAGAATTACAAGCAGCTCTTCGCACTTAGCCGTTGACTTGATTTCAGTATCGATAATGAAATATTAGCTCTGAAGATGCCATCACTCATCCTCCAGTGCTGATAAACACATATCAGTATAATAATACCGTTAAAACCTTAACGATACCCATCCTACACACACACACACACACACACACACACACTCTCTCTCTCACACACACACACACACACACACTCTCACACACACACACACACACACACACAGATATTCTCTCTTTCACACACACACACACACACACACACACACACACACACACACACACACACACACTCTCACACACACACACACACACACACACACACACTCTCTCACACACACACACACACACACACACACACACACACACACACACACACACTGTCACACACATACACACATACACACGGCTGTGTGATGGTAATCAGACCTTTGTGTCTCAGCTGAAGGAGATTGTAGAAAGCGAGCGGTGGCAGGAGTGTGTAAACACTCACAGTCAAATATCAGCGGCTGTCAGTTTGTGTTTCTGTAATGTAAAGTTTAAAGCTTGAATTCTGCCCTGCTGCAGACCATCTGCAGACCACAGAAGAGATTACAACAAATCTCTCATTCACACACACACACACACACACACACTTCTCTAAATAGAACACCGAGAGCTTGAAGGTCACTGGAGACTTTACATGACCTACAATTCATCATACGGCCACTGCAGCCCTGTGTGTGTGTGTGTGTGTGTGTGTGTGTGTGTGTGTGTGTGTGTGTGATATCCAGATACATATTGTGCTGAATATAAACACATCAGCAGGAACAAGAGAGTTACTTTTAAAATATATGCGGTGTAAATCAGTATTTAAACCCAGCATCCTAACATACAGGTACATCTAAAAAAATTGAATATCATGAAAAAGGTCAATATTTTTTGTCACTCATTTCAGAAAGTGAAACCCATATATTATACAGATTCATTACACAGAGTTAAATATTTCAAGCCTTTAATTCTTGATGATTATGGCTTACAGATAATGAAAACCCCAAGTTCAATGTCTCAGAAAAGTAGAATATTACATAAGATCGATAAAATGATATTTAAACAGTGTAAGCCCGGTGCCAGGATGTCAGAGAGGAACTGCAAGCCTGGTGCCAGTAATCAACAGAAACTACCTCTTACATATGTAACAGCCAGGACGCAGCACACATTTACACCCTGTGCTGACGGTCCGCACGATGGACCTGGTGCAGTCACCATTCCCTCCTCACCACCTAGAATTCACTGAAAACCATGCAATGTAATATGTACAAAAGTAACCATACATGTTTGATATCTTTGAAATGTCTCAGTGCGCCTGGTAAAATGGTCTCATTCTCCCAATCATAATGAAAAGCTAAAAGAAGTTCTAAAGTATGAGAAGCGTAGTGTACAACTCAAAAGTGTGTCCTCCCCTAATCTTCTATTCAAACACCTCCTGTATGTAAATCCCCTGCAGGATATCAGGAGCCATTTGGTTGCAAATTCTGAAGTCTAAATTATAATAACAAGACCACCATTTGGTAGGTTTATTGAATTATCTGGTATATAAAGGGGACACAAAGTTCTGGGCGTCAGTAAGTCCGCCCACACAGATCACTTGTGTAGTTTCAGTTCCAGGCCTGTAGGTTGACTGCCCGCACAAATCGCTGTGTGTAGTTTTCATTGCCAGGTAGTATTGTTAACTGATGATTCTATTCTTGTAACATTGTTTGAATTATTTCGACCTGGTTAATAAATTGTAACGCTTTGATTCTATTCTGACTGCCTCTAAAGATTGCTTTCTCCCTATTAGAGTAGCGGATTCATTCCGAAGCTCGTCAGTTTTAGCGACGGCTAATACCGCGTCTTTAAGTGTACTTGGAATGCACGGATAATTAGTTTAGGACGCAACGCCTGGTCAGACTGAACTGGCAGATACCTCTGACTTTTGATTTAATGTTACTTTAAACAAGGATTTGACCAATCCAAAGTTATTACGAGTGTTGTACATTGACCTACTAACATATCTGATAATGGCCAAAACCTTTACTGAAGTAAACAAACGAACTAAAAGTTCTGAGGGGGCTCCAAGGGTTATCCATGTCTCTGATTGTGTACGGTGCATTAACGGCAAATCTTAGATACATAACCAATTACCTCTGATTGACCAGGGCCTCGAGATTGTGTCCGTGAGACCTAAAACAGGGCCTCTGAGCGATATAGTTTCCTACATGGTAAAGTATTAAACGGAGCTGAAAGAATAATCAATCATTCGTTCATGTTTTAATGATGTAAAGATATCATTCCTTTTCATTTATGGAGTCAGATGAAATAACGAGATAAAATATATAAGAAGAAGTGTTCCATTTTAATGTTCTTGTTGTGTCGTGAAAAGGAAAGACTGTAACACGCTAAAGCCCTTCAGGATCACTGCCGTCATTGGATCGTCCAGCCGTTCAACAGTATGTTAATTTCTATGCACTCAATATTTTAGCATGAATTGCTGCATCCATGCGGTGTGGCATGGAGGCGATCCGCTGTGGCACTGCTCAGGTGTAATGAAGCATAGGTGGCTCTGATAGGGCCTTCAGCTCATCTGCATCGCTCGTCTTTATGGGGTTCAGGTCATCTACATCGCTGGGTCTGGTGTCTCTCATCTAGAGTCTCTATAGGGTTCAGGTCATCTGCATCGCTGGGTCTGGTGTCTCTCATCTAAAGTCTTTATGGGGTTCGGGTCATCTGTATTGTTGGGTCTGGTGTCTCTCATCTAGAGTCTCTATAGGGTTCGGGTCATCTGTATTGTTGGGTCTGGTGTCTCTCATCTAGAGTCTTTATGGGGTTCGGGTCATCTGTATTGTTGGGTCTGGTGTCTCTCATCTAGAGTCTATGGGTTCGGTCATCTGTATTGTTGGGTCTGGTGTCTCTCATCTAGAGTCTTTATGGGGTTCGGGTCATCTGTATTGTTGGGTCTGGTGTCTCTCATCTAGAGTCTTTATGGGCTTCAGGTCATCTGCACTCTCATCTAGAGTCTCTATAGGGTTCGGGTCATCTGTATTGTTGGGTCTGGTGTCTCTCATCTAGAGTCTTTATGGGCTTCAGGTCATCTGCACTGTTGGGTCTGGTGTCTCTCATCTAGAGTCTCTATAGGGTTCGGGTCATCTGTATTGTTGGGTCTGGTGTCTCTCATCTAGAGTCTCTATAGGGTTCAGCTCATCTGCATCGCTGGGTCTGGTGTCTCTCATCTAGAGTCTTTATGGGATTCAGCTCACCTGCACCTCATAAGCCAGGGAAAAAGCATCCCTCATCCAGTGAGAAATTCTGTGTTTCGATGTGGCAAGTCCACGGCGGCCAACACCAAAGTAAGTACACCAGCAACTGGGGAGATTTTCTCCAAAGTTTGGAGTGGTCCACATATATCTTCACAGCTGGGACAGGACAGAGCATGTGAAGCCTCTCATCCTCACCTGAAGCAAAGGGAGGAGGATGAAAAGTGTGTAGCGTGACCACTTGAGAGCAAAACGATGCGGATAAAACCTTGGGTACATAGCCACAGGCCTAGGCCACAGGGTCACCTTGACCAGACCCGGGGTTAAGTCCATGCACATCTCACTGACATAGAGAGCCTGCAAATCGCCAACTTTCTTCAATGACGTTAGTGCCAACAAGAGAGCAACCTTGAGAGTCAGAATCTGTTCTGGAGCTGACTTGTATTCTTAGAACTGCAAATAGCAGATGTACAGTAGTGTGAAGCATCTGTACCGAATACACTCACTCATATTTTTTCTTTTACTGGTCTGATTAATTCTTGAGGCTCATTTATATAATATCACAGATGTCAGAGATGTGATGGGAGTCCAATATAGGACTGACTTATGAGCAGAATTAGTTTTAAAACAGAATATTAAATGTTCCGGATTCTCGTTAGAGACGCTGTCAGCGCCAAGAATCAAAGAACGACTTGAGGAGCACATCACTGAGATTTCTCTCTCTCTCTCTCTCTCTCACACACACACACACACACACACACACTCACGCACAAACACACACACACACACACACACACTCACGCACAAACACACACACACACACACAAACTCACACTCACACTCACACACACACACACACACACTTAGTCACACACGGAGTCTGAAAATTGAGTGTTAAATATTGTCATTTTACATTATTGACACACTATTTTCCTATTTTGATATTGTGCAGCTGCTTTGTTACAATTTGTATTGTTAAAGGCGCTATATAAATAAAGGTGAGTTGACACAAAGACACACACACACTCTCTCTCTCTCTCTCTCTCTCTCACACACACACACACACACACACACACTCACACACACTCACACACACACACACACACACACAGAGAGAGATCAGTAGCAGCTCCTGCACTAAAGATTGTGTCTAATAAACTCATCACTGTCTCTTTATATCATTAGATCTGATGATGATGTCACACACTCCATCAGTGCAGCGTGTTTTTCAGTCCAGTGGGACGTTTCTATCTCCGTTACTGGACTCAGACGTGTTTAATTGTGTAAAGCGAATTACCATTGGGAATGTCACTAGAATATTTCACACACACACACACACACACACACACACACACACACACACACACACACACACACACACACAGTTTGGCAGTGTGATTTCTAGAATGTGTTAAACCAACTGTGAAGACATTTACAACTGCCAAAATCCGGCAGCATCATTAAGAACACTGTGGATGCAGATGGCCGCTTGTAAGTGTCCTGCGCTTTATTTCTGACCCGCCGCAGACTCAGTGTTTACTGAAGCAAACAGACTCACTGTGACGAGATCCAGCTGAAACACACCAAAGAGCTCTCTCTCTCTCTCTCTCTCTCTCTCTCTCTCTCTCTCTCTCTCTCTCTCTCTCTCTCTCTCTCTCTCTCTGTTTCTCTCTCTCTCTGTTTCTCTCTCTCTCTCTCTCTCTCTGTCTCTCTCTCTTTCTCTGTAGGAAAACAGACAAGTCTTGTGTCATCTGACAGAAATTTGATCAAACGTAACAATCACTGCAGCGTCTCTGAACCCAATGATGAAAGAGAATCGAGACACGCAGATGAGGAGCCCTCGAGGGTGTGTGTGTGTGTGTGTGTGAGTGTGTGTGTGTGTGTGTGTGTGTGCGTGTGTGTGTGTGTGCGTGCCTGCGTGCGTGTGCGTTAATGCTCATGTTTACCAGCTCTGTTGAAAAATGCTGTAGCAGCAATAAACCAGCATTAGTTTGTCTTCACACCACAGAACTGAAGCCTGCGTCTCATAATAAAAGCAGAAGCTCGTGCATTTCACACTAATCTTAGTGCGATCTAGATCTTTAATCAGCATCTCTGGGTTTCTGCTCAATCAAAACAAAACTCTGAACACAAACCGAAATGCTTGAATAGTAACGCTCTGGTCTGTGAGCTTCAGACATTAAGAGACACACTCTCTACAGCAGAACACGAGATGCTCAATAAAGACAAGAACACTACAGACGTCCAGCTCTGAGTCTCATCAGGGCTCCTAACGAAGCTGTTGCTCATTAAACAGAGCTGCGCTCAGCATTCACACGTCACATCATCTGTCATCTCTTCAGCAAACACAGCACTGATGGCAAACAGACAGACGTTTGTCCTGACGATCATCACTTTCTCAAACCCCCAGGAATCCCTGCAGCAGCCGTCTGAGGAGAAACTCTGCTCCCAAAGACAAAGAGAAGAATTCGTCTCGGTTTCACAAGAACGGTCTCTGGACGTGAGAGCCGATAACTGAGAGGAGAACATCAGGAATTCTGGAGCTCATAAAATCAGAACGAGCCTCAGAAACAGACTCTGTGGAGCAGTGAGAGCCAACCCTGGACACAACGACTGTCCAACAGACGAGAAAACAGAGATACATAAATATATACACGCGCACACACACACACGCTTACACACGCTTGCACACGCACACACACACACTCACATGCTTGCACACACACACACACGCTCGCACACATAAACACACACACACTAAACTTCTGCATTTCTTCCACACATTATCTAAAGTCCGTTCGTTGCTCTCGAGGTGAGAGCTGCTAAAACATCAGTTTCCCAGCATGCACCTGATCACATGACTCAGCGATCACCTGACCTCCAGCTAAAACACAAAGGCTGTCTGCTTTACTAAATGTCCTCATTTCTCATTAAAAAACTACTTATTTCAGTTCGCAGTATGTGTACGGTTGGAATATAACACAAAGTGAATGAATGAATGAATGAATAAATATGTATAATGGAATATAACACAAAGTGAATGAATGAATGAATAAATATGTATAATGGAATATAACGCAAAGTGAATGAATGAATGAATGAATATGTATATGTATAATTCATAACGCAGGCGTTTCTTTAGAAATGAGGATTAAAGGAACCCAGATCTGAGCTGAAGCGGACACACGAGGACAGACACAGAGCTGATCTTTATTAAACCAGGTTTAGATGTTTATTAACCCATCTGTCATAAACTGTCCTCGTTTCTCTGCTTCACACTTGATAAAGTTTAACAGTCGAAATCCATCATGAAGAAGCTCATCTGACACGCGTGTTCATTAAGAGGAGAATATAAACAGTTATTAATGAATCAGTCTCTGATGAAGACTGCGCTGTAAATAATTACCAACGGTTTACTGTTACAGTAAAAACCTGTTCAATGCTTAACGGTAAACTCCTGTAACATGTACAGGGAAAAACTCACTTTCCCAGAATGCCCTGCGCTCCATTTCAAATTCAGTTTGATGTTTTTTCTTTAAAATAACTTATCATATATGTTTATTAGGGTTGTATGTTACATCTAATGTTGCATTATTTCAGTTTCTCGTGTGATGGAGTTTAGTGTTTGTGTGAATAATTAAAACTGCTTTGATTAATCATGTGACTTTATCATCTCCGCCTGCTTTTGCTGGTTATCAGTGTGTTACAAAGCTACAAAACAGATTTGAGTTTGTATATTAACATTATATCAGTTAATGAAATTACGGTATTTAACTGTAAATTTAAGTTAAAACCGTAAAGTTACCGTATTTTGTGTGGTAGAATTCCAGCCACCACAGCTGCCGTTTCTTACCAGTGTGAATGCTGTGACCTCTTGACCTCTTTGAGGACTCAGGAAACGCTACATGCATCACGCTAATGTGCTGCTAGCTAGCTGTTAGCGAGAGTCAGACGAGTTCTTTATACGTGGAGTTAATGACAAACACAAACTACAGGAGATCACTGGGTAAGTTAAGAAATCCTCTGAAATCCTCAACATGTCAAGAGCGTAGACTGTGTAAAACATGGACGTAGTGTCAGTGACGTCACTCGTAGGTTAGCATGTTTGAAGATCAAAGTGGGCAGAGCCGGCCGTCGCCATCTTGGCAGCGCGTCACTCCCGGATAAAAGGCGGGATGTGGGAGGAGCTGGTTGCTGAAACCACGCCCACCAAGCGCGAGGCAGCGGCAATCCACCTATCACTCAAATTGCCATGCCCTTAATTATGCCGAACTTTAAGGTTTAGTATAATTTAAATAGATGAGTTATACCCCCCCCCTCACAGTTATCATGAAGGGCAAAATTAGCGATATAGATCAAAACCACTTTTTGCACCAGACTGTAAACATGTTTTTTTTCTGCTGTAATGTTGGGTGTTTTAACATGGGGGTCTATGGAATTGACTCCCTTTTGGATCAGCCAGTCGATGAACTACAGTTTTAGTGTTCACGTCCGTGTTGGCTTCACGAGTGACAGCGGGAGGTCGCCACTTGGTCAAGAGTCATGAAGCTGAAGAGGTCACCAGATGTTGATGGTCAAGAGCTCCTGCTGGACAAACACAGAAGCAAAGACGCTCTCGCTTCTGTCACGATAGAGCGATACAATACGACTGACATCGGTGTGACTCATTCACACGCAGCGCTGCTGTAACACGAGCGCATCCGTGAGAGCATCATATGAAGCTGTACGAGGAACGACGCACCATCTTTGATCAGCAACACCTTGAATATTCTGTCAGACGCTCGGCTTTAATACGAAAGAGAAACACGGAGACACAGCGGGACTGCAGGACGGACGAGCGTCAGATCTCAGATCTCAGACGCAGCAGTGAAGGTCTTTGTGACACTTAATTACTTCAGCAGCAAACGGGTTTCTGTGGTTACTGTACGACGAACCGACTCCACACGTGACGTCTCCGTCTTCTGAAGTGTCACCGTCATTTGATTTGGTTTCAGGGCTTCAGAAAGACACAGAGCTGTCTGAAAACCGTCTTTTCTATCAGCGAAGAGAAAAACTGAAGCTTTGAGCAGAGAAGTCTCTGGCACTTCAGTCGTTTACAGCAGCGATAAAGGTCAGGTTTATTTGTGATACGCCAGCCAGGAAAACTATTTAATAAATGTCATGGATCTGCCCTTGGCCGTCCCGATGGTGCTCAGAGATGCACCTCTGCTCTGATGAAGCTGTTGATTGGTTATTAGGCTGATTAGAGCATCACAGATGTGACGAGACACGCCGTTATCCATCATACTCACCACAACAGCTGTCGCTCTTCACCGACTCGTCCCGAGTGCGATACAAACACACGAGTGTTTCTGTCCTCAAACCCTGAACTGCTCAAAGCACTCGGACCGATGCAGTGCAAGACTAAAGAATAAAATACAGAAAGAAAGAACGAGCCGTGAAAAATAAACACGTGCTTACTGTGTGGCTAGGGTTTGGCTAATCTGGGTTACTCGCATGCAATTATGCATCATTTATTGTTATTATAATAGTAAGTACATGTAACCTGTGTAACAAAGACACCTTAAAATAAAGTGTTATCAATATCATGATACTGCTGATGATCCCAGACTCTCAGATCAGACATTCATGATGGAGATGCTGTGTGTATGAATGGCTCTGTGATCATGGAGAATGCGTGGTGATTTGAGGACGAGGGTTTGTTTTCGTTAACAAGCACGCTTTAATCTCTGGAGAAACACTGAGCTCAGAGAGAACGAAACACTCATCTACACACTTTCATCCTGATTCTGCAGAGTATGAATGACATCGGTCAAATCATGTCCTCCCGTTAATGCAGCCAGAGCGACTCTATTAATACACTGACGGCACCTGACATAATAAAAGTGAAATAAATGAGGTTTTCCGAAGGGCGGAACCGTCTCATTACCAGCGATTAGTGTCACAGAACAGCGTAAAGCCAAATAAACACACAAACATTTCATGAGACATTACATTTAAAACAATCATATGAATAATGATTCAGAATGAGGTTGAGCGTTATTACGGTCTACTGTGAAATTGATCATCAATGTGAATGAATCAAGGAATCGCTGTACAGACGGGAGTGAATGAATCAAGGAATCGCTGTACAGACGGTGTGAATGAATCAACGAATCGCTGTAGAGATGGGTGTGAGTGAATCAAGGAATCGCTGTACAGACGGGTGTGAATGAATCACTGTACAGACGGGTGTGAGTGAATCAAGGAATCGCTGTAGAGACGGGTGTGAATGAATCAAGGAATCGCTGTACAGGCGGGTGAATGAATCACTGTACAAACGGGAGTGAATGAATCAAGGAATCGCTGTACAGACGGTGTGAATGAATCAAGGAATCGCTGTACAGACGGTGAATGAATCGAAACCGCTGTACAGACGGTGTGAATGAATCAAGGAATCGCTGTACAGACGGGTGTGAATGAATCAAGGAATCACAGGAGGACGGGTGTGAGTGAATCAAGGAATCGCCAGAGACGGGTGTGAATGAATCAAGGAATCGCTGTACAGGCGGTGTGAATGAATCAACGAATCGCTGTACAGGCGGTGTGAATGAATCAAGGAATCGCTGTACAGGCGGTGTGAATGAATCAAGGAATCGCTGTACAGGCGGGTGAATGAATCAGCGAATCGCTGTACAGACGGGTGTGAATGAATCAACGAATCGGCTGTACAGGCGGTGTGAATGAATCAAGGAATCGCTGTACAGGCGGGTGTGAATGAATCAACGAATCGCTGTACAGACGGGTGTGAATGAATCAACGAATCGCTGTACAGATGGGTGTGAATGAATCACTGTACAGACGGGTGTGAGTGGATCAAGGAATCGCTGTAGAGACGGGTGTGAATGAATCAAGGAATCGCTGTACAGACGGTGTGAATGAATCAACGAATCGCTGTACAGACGGTGTGAATGAATCAAGGAATCGCTGTACAGACGGTGTGAATGAATCAAGGAATCGCTGTACAGACGGGTGTGAATGAATCAACGAATCGCTGTAGAGATGGGTGTGAATGAATCAACGAATCGCTGTACAGACGGGTGTGAATGAATCACTGTACAGACGGTGTGAAAAAATCAAGGAATCGCTGTACAGACGGGAGTGAATGAATCAACGAATCGCTGTAGAGATGGGTGTGAATGAATCAACGAATCGCTGTACAGACGGGTGTGAATGAATCACTGTACAGACGGGTGTGAGTGAATCAAGGAATCGCTGTACAGACGGGTGTGAATGAATCAAGGAATCGCTGTACAGACGGGTGTGAATGAATCAAGGAATCGCTGTACAGACGGGTGTGAATGAATCAAGGAATCGCTGTACAGACGGGAGTGAATGAATCACTGTACAGACGGGTGTGAATGAATCACTGTACAGACGGGTGTGAGTGAATCAAGGAATCGCTGTACAGACGGGTGTGAATGAATCAAGGAATCGCTGTAGAGACGGGTGTGAATGAATCAAGGAATCGCTGTACAGACGGGAGTGAATGAATCAAGGAATCGCTGTACAGACGGGTGTGAGTGAATCAAGGAATCGCTGTAGAGACGGGTGTGAATGAATCAAGGAATCGCTGTACAGACGGGAGTGAATGAATCAAGGAATCGCTGTACAGACGGGTGTGAATGAATCAATGAATCGCTGTACAGACGGCAGTGAATGAATCAGTGAATCAGACTCGGTGAATGAATCGGTGAGAATGAATCAATGAATCAGTCGTCAGGACAGATGTGTATCATGATGTTCAGATGCTCCTCTCTCTGATCCAGCGCCACAGTATCACGGCGTTCTGCAGGAGGGCTTCTAGAGGAACATCTCTTCATATTTAATATGACAGGACAGTCTAAGTGTGTTTACACCTTTGAACTTTTATCAAACCATTTTCCCTGGACGCTTCCTTCTGGAGTGTCTTAATTAAAACTCTTTGAACATCTCATCTATCACCTGATTACACCTCGGTGTGTGTCAGATCTCCTCGTCCAGACCGAACCAATGCATCTTGATCTGAACTACAAACACAAAAGACTCAAAGCGTCCAGAAACCTGCTGACGAACCTGCTTCGGTGCACACGCCTGCAGACAGACAGAGACGTAACATGACTTCATGTGTTCCGGTTACATCACAAATAAATAAAATACTCTCCTAAAACTCCACATATGTCCATATGCATGTACTGTGTGTTATATATGGTGTACATGCAGTATTATTGGGTTCTCTTTCCTTTAAACCGTCCATTCTTAGTTTCTTTCTTCAAATCAAAGGTTCCCTTGGTTCTTCCTTCCCTCTGAGAATCAAGCACATGAATATTACAAAAAAGGTTCAGCGTGCCGTATCACATCATATACTCTTGGAAACGCCGGAGGCTTCAGAGAGGCTTTCATCTTCACCGAGAGTTTCTCTGCAAAACATCAAAGCCTGTGTGCTTCTATTTGTCTGAGAGCCGCAGCGGAGATTAATTGTGCTTTAATAATCAGACGCGCTATAAATGCGATTGAACCCTCCGTCGCCGGCACCGGCCAGATGCCAAATGAAGTGATTGTCTGTGAAAGTCCAGTTTTAAATCAAAGTGAAATAGATTCACGTCACACTGATGGAAGGTGACAGTTTCATATTGACTCTGACTGAGGAGAGAAAACCACTTTCAATATATTAAATATCAGAGCGGCGGTAGCCACCAATGAAGAAAACCCAGCCGAGAGAGAAAATAAAAGCAATGCACTCGTCCTGTCGGCTCATTCATTATTCACTAACATTACAGGTGTTTTCAGGATCACGTTCTATCCTGTAATATCCTTTAACACGAGCCACTTCTATAATAAGATGTTATGCATCATCTATAGCTAACTGAGTTTGACCAGATCAGATTTGGGTTAAAGTACAACACTAACACATTGACATGTCTCTCACCGTATACACGAAGTAGTGAAAGAAAAAACAACATAACTGAGGCAGATTTGCTTCTCTGTTGTATTAAATGTGGCCAGATTTCCAGTGTGAACAGATCATGGTTCTGAACTGACCCACCTGTGCAAAAGAACGATACGAACAGGGTTTACAGATTTTCACGACCAAATCCGCTGTTTCTGTTTCTCAAAATGAGTCCAAAACTAGCCCAATCATGTTCGGGGGGGGGGATTATTGTGTTAGTGGGGTCGCGCCAACACACAAAGTTGAAAAACATTACACAAGTAAAAAGTAGCCCAATTCCACGGGTAAAATGTCCGGTCGCACTGCTAATCATCTGGATTTAGTAACACAAATCAGAATTGAAAAGACCAGATTGCATGCGGTCATGACAAACACCGATCGGGCCACATTTGCCTGCTGTGTGAACCTAAAGCTCTTAAAGTACTGCTAGCACAAACATGACCCTGTACAATTAAACTAAATCTATCACGGCTGTCGGAAATACAGCGTCGTTCAGGTGAGTTATTACTAAAACCAAGGAGTTTAGATGAGTTTGTGCACTCTCTCACGAATTCTCTCGTCATAAACAACAGATAAGCAGAGGCGGCGCTAGGGGTGGGCTGAAGCCCCGAATGTTTTTATTACCATGCCATGTACGCATAATCATCACTGAGATTTCATGCGCAGTAAAATCACGAACCGCAGTTTAACTCCGCCCACTGAAGCTCGTACTTCTGACTGACATGTAAACCGGCCAATCATCGATAAGAAGTAACAGCAGATCTTGCCATCTGTTAGATTAGGTTGTTGGTTACTGAGCCCTGTCACTTTGAAGAAACAAATAGCCTCTATATAGTATTAATTATAGTAGTATATACACAGCCTTTCTAGGACACACACGTATTTAGAGGGATTATATGTTTTGTTAACATGGTCTCTGGCAGACTTTTCTTCATGTCAGGGCAACAATTCCATAAAAGAGAAGTTAATTTTAAATTGGCTTAAATTGTAATATTGTCTTTTGCTCTATTTCACTAACAAATGTTTCCAAACAAAGCCCAGGGCTCCAGACTGACACCAGTTCTTTCTGCCGGTTCAAGTAAATTTAGTTTATCTGTTGTCTGCATATGAAGAACATCAAAAGCGTAACAAAATACAACTACTCTAAACTGCGCAGCGAGGACCGTTTATCAGCTCCACGACACAAAAAAAACATGTATTTTCTATCATTTAATGTTTCTATATTCCACTTTTTATATTTAAAACGTAAAGATCATAACATTATTTATGCAATAGGTATAGTACAGTCTAAATACATTTACAAGTGCTAAAAAAATAAGTGTATAGAGGCTCTATAATAGAGCCCTGAATGTTTAATCATACATAATTTAAACATATATAGCCTATATTTTTAAGTGTATCCCATGTATTCGGACACATATTTGAATGTCTTTGGGCTTAGCCCCAGATATCCACTCGCCCTAGAATCGCCGCTGGATGTAATTAAGACATTCACTTATCATACAGTGGCTTCATTGAGTTTTCTGAGAGTGCTTAAAGGGACAGTGCACCCAAAAATCAGCATGTACTCATCCTCAAGTGGTTCCAACCCTGTGTTTGTTCTGAAGATAGTGAAGGATCACAAATGTTATTCTATGTTTGATTTGAATTCACGTCCTGACTAAGAGGTGTCGGGCAAGGCAAAGGTGCTTGAGATTGTTTCCTGACCATTTGGGCTTGGGACAGCTGTGCCTTTTGTCAATGAGATCAATGACTACTGAGAGATTGAACCTTTATTCTGCAAATGACTTTGTCCTGGCCAGATGTGGATTCGTTAGGTTTATTGCCCTCAGCTTTGATGTTTTGTCTCAACCTAAAAAAAGTCCCTCCTCCAATCCTGACTATAAAGATACCCTGTAAAATGACTTAAGATGAGATCTTCGATGACTGCAGATAACAACACATGTCATAGAATAAAGAAATTCTGCTGACGATCGAATCCGAAGTCTCCTGGTCTTCTCTTCTGAGTTTTCTACACTTTAGAAGAACAGAGTTTTCAACAGGAATCCAGCGAAACTTCAAGCTGAATTCAAGGATTCCCAGACTGAATTTTTCTCAACCAAAGGTTGGTGAGTGCTGTCTCTATCCAAAAGAACCTTTAAGACCAGTAACAAATGTATCCTCTGCGCCGTCAGAGAAGAGTTAACATACATCTGTAGGGTTTGTTTAACTAAAGTTATCCTCTGTTTTCAGACAGGGAAGGTTTATCCTCTGTTCTTTAGGCAGGAAGGTTATCCTCTGTTTTCAGGCAGGGAAGGTTTAGCATGTTAATTTGGTTATCCTCTGTTCTTTCAGGCAGGGAAGATTTAGCATTACGTGCTAATATTTGTTATCCTCTGTTTTGGCAGGGAAGAATTGGTTATCCTCTGTTCATGCAGGAAGATTAGCGTAAAGTGCTAGTGAATTGTGTTATCCTCTGCTTTGCCAGGAAGGTTAACAATAGTTGATCTGTGTTAACAAGTGTACCCTCTGTTGATCAGAGAAGTTTTAGTGTTTTGATTGTGTGATAACAAAGAAACTCACAAAATGTTTAGAAAGAATGCTAGACTGATCCACAACTGAAAAAGGTGGTCTAGCGACTCCTTTGTGGTCAGATAGCAATTCAAATCACTTTTAGAGTGCAAATGAACATAATAGTCACTGAGAAAGTTAGACAAGAACTAACTCAGAAATATGAGATCCATCCAGACAAGACTTGGTCTGTAGATGAGTGTAAAAGGTACTGGGAGCATGTATTCAAGAACAATGTGAAAGGCATTATCTGTTGTCACAGAGAATTTGGTTTAACGCTAGCCACACAACAGTCTCAGCGTAACTCAGAGCTAGAGAAACAGAACAATGAACTCCGTGCTAGAATATACACTTTGACTAAGAAATTGAACCTCAAGAAAGAGGCAAAAACTGATGTGGAAGTAAGTCAGCCTGATAACATTTACCCTGATTTACAAGCGTTTTTGAAACAGATGTAGCTCTCCAATCAGTAACTGATGTGCCTGTAAATTCCTTCAATGTGTGTGGTGCGAGGAGGAGATCTCAGGGGATTGAGGAAACTGATAGTGTTCCTCTCAATTCTTCTGTGGTGCAAATACAAACTGTTGCCAAAGCTTTAGGTCCTAAAGATATAGAGACTATCTCAAAGTTTACCAGCAACACGCACACATTTTTCTGAATTTAGAAGAACATTGATCAGTAAAATGCGTCTTTATGACATGTCGTGACAGAAGTCACGCAGCTGATGTCACAAATACTAACTGAATCTGAATTCAACAGTTTTGAATCTGCTGTCACTTCTGAACTGCGAAATGCCAGTAAGGGTGATTTAAGAGAAGGTATTTTGAAAATCCTAAAGAATATCTTAGGACCCAAAATAGATTGGTCTAGAATTACTACCTGTGTGCAAAGGAAAGAAGAAACTGTGAGTGAATATACTGAGAGATTTTGTCAGTCAGCTGTAATCTACAGTGGAATTGTTGATGACCCTGAAAGTGTGCTAGATGACAAGGGACCCTTGGTTCGTATCTGGTCAGATGGCCTTGTAGCCGAATACAGAAAAGCTTTACCATTCTTAGATCTAACTTGGTCTAACAGAACTCTCAGAAGTAACCTAGACAGGTTAACTACATGGGAAAGAGATGCTGATGTCAAAGCAAAAGTAAGAGTAGCAGCAGCTACGTTTAACACAACGAAACAAGACAATAGATGGTCTAAAAGAGAAAGCAAATGCAAATACTGTGAAAAATTTGGACATTGGGAGAAAGAGTGTAGGAAGAAGTTGCAAGATAGTAAAAGAAATGCTATGCATAATTCTGCTCCTTCTCAGCCTGCACACAACCCTGAAGTAGTTCCGCCAGTGACCACTGAAACTATAGGACAGTTAGTTCAGGCTCTTCTAAGAGCACAACAAGACCAGGAAAAACTAATTATTGGGGCTGTGAGTAGCTACCTTTCCCTGTAATCCAACACAATGACCAAAGAATTTTTGTGAAAGGTAGCATAAAAGAGAAAGAGATTGATTTTTGCTTGATACAGGTGCAGAAATTACAGTAATTCCTACAAAATTGGCACAAGGTTTAAACATCCCATACAAGAAAACCAAACTTTGTTTAACTGGTGTAATAGGTGAAGATTCTGTTTTGTATGAAACTCCCATAGAGGTACAATTTGGCCCAAAAACTCTGACTACAAAATTACTATGCGCTCCATTAAATACAGGTGCAATTTTAGGCATGGATCTTCTGAGACAAATAAATCTAACTTTAGACATGTCCTCAGAATCTACTAGCATAAAAATTTCCTCAGCACAGATTTCTACCAATAATGCAACCCTCCCGAGTATGTTTTCTTACAGAATCATCCAATTTGGGCTAAAGACAAGGATGATTGTGGGTTGTTGACAGGTGTAGAACCAGTTAAATTGACAGGAACTCCACCTCCGGTCACCAAACAATATCCGATTAATAAGGAAGCTATACAGGAATCAAACTTATTGTAGAAAATTTGCTGATGCAAGGAGTGCTAGTTAAAACCAACAGTCCATGTAATTCACCCATATGGCCCATCAAGAAATCTAATGGGACATGGAGACTTACAATAGACTACAGAGTAGCCAATAAACATATTGAAAAAATCACCCCTAGTGGCAGATCCATCTACAATTTGTAATGGCTTACCATTAGATTGTAAGATTTTTCAGTAATTGATATGTCTAATGGATTCTTTTCTGTACCGTTGCACTCTGACAGCCAGCCATGGTTAGCTTTCACAGTTGACTATGAACAATACCAGTGGACACGATTGCCACAGGGATTTCAAAACTCCCCAACCATATATCATCAGGCTGTCAGACGTGATTTGTGTGACCCAGAATGTCGGTAAAACAGTCCACTATGATCCAATATGTTGATGATATTTTGATTGCCTCAACAGATCATGAGGTACATCAAACTGAATTGGCATCATTGTTGGACTATTTGCATAAAAAAGGACACAAATGCAGCTTTCACAAAGCTCAAGTTGCTAAAAGCAAGTCACATTTCTGGGTCAAACAATTGGTGCAGGAAATAGATCCATTACACAGGATCGAGCGGCTTCAGTCAAAGCCATACCTCCGCCTAATACCATTAAAACACTCCGCTCATTTTTAGGAACAACAGGTTATTGTAGACCTTGGATTGAAGACTATGCCTCGATTGCTCAGCCTCTCTATGATTTGTTGAAAGGCCATGGTAAAGATTCAGATACTGTTTGTATGGAAGAACTTCATCTAAAGCTTTTAATGATTTGAAGAGAGCACTATGTCAAGCACCAGCATTAGGAATTGCCCAATCTGATAGACCCTTTGTGCTTTATGTCCATGAACACTTAGGCTTTATGACTGCATGTCTAATGCAAGATCATGGGGGCAGCTTACGCCCAATTCATTACTATTCGGTAAACTTGACATAGTCGCTCAAGGTATGGGCCCATGCCTCAGAGCAGTACAGGCAGTTCATCTAGCGCTTCAGGCTTCATCAGGAATGGTGTTAGGTCAGACTGTAAACGTAAAATGCCCACACGCAGTGTCCGCACTAATGAATCAAGCAAAAGTCACTTCTGTCACCTCCTCCCGTTGGGGAAATTGGTTAGCAACTCTCACAGCCCCGAATATTGTTATACAGCGTGCACCAGTCACGAACCCATCCTCATGTATGATGTCTGCAATGACTGAATTTGTGTTAGAGGATGAAGGCGAAATGACTCATGATTGTGTTACGCTTACATATGCAGCGACAAGTGAAATAGCAGAAACTCCCATAGAGAACGCAGAATTGGAGTTGTTTGTTGATGGTTCAGCTCAAGTTATTGAAGGTAACAGACGAGCAGGATATGCAGTAACTTCCACCACTGAAGTAGTTGCTTCAGGTCGTCTTCCAGATCATTTTCAGCTCAAGCTGCAGAACTAGTAGCCTTAACTAGAGCATGCACGCTAGCTTCAGGATCGGTTGCAAATATCTACACAGATTCCAGGTATGCTTTTGGGGTAATTCATGATTTTGGTGTCATTTGGCAAACCAGAAAATTTCTAACTTCTGCTGGATCCCCATTAAGCATGCTGGATTAGTGAAAGATTTAATGTTTGCCATGAAACTCCCAAAGAAATTAGCAGTGATCAAAGTGAAAGCACATCTCACAACTAATACTACGGAAGCTAAAGGTAATGCTCTTGCTGATGTAGCAGCTAAACAGGCTTGTTTCTATGCAACTGTACAAGTGTGTTCAGGTAGTACAGCACAGAAGATAATTCTACCTCCTGAATCAATCGTTGATCTGTATAAAGACGTTCCTCTATATGAAGCATGGACATGGTTAGACAAAGGAGCCACTGTGGATTCATCCGCTGCTGGACCAAAGGGGAAAGTATGTTGCTCCCGAATCACTGTTGCCATATTTGGCTCAACAAATACACAGTTTGGGTCATAGTGGTCCAGCAACGATGAATCACAGGTTCTCAAATCAATGGTGGAATCCAAAATTCAGAAACGCAGCCACTGAAACAGTCAAGAGATGTGTTACATGTCAGAAAAATAATGATGTACCAGCAGCCATTACACCAGCAGCACATACCCCAGCTCCACCAGGGCCATTTCGTCACCTGCAAGTTGATTACATATCGTTGCCCCCTTGTAAAGGAAAAACTGACGTTTTGGTAGTAATAGACAAGTTCTCAAGATGGGTAGAAGCTTATCCAACAGGGCGCGCTACAGCTGCACATACTGCTAAATGTCTTGTCACTGATTTCATTCCCAGATGGGGATTACCAGATTGCATTGACTCAGATCAAGGTACCCACTTCACAGGACAGGTAGTCAAGGAAGTGTCTAGAATGTTGAAGATTAAGTGGAACCTTCACTGCCCCTATAGGCCACAAGCATCAGGACAGGTTGAACGATCAAACAGAACAATCAAAACCAGGCTAAGCAAAATGCATCAGGAAGGAGTACCATGGGTTGAAGCACTGCCCAGTACTGTGTAGTATGAGAGCATCACCTAACAGATCAGTAGGACTGAGCCCTCATGAGATTATTACTGGACGCCCAATGCAGATGCCAGGTGTGATTGATCTTAGAAATGCTGATGTGCACATTGCTTCAGATGCCCTGATCGCTACTGTGAAAACCTCACAAAGGCAGTGCAGAGTGCCAAAGAGAGATTGAGTCGTGTTGGCAGACTCCACCAGAAGGTGGACACACAATCGTCCCAGGTCAATGGGTCATGATAAAGACATTCAAAACAAGCCATTAGAGCCTATGGTACGGACCACATCAAGTGATGTTGATTACAGCAGCTGCAGTATTGTGTCAGGGAAGGAAAACTTGGACTCATGTGTCACATATTAAGGTTGTTCCTCCCCCTGCAGGGATAGGATAGGGCAGACACAAGAACCAGTGAGGAGCCCAGGGAAGAACCGAAAGCAACAGGCTTCGGGGGCCAACCCTGAGGTGAAGATTTCCTCATAGGCCTTTCCCTCCATTAGTCCATCCTTTCCTCACTGTTCTTTAGGTGTCGCAGGAATTGAGAAATAGGGAAAGAAGGAACAACCATAGCAGACTATATTTTGAACAGAGGATACAACCCTAATGTATGCAGACTCTACAAATACTGCTCTGTGCCGTTAGTTCTCTCTTGTTTGTGTTTCTTTCTTCCTCTGTGCAGATACCATTTGATGGCTGTCCTGAGATCCATATGCACCACCCTTCTCACCTGCGGATAAAGCCACAACCTCTAGAACACAACTAGACCCATTACCGAGCCAACTATCACACAAGAAAGAGAAAAGAAAGAAGAAGAAAAAGAATAAAAATACACAACGCAGAGACTATTACCCGTAAAATCTTCACGGACCCTAATTGCATGTTTTGTTTCTGTGTCAGCATGCAATTACATATAAGCAACACAGAACATGTACACTGTGCCTGTAACGATTACAAGTTACAAGAATTAACTTTTAAGTGTCTAAATTTGTATTTTTGTGAGAGTTATTAGAACTCTCAAAGAGGGATTGAAGGATCACAAATGTTATTCTATGTTTGATTTGAATTCACGTCCTGACTAAGAGGTGTCGGGCAAGGCAAAGGTGCTTGAGATTGTTTCCTGACCATTTGGGCTTGGGACAGCTGTGCCTTTTGTCAATGAGATCAATGACTACTGAGAGATTGAACCTTTATTCTGCAAATGACTTTGTCCTGGCCAGATGTGGATTCGTTAGGTTTATTGCCCTCAGCTTTGATGTTTTGTCTCAACCTAAAAAGTCCCTCCTCCAATCCTGACTATAAAGATACCCTGTAAAATGACTTAAGATGAGATCTTCGATGACTGCAGATAACAACACATGTCATAGAATTAAAGAAATTTGCTGACGATCGAACCAAGTCTCCTGGTCTTCTCTTCTGAGTTTTCTACACTTTAGAAGAACAGAGTTTTCAACAATAGTTTGTAATCATTGACTTCCATAATAGGAGAAAACAATACTGCTCTGTCAGAATATCTTCTTTGTGTTCGGCACAAACACAGTTAGGAAATACTGGGTGATTTTTGGGTGCACTGTCCCTTTAAGATCACGCTAGACTGAAGTCAGTGATAATGTAAGTCGCTCTTTGATTAACCACGGAAATGAAAGTGTTATATTTAGTAACTTACAAAGTTTTTAATAAACTGTGATCATGTTAAATACAAATATATATATATCGCATGACACTCATATCGAGTACTCAATAGATTACACTGTAGTCTCACTGTTGTGCATGATTGTAAATACTAAGAAACTCAACCATTGCGCACATGAACACACAGTTTAAACCCAAACCATGCAGATTCACAACAGCAGACGTAAAATTAATCATTCGGATGAAACATCTGCGTTTTCTGCTCGACAGCAAAAACCAAGCATTCAGTTGATGCAAGCAAATGCTTTATTAAAGTCTAGAGCTGCAGCATTAAAGTCTATAACACAGAGAGCTCTGAGTGTGTTCTCGCTGGTTTACTCCAACCTTGAGTCATGAGATGAATGCTTGGATCGTAGATTGTGTGATTGACCTCCAGGGGTTGTTTCTTGTGTTACTGCTCCGTGTGAGAAAGCTAAAGCTCCGGATGATACATGAGTCCAAGGCCTGAACACCAAACCAAAGAGATCCGTCAAACTGGTGTCAGGTTTATTTCAGTCACCAGGACACAATACAGGAGAGGTCACATCACATCTTGGACGGAGCTGAAGAACATTCATGTGCAAACTCGGTCTGTGGATATTAAACACAAGCACAAACTCTCTTGATTTACATCAAATGGCTAAAAGCTTTTGGACGGTCAATTAAACCCTGCAGCAGCACCTGACGTGCCTAGAAATGGACGAAGAACACAATCTTTCTGTCCTGAATCTGTCCTCGTGTTGTTCTTGAAACAATACTTCTGTGTTCATGCAGAGTTTAGATGCACAATACCAGCTGAAGCACACTGTGATGAACGTGAGTGCTCGGTG
>CM050417.1:34760921-34763421 GCA_027564155.1 Gymnocypris eckloni scoliostomus
AATAATCACTGCTCCAGATGTGACGGCGGTATTTCTCTCGTGTCAAGCATTGCTGGGACTCACCGGCCTTCTACTTCACCTGAACACCATTTGTGTGAGCATTAGAAAATAACTAATCAAAGTAAAACACTTGTGTGGTCATAGCAGGAGCTCTGAATGAGAGTCCGTCGTGAGTACGTTCAGATTTAAAGCATCCGTCTCTATTCGTTGGGCGCTCCTTATCTTCTGATGCACACTAAAGCACATTATCACGTCTTTGGATTGATCAGCGGGTTCACCAACACGACCAGAACTTCACGGCACGTTCATCACGAGTCTGAACCACAATATCTTTCTGAACGCAGAAGTAAACACACTAACATACGAGCTACAACGGCAACGTGTAAGCGTCATCAGGCATCTGCAGTCACAGTAATTGAGCCATAAAACAATCAAAACATTATTAATATTACGCTACAGACAAACTACTCTACTGTTAAAAAGTTACACTTTATTACATATGTTACATATTATTATATACAGTCAAATGTGTGCACAAAACCAGTCTTAAGTCGCTGGGGAATATTTATAGCAATAACCAAAAATATTTTGTATTGATTTTACTGATACAGATCATGTTCCATGAAGATATTCCTACGATAAATATATCAAAACTTAATTATGATTAGTAATATGCATTGCTAAGAACAACTTTAAAGGTGATTTTCTCAATATTCCAGATTTTCACATATTGTTCAAACCATACATCAATGGAAATATGATTTATTCAGCTTTCAGATGATGCATACATCTCAATTTCACACAAATGTACCCTTGTGACTGGTTTTGTGCTCCAGCGTGACGCTTATATGTGTAGAGTTGAGTAACAAAATAAAGTATTACCAAGTATAAAATATGAATTAATCTCTTCTGTTCATCTGAAATGCTTGACTTGAAGTTAGCCAATCACAGCAGGGGGGCGTTTACTTCTGTTCCTGCAAAAGAAAACGCTCTTTAAGATCGAGTGCTTTTCAGAGAGAGTGAAAATTATCGTTTTTGGTGCAAAAAAATCAGGGATCGGCAACGTCGGTGCTTGAGCACACCTGAACAAGCTAATCAAGGTCTACGGGATCTCTCCAGGACTGACCTGTCCCTGGTATAAACGAACTTCAAGAAGCACAATATAAAACTCTGAAAGTGTATTTAATACAAAAGACAAATTCAACTTAAATCACCCTGAAAGAGATGCTCAAATCCTCACAGAATCTCTGAACGGAGCTCCTGTAACTCTACAATTAGTCCATTTTATGTAATTTAATTTCGATTGAAACTAAGCAGCGAACATTTTTGTCGAGGCTGGAGCTCAACGCTCATTAGTGTAGCTGCGCATCGAGGGGACGAGAAACACACCGACTCTTTATTTACCAAAAGATCTTCAACACTCACTTGATGAGTTCTCAGTTTATAGTTCACATTTACGATTCACTGAAAGACAAACGTCATCTGCAGCGCTGATCGCTCGATGGGAAGGAATGAAATCTTATCCGTCTCTCTCTCCTCGCTTCATAAAGGCAGGAATCCTGAACTCAAAGCCATTGAAGAGACTCGTGAGTGTTAGAGTCAAGAGTTCTTCTTTTAAAAGCCTCTGGACAAAGTAATGTACTTTCTAAATGCAAATTACAATCTAGAATAATCAGGAACAAGCTTCAGCAAGAAATGACCTAATGCAATGCTTTAAAAATCACCACGGTCAATGATCTAATAGTGTCTCATGGACTGAATGTGGCGATTTAATGTTCCAGACCGCTCTCGCTCGACACAGAGACGTGTTCAGGGCTTCGTTTGGACCTGAGCTTTGCAGAAACGGCCGAGACTAATGACAGAAGGACATTCAGCGATGCTTCGATATCTACAGTAAGTGCTATACAGATGAAGAATGACATCATGAAACCAAGCTCAAACAGAGAACAGAGACAAAGATGATCAGCATCCAACATCTATGACTTTCTTCAGTGGATCACAAAAGAAGATCATCTGAAACATGTTGGAAACCAAGCCCACTGACTTTCATTATATGCACAAAAAACCACTGAGACTTTCCTCCAAATATCATCATTGTGTTGTGCTGGAGAATACACGAGGACGATGGTCACTTTGGGTGAAGCGTCCCTTTAATCCAGAGAGGAATCCAAGAGACACGAAGACAATCGGAGATGCTCAGAAGGACGTGATAAACCAGACCTCACTATAATCATGATAAACTACGCTATTTATCCTCCTGAGACGTCTCTCGCAGAACACACGCCACAGCAGCAAATCTACAACTTTATTAAGCTTTCAGTCAGATCCAGAAATGTTTAGAGAAATTAAGCACATGCTAAAGAGGAACAATAGGAACATTCAAAAATAGGGCGCTTTCAAGTCAGGCTGTGATTGGCTGCAAAAAGTGTGCACACACACACACACACAGATGCGCGCAAACTCGCACACTCACTCACACACAGAGACAGACACACACACA
>CM050417.1:34770921-34810273 GCA_027564155.1 Gymnocypris eckloni scoliostomus
CACTGCTGCTTTCTGCCGTGATTAATCATGGAGTAATGACATATCATAAAGGACGCTGATAATGTTTGGCTAACAGAAACATCATCTCACCAGGATCTGTGAGCCGCTGACCGTCTCCTAAACACTCAGACTGAGTGAAACACATGATTATCATTCAGCGGTGAAACGACAGATTGATTAAACCCATCCAGCATCAGAACAGACGTGTGTCTTCACACAGAGACCGGAAGAACCACCGCAAGAACGTCTGAAGCGTATGGAAGAAAAATCATGCCAAACAAGAAAGCGTATTGAATAGCACTAAACATTAACAGTGCTTGCTTTTTAATGCCTCATGTTTCCGGGGCTTGCACTTTTAGGTCCTGAAATTTAACATAGTTGTTTTTTTAAGCGATATTAAATATTTCACACATTTTCATAAAAATTCAATAATTCATATTCACCTATTCACCTTCCAGTCTGTTTAATTATGTTAAATTTCAGGACCTAAAAATGCAAGCCTTGGAAACACAAGGCATTAAAAAGCAAGCACTGTTAAAGCGGTCATACGACGTTGCTAAAAATAACATTATTTTGTGTATTCGGTGGAATGCAATGTGTTTACGTGTTTCAAAAACACATTATTATCCACATACTGTACATTATCGTTGCTCCTCTATGCTCAGCATGCTCTGATTGGCCAGCTATCCGGTGCGCTGTGATTGGCCGAATACCTCAAGCATGTGATGGAAATGTTACGCCCCGCACCATATTGTGATGCGTTTCCCGGCGAGACTAAAACAATAAAACCCATTATAAACCTGGCATTTGTTGCATCCAGTGGGGACATAATTACTGATTATGACGACTTATATACTGTAGGGGTTGACCGATTATCGGCCTGGCCGATTATCGGCGCCGATATTAAGCATTTTACCGATTATTTTATTTTTTATTTTTTTTTATTATTATGCAAACAAACATACTATTTACAGGTGACATTATTTATTGGTGAATAAATAATACAGGTGAAACTATTTAATGTTTAAATGCACTATTTGGCTCGATGCAGCCTGTCTGAGCTCAACACTCTGTGAGAGTGAGGCGATCTCTCAATCTCTGAGAGCAATCTCCGCCCACCGCTCATCTGATATGTAGAGAGTCACGAGTCCGACCAATCAACGCGGAAAACTGAAGGCAGTCTCACACACGAGAGCACTTGCGCTGCCTCAGTGATCACGCATCAGTTGTCTCTCAAAGGTAAAGCAGTAGCAGACGTTGCTGAAGTTGCAAAACACCTCAATATAACCCATGATGTCACGATGCGGAAAATGCGGGGCGGAATCGCGGAATGCAGTCATATAATGGAATTTACCGTATAACGCGGAATGTCACGGAATGTGTCAAGTTTGGATGAATTAATCAAAAGTAGGTCAGTACACTTAAATCAACTCGCGCTATGGACTAGAATCTATAAATATTAAGTCGCAAAACACTATTTAAATATGAATCCTGCATGTTCTGCATCTCTGTTAATGAATGACACAGACGTGCGGTTTCATTTACTGCACACACACATACTGAAGCGCGTGCTGCTCGGTGACTTCAGCATCTGCCGTCTCACTAAATGAGGACATAAATACATGAACAACATCCCCAGAACTGCTCTGAGAGTCACTTGATGAGCATTTGACCGTTTATTTGAGTAAAACGATCGTCATATCATATATACATAGGCTACAGAAACTTAAAGGTTCTCATGGCAACCTGTCAAAATATAAGTTCGGTTTAGCGAATATATTACTGTATACGTAATACAACTACAACAATTATTACAACTTTTGTTGAGAATAATCACAATACACAATAATTTCTTCCATGTTTTAATTTTAATAGTAAACTCATTTGTTTGCCAAAATAAAGTCTAACTCTCATTTGATTAAAGATAAATTAAATTAATGTTTTATGCCTTCATTTGCACTGTACTGTAAATTAAAACCAACGGAAATGTTGTTGTTATTAACAGTTTTCAGAATTAAAGACATGTTTAAAAGCATTTAAAGAAAGTTTTTTTGTCAGAGCTCTTGTTATTATTAATTTTGGCATTCATTTTCATTTTTACACCAGACACGTATATCGGTTCAAAATATCGGTTATCGGTCTACTTGATCTGTAATAATCGGTATCGGCATCGGTCCTGAAAAACACATATCGGTCGACCCCTAATATACTGTATTTTTGAACATGTCTGTATTAGTGATCATAGAAACACAAACAGCAAGCGTGACTCTACACGGCACTAAACTCACGTCTGAATCGTCAGAAACATACAGAAGCTCAGACAGTTCTTGTTCCACTTTATAGTGTTCACAGCCATTCATAGTTATAGTGTTCACTTTGTAGGCTACTCTTCCAGGTTCAGGTTCTCTTTCACAACGAAACACAGCGTCTCCAGGACAGCACTACACCCAGAATAATAGCCCCACCTTCTTTCACTGCATTTGGGCGGAGTTATGCAAATCTCCCCACATCGTGATGTAGACTTGTCTGAATGAGCCGTTTTAGGAGTCTTAACTTTCATAAAGAATATCTATCTTTGGGTCCAAAGACAAAGCAAAACATCAAATCATATGACCCTTTAATGCAATACTTAATTTTTTCAGTTAGCGCTATTCAACCTGCTTTAGTGTCAAAGACATACGGCATTATTCTTCTTCCATAGAAGCACAGAATCCTCTGGAACAGAGATTACAAACCTTACATAAGTCCAATCGATGCAACCCATACGTGTAATTACAAAAGGGGGAAAACAATTAATTCTATTGCTCTTTAAAATAATATTTCACATAATAATAAATGCAATACAGTTCCTGTCTTTTAGTTTTGTAGGATGCTGGTAATATTGATGTTTCTCGTAATGTCTCTCAGAGTGCCGTGTCTGTATATTATAAGCTCTTTTGAGAATAATACTGTATCCGACCCAAAGCTCAACAACAGAAGTTGCTTTATTTATGAGAGCGTGCTGCTTTATTCCCTTCACGCCGCTGAGAGCGGCTCACGTCTCCAGACCGAACAGCATTTAATGACCAATGCTCGGGAGTTATTTAATAAAGTAGTCGAATCACACACACTTTGAAGACCGGAGGAGACGGAGACACTCTGAGCTTTTCATATTCATCACATCTCTCTCCTCAAACTCCAGAGCGTTCCTGATCCACATCTGCTGGATGTGACTTGTGCCATTCACACTCAACGTCCAGACATCACAACACAATAAACCACTGAGCCTGAGCCGATTACACACTGAATGACAAGGAAAACATTCTCCACGGACAAAACCACTCGAGCACCAACGCATCAGATCAACGCTAATGGATCTTTAATCTATGATTGACTCATTAATTAAGCTCTAAATCCAATAATAACAGACAGAAGATTGTGCTACCCAGAATCCTTCACACTTAGTCTATGAGCACATATTAAAGCGAGACAGACATGTGTTTGTGCAACTCTCAGCACCTTTAACTCTCATTCACATAAAAACATGAGTTACATTAAACCACAGAGATACTCTCAAAGCCCTCGGCGAAACACTACAAAAGACATTTTATCCAGAACATCTTCATGGTATTTTAGTACATGTGTGTCTGAATCACAGCCATCACTAACCATTACTACACTAACCAGCAGGTAACTAACCGAGTAAGCGCTGATGTTTTTGCTCTAAAGCAACTGGCCATTTTAAGAGATTTATTCTGTGTGTTTATGGACGGAGAGTCTTTGGGCTCGATCGATGTCTGCGACGGTAATGATTAAACCCACAACATGTTTATCTGCACCACTATTGATGAGAAGCGCTAATTAATCCAGATCGCAAGAAAACAAGTAAAAAGCAGCTGCTGCCTCAGGACAGAGAGAGACTGTGTGTGTTGTGTGTGTGAGAGAGAGAGAGAGAGAGAGAGAGAGAGAGAGAGAGAGAGAGTGTGTGTGTGTGTGAGAGAGAGAGAGACTGTGTGTGTGTGTGTGTGAGAGAGAGAGAGAGAGAGTGTGTGTGTCTGTGTGTGTGTGTGTGTGTGTGTGTGTGTGTGTGTGTGAGTGAGTGAGTGAGTGAGAGTGTCCGCGTGTGCATGTGTGTGTCCAGTCACTGCCACATGTTATGTATCTTCAGCTCAGTGAAGATCATGAGGAACACTGACGTCAGTCTGTCAGACCACCGCTGAACGCCTGATGGACGTCTGATGAACGTCTCTGGCGGGTCTTTCGTGATTTAAGCTGGTCTCTCAGACTGATCTCTATAGTTTCCAGAAGAATCTGTTCGTTTCTACTCAAACTGTTCGACTTACTGTTGTGTGTTCACATTACTTCACAGAGGAACTCTCATTCTGCTGAAAAACCCATTAACATAGAAATGCAGCAAATTAAAGTGTAATCTCTACAGCACAGGTTTATAAATGTATAATTGTCTGTTTGCAAGGTTTTAAAACGTATGATTGTTCTCTCAGAAAGCACTGACCGGTCAAACACACTCGCTCTGACCGAGAGAATCTGATTTATTCATCGCTTTCAGTGATGTGACTCCATTCATCCGCCATATTTACTAGCATCAGTGCAACCAACACAAAAACACATCACCAGAGATGCCAAGAAATATCTGATCACTGGATCTCCAGAAACATCTTCAGCACAGATCAGATCTGACATACACACATTTCTATATTTAATCCACAGTCCGTCCTCCATGTGCTGGCGCTTGAGCAGTTCAATTCACTTACAACAGCCGACTGTGCAGTAATACTTCTGAATACTCTGGTTTTCACCAAAACCAATCATCGTTTAAAGCTCTTAATTATATCTGAAATCTCACAGCTTACTGCTGTAATAACCCTCAACACTAACCACACCAACTGATACATATGACAGATAAACAGAGAAGCCGTGACTAAACAGAATATGACACAAAGATAGAAGATAGAAGTCACTCGACTCTCACACACACACACACACACTCAACTCACACACACACACACACACACACACACACCTCAACTCTCACACACACACACACACACACATGCACACACACACACACTCTCGACTCTCCTCACACACACACACACACCGACTCTCAAACACAAACACTCTGACTCTCACACACACACACACACACACACACACACACACACACACACACACACACACACACACACACACACTCTCGACTCTCACACACACACACACACTCTCGACTCTCACACACACACACACACACTCAACTCTCACACACACACACACACACTCTCGACTCTCCTCACACACACACACACACACACACTCCTGACTCTCAAACACACACACTCTCTTGACTCTCACACACACACACACACACACACACACACTCTCTCGACTCTCACACACACACACACACACACACACACACACACACACACACACTCTCGACTCTCACACACACACACACACACACTCTCGACTCTCACACACACACACACACACACACACACACACACACACACTCTCGTCTCACACACACACGTCAATTTTACTTTAATCTGACTTTCAACATACTTTGCAATCTAGTTAACAATATTTAAAATAATTAAAAAACATAAATAAAATCGAGAGCGAAGCTAGACATTATAGCAGATCTTAAAACAATAATAATCTGTTTACATGATTGTTATTTCTGGTGCCATCTCAACGCTTGACTAGTGACGTCACATACAGAAGAGCATCAGACTGTAACAGCTGCTGGAAGACCTGGACAGACATATGATATGAATGGAGAAAGATGCTTCATCCACCAGCAGGCCTGACTGACCCAGCTAAACCTCCATTTCACACGCATATTCATATTCAGCAGGAATTACTAAAAAGAGCAAAGGTCTGGAGAGGAATGAGTGCAATCAGGAACACATCACGAGTGTTTAATACAACTAGCCTTATAAAATGATATGACCCGTTTCAATCCTCGTTAGCTGACGTCACATCATTGGACTGATTCCGAACAGGATCATGATATGGTCAGTATCACTAGTCCATCTGTGCATGCTGCAGCGTTTGGTTATTAAACGGATGGAGTTTATCGATGAGAAAGCAGACTGAGGCCGAGCAGATGCACCGGTTCATCCGTATTCTCCAGACAGCTGAAGCAGAAATCCTGGACATCACCGCTGTAATAAATCAGGGGTCACTCGTGAGGCTTGTTTTGTTGTTCTGGAGGTCGAAGCGGCAGAAAGTGTGGCGTTTGCAGAGAAACCGATGCTGATGAAGTGAGACCTGCGTTTGTCATCCATGATTCATAATCTGTCTCCACGTATTTGTGCATCTATACACTCTTCTCAAATCAAAGCTGCTACAGTCAACATAATACATCACCAGCTGACATAACACCGCTCAGAAAATATGATTTCACAGCAGAATACTCTCACGTCCAGAGAACGAATCCTTCTGAGGCTCCGAGGAGATTGTGTTTAGTACTCGACAAGGACAAACATAGCAATCAGGTGTGTTAGGGTTAGTGTTGTAAACCACTGCTTGTACGCCGCCGCCTACAAATGCTGAATAAAGAGTCAGGGACTAGCACAGATTCCATTCAACGTTGTGTGATTCCTCGTGACTTTGGGCTTTGTTTGCAATGTTTAAGCTCCCTGCAATTAATGCAAACCTGGAAATGAGCTCGTTAGCATTAGTGAACATGTCAAACATGTGAAGTGAGTGTGCATCTTCAGAAGATCCACGTCTGATGAACCTCTGGAGGAATGAGAGTTTCGACAGAAAAACATAATTAGAGATATGATGGGATGCTGTGCTGTTTTTCATGGGTCCAGACGGTAATGTTACTTTAACACAGGAGGAGCATTCAAGCAAAATGACTTCATATCATAAAACTAGACAGACACCAAATGCTGATGTGTGCTTCTCTCTGACTGAATGCTAAAGACAACATACATGTGACCCTTCAGACGATTTCACTCGCTAGTGAGCACTAAGCAGACTGTGACACATCTGAGACGAGCAACTTCACAGAGTCTCTGATCACGTCACTGTACAAGCCACCTTCAGTCAGTCCCAGCGAGTTAGAGCGTATGATACGAACCTCAAACTCTGAAGGACAGCACACACACGACACACACACACACACACACACTGAGCCATAAAGTCCCATTTCTTCCTCCATCACGTCACCTTTCATTGTGTACGCTCCAGGATTCAGTCACATCCCGCTCCCTTTTATTTTTAAAGTGAGATACAATTCAGGTCAATGCATTTCTGTTTTTCTTACAGTGGTGAGAAATAGTCACGTACAGACCGTTCAGCAAACACATTCCTGCTTATAATGAAGCCGAAACTCACAAAAGAAAAGACAATTTCTGTGTTCAGTAGCACAGAACGCATACGAATCACTCAGATCTCAATAACGTTTCCTGCAGCAGTCAACAAGAGCCTCATAATATCTGTAATGCTACACACACACACACACACACACACACACACACACACACTCTCTCTCGCACAGACACAGACCCACACACACACACACACATCCAAGCACACCCACGCGCATGCACACACACACACACACACACACACACACACACATCCAAGCACACAATCAGCTTAGTGGACAGTGACAAAAGATTCAGTAATTAAAAACACCTGCATCTTCACACACACAAAGTCCATCAAAGGTTTTCCTCCTCGTTGTGATTTGTGATGCACAGGACACACTCTGTTCCTCAAACCATCCATGCAACTGAACATTACCGAGACAAATGTGAAGACAAAACAGAAAATCTCCTCCGTTTGAACTTCATCTGCAAACAAACTATCTTAAAGTCTTTTATCTGCCACTTGGAGCTTCAAACAAACTCATTAATTATGAGGAATAACCATAGAGCTGACACGTTCATGTCCTCGCACCATCTGTGAACATGCATCAAACATCACTGAGCTCAACTGCGTGTCTCCACGTGTGCTCGAGGCGATCTCAAGTGTACTGAGGCTGAAGAACCACAGAGCTCCTTTCCTCAGACTGAGTGATGAACAGAAAGAGCACAAGATGATGAAACTACACTGAAACATCAGGTTACTCAGTCAAATAAAAGTCTGATGAGCTGCTGATCGCGCATCAGTTGAAGGAAAGGTTTGAACGGGATGTTTGTGGACTTTGCAGAACACCTCATCATTAAATCCTGATCGTTTTCTCATCAACATCTTAAAGACCAAACTCTTCCAGCAGTTCCAGAACAACACGGAATGTGTCAGTTTGGACACATTAGACATTTCCAGAACGAAAAGAGCTACAGATCCTAAAACTAGTATCCAACAGAAGAGACGATGTGATCTATTTAAATATGAATCCTTTTCCACTGCATGGTATGAATGACACAGTTCGCGGCTCATTTGCACTGCTACATGCTGAGCGTGATGCTCGCTCATTTCGCAGTCTCAGTACCGCTATAGAGTGGGCGGGATTATTCGCAGAGTCACTTATATGAGCATTTGACTGCCGTGACATCATTTGAGTAAAACGATCACAAACTCACAACATAGGGAGACGGAAAGTGTTCTTCCTCGGCATGTGGATGTGTTTAACAGCATAAGTTCGAGAGGTCTATGAGAATATTACTTGTGTAATTTACCCCAGCAGCAGAGACTGTGGTGGCAGTGTTTTACACGGGTTTAGAGGAGGAGAGCTTCTGGGATGATCTCTGTAATTATGTTATTAACGTTAATTGATTAGTTAACTATTCATGCAGCGTGTTCTGTAAAAGATTATCAATAAACTTTGAATATTTCAAAATGTACAATGTTCATTAATTTTTTTTACACCAGACATTTATTGATGGTTTATCGGTTATCGGTCTACTTGATCTGTAATAATCGGTATCATTATCGGCCCTAAAACACATATCGGTGCTCATACACACACACACACTTTTAATATAGACACAGACCCACACACACACACAGCACAAATGCACGACACACACACACACACACACACACACACACACACACCATATAAATACAAAGATTCAGTAATTAAAACACCTGCATCTTCACAAATCAAAGTCCATCAAAGGTTTTTCTCCTGTGTTTTTGCACATCTCGCTCTGTTCCTCAATCCATCCATGCAACTGAACATTACAAAGAGAAATGTGAAGACAAAAACTGAAAATCTCCTCATCTTTGAACTTCATCTGCAAACAAAGTATCTTAAAGTCTTTGTGGTTGAAACAGAAGTTCATGTTCGCATCTGTGAACACATCAAACATCACAGAATCCCACAATGCACTGCGTGTCTCCACGTTTAAATCTCAGAAGTGTACTGAGGCTGAAGAACCAGAGCTCCTTTCCGACTGAGTGATGAACAGTGAGCAAAAGATGATGAAACTGCACAATCACATCAGGTTACTCAGTCAAGTCTGATGAGCTGCTTTTAACAGAAGAGAAAGGTTTGACGATGTTTGTGGACTTCAACGAAGAGTACTAAAATATCAGGTACCATCACCATCTTAAAGACCAAACTCCTCCAGAAGTGAACTGTACACACAGAGCGTCAGACATTTCCAGTGGAAAGAGCTACAGAGTCTCACACACAAACTTTAGACCAACAGAAGTCTGGTGTTGATCTAAGTCTCACAGACACACTCTCACACAGGGACACACACACAGACACACACACTCACACACACACACACACACCACCACACACACACACACACACACTCTCTCACCTCACACACACACACACACTCACACACACACACACACACACACACACACACTCACACTCCCTCACACACACACACACACACACACACACAGGCTGTCCGTGGAGCACAGCTGTGGTGTTACGCTGCCGTCTGCTGAAGGTCTGTCAGGCTCGTAATCCTGTGATGAGGATTCGTTTGTACAGCGTTAATTTCATGCTCGCTGGCTCTCAGAGTTCACTCACACCTCAGCATGAGTTCAGGATCCGCGGCTGTGTGTGCGAGCGACGACAGAACGGCTACCAGCTGTCGCCGTTAACACGCTACCAGCTGATGTGTGTGTGTAATGCGTGCAAATGTGTGCTGATGACACAGCGGTGATAGGCCTGATCACCACCAGGTGTGAGGAGGTACAGAGGTGAGTACCCTGACTAAATGGTGTCAGGAGAACCACCTCTCACTCAACATCGACAAGACCAAGGAGCTGGTGGTGGATTACAGGAGACAGAGCAGAGAACACACACCCATCACCATCGACAAGACACCTGCTGAGCATCTCACATGGTCTGCTCACACAGATGCAGTGCTGAAGAAGGCACATCAGCGTCTCTTAAGTTTGGACCCCAGAATCCTCAGGTCCTTCTACACCTGCACTGTGGAACCGCCTGGTTTGGAAACACCGGCCACATTGAGGACATCTACACCAGGCGGACAAGGATATCAAAGACTCCAGCCACCGTCCACAGACTGATCTCTGTTGTATGTAAATTGTTTGTTGTTTTTTTGCACTGTCTGTCCGGTGATGTGTGTGAAGGATATTTCTCCCGTCAATCTAAAGCAGGAACGACTCTCCAAGAGAGAGAGACGGAGAAGATAAAGCCAGCCGCCGCTCCTCGCTGACACTAAAGAGATGCTGAAGCAGAACCGGAGACGTCCTGCAGTCTGTAATATGACAGCTGAGACTCTCGACTCGTTTCACAGAAGCCAGATCACAAATGACTTTCTGCAGAAGGTCAAGCTTCACACGTGTCCCGAGATCATGTGCTTGTGGCTCAAAGGTCTTCAGTGCTCAAGTCAGTAGATATTGCTAATTTTCACAAAATTATTCTGGCTGATTAACAGAGGAAGATTCAGACTCGTCTCTGATTATTGCAGATCGTAATTTGCATTTAGAACGGACATTACTGTGTCTAAGTGCCTTCTCATAAACCTCTTGACTTGTGGGTCACGAATCTCTGCAAGGGCCGCTGAGTTCAAAACAAGCCAGCAAAATCTCAAAACTGTTTTTTATCATCTGAAACACCAGAGCAGCAATTTAAAATAAGAGATATTGAAGATTCTGAAGGAGAAAGGTGAGCAAGAGAAATGACTTAGAGAGAGAGAAAGGTGTGAAGTTAAAGTCATTAAGACTTGACTTTGAAAAACACCATTGATTTTAGTTGAACTGTGTGTGTGTGTGTGTGTGTGTGTGTGTGTGTGTGTGTGTCAGTGAGAGAGAGAGTGTGTGTGTGTGTGTGTCTGTCTGTCTGTGAGTGTGTGTGTGTGAGTTTGTGGTGTGTGAGTTTGTGGTGTGTGAGTCAGTGAGTGAGTGAGTGGTGTGTGTTAGAGGCTGACATTTTTTCGGGAATCCAGATGGGAAACAAAATCGCTATGAATCACGTGATTGGGACGGAGAGGAAAATATTTAATCGGGAGTGGGCGGACCGAATAGTAATGATACCCAACTTTACACACAAATATACCTTTATATAAATAAACTATAAACTGTATATTTTAATTCTGAACTCAATTCTAGTGCCCTGTCTCTTTATGCTCTCCTCCTGTTTGCTTTGGTGCGGCTGGTTAAGTGAATGACGCAGTCCGTGATGGACAGATTGTTAACGGCTGGTCTATGTGGTAATACACTCGGGCAGGACATCCAAACGCTCACCTATCATTCATCAACCTCAAATATGGCTTTTCATCTGAAAGATGTATGTAGTAGCAACTTTACATGGCGCTCAATATGATTAACCTAGAGAAATGCGCTATTGAAGTGTTTGTGTGGAAGCGCGTTTGCTGCAGGACAGGCTCCGGTGCGCTCACTTGCTCTTAAAATCTCCATCATTTTTGGTCATACAGATAAAAGTAGCCTAATACATCTTTCGAATCTGTAAAGACTCTACGTTTATTTGTGTGCACTCAGAATAACAACGAAACGTTGCGCTTTTAAGCAAACAGGATGCGCTTTAGGTCTCATGTGAACTTGAGCGCGAAACTTCGAAACTCCGTCTTTGAAAAATATATCTATAGAGAGTGAAATGTCTAAAAAATAAAAATAGAAGACGTGTGTGTTAGCATGAAATTTAATCTGTGCAACACTGTGCATAAGATGGCTTTCAGTTCAATATAATAACAAAAAACAGGGGCGCGGGAAGGTGTTTTATGTAGGGGGTGCTGTGGGAGGGGAGGGGGGGTAGTCAATTGCTGCGTATAAATATTACGCCAAATAGAAACAGAAAATCGTGCTATAGCCTACGCACTTTCATGAGATCGTGTTAGACAACAATTAGCTATTTTACAAATGGGAATAGGCTACAATGAATTATCATAACAATGTTTTACATTCAAGCTACATTCAAGCTTAAATGTATAGTGGAAAGTTTTTTAAAAGCATCTGGAATGCAATATAGTAATTTTAAAGCTGTTTTTAAAGCATTTGCTGCATGGATTAAAAAGACCAATAAATAATTAACTAGGCCTATCAGTCAGATAAAATTGCATTGCAGCAAATCCTTTAAATTTCAAGGACAAAGATTTACATACATTTTTTTATTATTGAATACAATTATAAAATAAAACGCAAATTATAATCGGGCCGGTTTTAGGCTTTCCCTTATTTGTATATTTTAGATGGTGAGGTGACGGGAAAAATGACTCCCATCTCCTCATTGGACGCGCAGAGAGAAATATATGCATCTTAACGGATTACATAGGCTAATGAAGAGTTTTTGCTTTGCTTTGAATTATTTCGTTTTAAAGTAGTATTTTAAAGCTTTCTATAGATATATTTATCATATCTCTGAGCCAGTTTTGAGTTGCCGAGTTTCGGTTCATCATTGAAGCGCTCTTGTTCAAAACCGGCAGAAAGTGCATTGTCTGTTTTCCTATTTTATAAAAGCACAATGTTGATATTGTGAATGCACACAAATAAAAGTAGACCCATCACAGTTCCAAATGATATATTACTCTTACCTTTATGAGAAAAAAAAAATCACACGGCGTATTTTAAGTTGTTTTTACTGTAAGAAAGAAATCCTCCATGTCCTGTAAAGCTCGCTTCAGCTCTCCACACAAACTGTTGGATATTGCACATTTATATAGGTTAAACATTTAAACTAACACTGTGATATGCCTGAACTGTTTATAGGCCTATCTATCAATTTTATTTTAGTCAAGTCGTGATTATTTGATAAGGCTAAATTAATCAAACATAGGCGATCAACTCTGATGCTGGCCGCTTGGTCATTGCTTAAAAGAAAAAAAAAAAACATTTAACGAACAAAAAATGCTCCCAAGGTTTTTCTAAATTAAATTTATGAAGAAAAAAAAATGAAACATAGTCTAATCACTTTTCCATTACATACAAAACTGAACTATTTTAATAGGTAGCTATAAGCTGTTTTGGGAGAAGGGAAAGACTCATATCGCTGAGAACAAAAACATTTGTACTTTTTTTTCTTCCAGTACATCCAGTACATTTCCATGTTCCGCTTTTAAGCCACAACCTACAGATCCCACAACACAAACATAACATTCACAAACATAAAAGCAAACATTGGCAGTGCTGCGTGCGTGATTTGGCAGGATGTGCGCAACGCGTGCATCAAATAGCCCTGCATCAGTTTAATACCTTTGATAACTTTAATTCTTACAACTGTTAAATGAATGGGCAAATGGTAAATATGTCGATCACATAGAAATAGATAGCAAAATAGCCAATGTAAACCAAATGTTATAAACATCGGAGCAACCTTATAGCCTATATATTTTTTTTATTCACAACAGTTTACAGTTGCCCACAGAAAAAAACAGGGGGTGCTGCCCCTGTTCCCACACCCCTGAACAAAAAACTACATTTTGGGTTTTTATTCAACTAATAAGGTGGGCACGCTGTGATCTGTACTATATTTTTACTGTAATTGACAGATTTCGGCAAAAAAAAAAAACAACAACACGGGAGTGGGAGGGAATGGGAGTCATTCTTCCGGGAGTGGGCGGGACGGGATTTTCCCCCAGTTTTTTCGTGGGATTGGGACGGGAAGAGATACATTTTTGTGGGAGTGGGATGGGACAGGTTTGAGAATTCACTCCCGTGTCACCCGCTAGTGTGTGTGTGTGTGTGTGTCTGTCTGTCTGTGTGTGTGTGTGTGTGTGTGTGTGTGTGTGTGTGTGTGTGTGTGTGTGTGTGTGCGTGTGAGTGAGTGTGTAACACAGTACTGTCAGTGCTGCATGTGTTTCTCCGTCTCCACAGACAGAAGCCCAGAATAAAAGGCCTGTCCTCTTTCTCTCGTATGGATGTAGGACACGAACCCGGTCTAAAGTCTGCTGGGTCTCACTGTAAACACACAGTCGAGACAGTCGAGTGAGGGAAGAACTGATACTAAACAGAGGAAAATCATGTGATGAGAGTCTGATGTTAGTGAACAATCATCCTCGGCACAGACTTGAGTTCTTTTCTGTCAGAAACACAGAGCGTTGTGCCTCGCTGCATCGTGTTTGTCTTTCTGTCAGATTGAGCAGTCCTCTGTTCCTCTGGTGATTGTCACTATCGCTTATATAGCTGAGATTATAGTCTGAAGTCATTTGTGCCGTCACTCAACTTTGATTGGCAGCTGTCACTCACAGGTCCAGCAGCGGCTCTCAGCTGGTGTTATTGAATGCACCGGGGTAAAGTCGGTGTGCTGTTCCGCGGTACGATGATGCTTTGAGTCTGTGAGCAGGAGGAATCAGGTTTGGTCTGACAAACACGTTCCACTCGGAGTAGAGGCGACTGAGAGAATACATGAGAAACTGTTCAGTATAAGAAGAACATGTTTATATGGGTTTCTGGAGTGAATGGCTTGTTGTCCGAGTAAACTGTGCATCCTTCATAAAGTCTGAATGAGAGAATAATGAATGGAACCGAATCGGAGACTGTAACGCCATCACTTCTGCTCTGATGTTCTCATTTGGTCTCTTTGGACCTATAACCGAGAAAGAACCTGAAGCTGCGAGTGCTGTTTGGACTAATATGTAAATATATATTGCGCTTTCCTCTCAGTAACAAATAAAGCATAACACAGACAGCAGTGTGAAAGTAACATACTCCAGTAAAGTCCGGTCACATCATGTTTATTTATATAGTACTTTATGCAATAGATTATTAAACATAATTTACGGTATTAAACATGAAAACCCAGTCGGTGTCACTTTCAGTTAGAATTACAACTTGCTTTTCTGTCATAAAGCAGTTCTCCGGTGTGGAGCTAGCTAATGATAACATATTTATAAGAGGGAAAATAATAATTTCATTAAAGTGATAGTTTGTTTTACAGAGATCAAAGCATGATCTAGCTCAGGACTGGTTTGGTTATCATAACCCTATAAAGGCATTTTAAGACATTATGTTGTGAATAAAATAGTTTATCCAAAGCGTCTTATCACGTAAATGTATTTTGTTTCTTATATGATTTACAAAAGGAGATGTTAGGCAGAATGATGTTACTCATATTTTCATCTAGCTAATTAAATAGTTAGAGTGTCTCGGTCTTAATCTCATTTTGTGTCCACATACATCTATTTGTGTAAGGAATTGGTAACGCTTTATAATAAGATATCATTTGTTAACGTTAGTTAATGTATTAATTAACACGAATGAACAATGCATTTATTAGATTTAAGTATTATTCTTTGTTAATGTTGGTTAATAACAATACAGTTGTTCATGTTAGTTCACAGTGCATTTACCAATGATAAATAACACAACTTGTGATTTTAATAATGCATTAGTAAATGCTGAAATTAACATGAACTAAGATTAATAAATGCTGTGGAAGTTCTTAGTTCGTGTTAAATAAGGAATCTTATTGGAAAATGTTACCAATTAATTGTAATTACATAATATGCTTTTCTAAAGCTGAAGTGACCTGTATTTATGTTATAATATGTATAACTTAATATTTTAACTAATCAAAGTCTACTGATTAACCAGTGGAATAATCGACGATTAATCATTCTAATAAACGTTAGATTAATCGATTATCAAAGTAATCGTTTGTTGCTGCCTTAGCTCTCACACACACACACACACACACACACACACACACACACACAGACACAGACACAGACACAGACAGACACAGACACAGACACAGACACAGACACAACACACACACACACACACACACAACACAGAGATCAACATAAGGCTGGCTTTGAGAGAGAGAGAAATAAAAGACTGTCCAGATGTGACTCCGTGCTCCTGAAAGCATCCTAGCTCAGAGATCTCCATTCATTCAATCTGGAAGCGGCTCACAAGGAAATCAATACACTCGAATGCTGAGGACGTAATCAGCAAACAGGGTTCAGTGAGGCTCCGGCCCGCTTCAGACCGGACGTTTAGAAGCAAAGTGCTGTGACCTGCAGCAACATAAAGCACAGAATCCTACAGTCCTGAGCTACAGAAACCTTTCGTGGACCAGCGTGTGTCTTCCAGCTTTGGTCTCTGTCAAATCTCAAAAAATGAACTGCTAACATGAAGTCTGTATTGTATGTACATCTCGTTGATCCCATCATGTGTACTCTTCTTTCCACGAAGAACAAGAGGGAGTTCAGTGGGAGTTGCTAGAAATTCAGCTGGAATGCATATTTATTATTGTGATTCCTGACCTTATGCAAAACAGTTTCCGCTGCTCAGACCTACAGTCATTAACTACCTCAGAGAGAGAGAGAGAGAGAGAGGGAGAGAGAGAGAGAGAGAGAGAGAGAGAGAGAGGCGAGTGAGTGAGAGAGAGGGAGAGACAGAGAGAGAGAGCGAGCGAGCAAGCGAGGTTGAGTGAGAGAGAGAGAGCGCGAGAGAGAGCGAGAGAGAGACAGAGAGAGAGCGAGAGAGAGAAAGAGAGGGAGTGAGAGAGAAGGAGAGTGAGAGAGAGAGGAAGAGCAAGAGAGAGAGAGGTATATATGGGTGGTCTGAGAATTCAAGGGTAAGATGTTTTATTTTACTCAACGCTCATGAGGAAACAGTGAGTCTATTTCAGGTGTAGAATCAGGTCATCTCCAATAGAAACAGGATGATGTGCTTCATCTTGTGGCCAAAATCTAGATTAATAAAACGCACAATAAAAATATGGCGCCGGAAATGGCTGCTGTGGTGTGGAAGGCTCTTGTTCTTTTAATGTTTGTGTTTGTTTGTTTGTTCTGTGTTTAGTTATTATCCTACTATCAGTTTTAACAGAGACGAACTACTGGACATAAGGCAACACACACACCTCTACATCTGCTGCAGTTGGAACAAACTACTGGTTCGTCTGGCCAGAGGGGAACTGGCCCCCCGACTGAGCCTGGTTTCTCACAAGGTTTTTTCTCCATTCTGTCACCGATGGAGTTTGGGTTCCTCTGGTTTGCTTAGTTGGGAACACTTCATTTCCAGCGATATCACCGACTTCATTGCATAGATACTATTAGAACTGAACTGAGCTGGACGATGACATCCCTGAATTCAATAATGAAATGCCTTTAACTCAAGAATGGGCGTTTAATCTTGTCATTTGACATTATTGATACACTATTTTCCTATTTTGATATTGTGCAGTTGCTTTGACACAATTTGTATAGTTAAAAGCGCTATATAAATAAAGGTGACTTGACACACCGGACAATTTCTTTCCCAGATTTTGTTTATTCAGACGCTTTGTTGGATGTTTTGGTCGGCGGGGCAGCGGTCCCAGTCAAACCCGCGCTCAGACGGAAAAGAGGGAGGCGCGCTGGTTATGCTCCGCGAATGTGGCTTCCGAACTTCGCTTCCTAGTATCCATCTAGCGAATCTCCGGTCCCTTCCTAACAAAACGGATGAGCTTCTTCTCCTCACCCGCACAAACAAGGACCTTTCAAACGCCGCTGCATTGTGCTTCTCTGAAACCTGGCTGAGTGAAGGCATCCCGGACAACACGCTTCATTTGCCGGGATACCAGCTGTTCAGAGCAGACCGCATCACGGAGCTAACGGGGAAAAACAGAGGTGGTGGACTATGTTCAGACGTAACAACTCTGAAGAAGATGTGCTCTCCTAATTTAGAGGCACTCTTCATAAACCGTTCTACTCTCCACGAGAGTTTTCCTCTTTCCTTCTGGTGAATGTGTACGAGCCTCCAGACGCGTGCGTGAGCGCCGCCATGCAACAGCTGGCCGAACACATATCTGAAACACCGACTCTCTTTTAATCATTCTTGGAGATTTTAATAAAGCAAATCTCTCTCGTGAACTGCCAAAATACAGACAGCACGTTACATGTCCCACCAGAGACAGTGATATATTGGATCACTGTTACACAATAATTAAAGAGGAATATCACTCTGTCCCACGAGCAGATCTGGGACTCACTGATCACGGGTTTGGTTCATCTTATACCCACCTACGGGCAGAAACTGAAATCTGCTAAACCTGTTATAAGAGCTGTTAAAAGAATGAAGCAGAACAAGATTTAAAGGCTTGTTTTGATCTCACTGATTGAGTGTTTTTGAAGCTGCTGCCACCGATCGAGTGCAGAGACTGTAACTTCATATATCAGTTTCTGTGAGGATATGTGCATCCCCACCAGGACATTCTTATCACTCAATAATGATAAACCAGGATTTACTGGGGAACTCAAACAGCTTCGTCAGGCCAAAGAGGATGCTTACAGAAGTGGGGATACAATCTTGTACAACCAGGCGAGGAACAGACTAAAAATTGGCTAAAAATAACTACTGAGAAGCTGAATAAAGCACTTTCAGCAAACGATCCTGCGTCAGTATGGACTGGTCTGAGGAACATCAAGTACAAGACACCCCGCCCCCCCACACACACAGTCTGTGGAGAATCAACAACTGTCCAATGATCTCAATGTGTTTCACTGCCGATCTGAAAAGGCCAGACTGACACCCAGCACTCGCTCGGATCTGGACTTCACATTAAACAACCCCCTGAAACCCCATCCCTCCTCCTCCACCACTCAACCTGTGCTTAAAGTCTGTGTAGAGGATGTGAACCGGTCTTCAGAAAACAGAAATCTAGGAAAGCTTCAGGACCAGACGGTATTTCACCTGCCTGTCTAAAGTCTGTGCTAACTAACTGGCCCCATCTTTACACAGATCTTCAACAGATCTCTGGAGCGGTGCAAAGTTTGGTTTGGGTCAGCTACCAAAACAGACATCAGAAGATTACAACGGACCGTAAGGACTGCTGAGAGGATTATCGGTGCCCCTCAACCAGACACAAGAACAGTCCCCCCCCAGGCCATATCCCACCTGAACAACACATAACACCCCAGTACTGTACATCTGTAAATAACTCATCAAACATTCATCTGTACATAGTAAACATTTATAGTTCTGTCTATGGTCATTTGTCTTTTCTGTATATGTTTATTGTATTACTATTGTTATTCATAATTATTATCCATTATTACTGGAATCTCCTAACACCAAGACAGATTCCTCGTGTGTGCAATAAAGCTCTTTCGGATTCTAAAGGAGTGAAAAGCTCAGTAAGATTTAATCTGTAGTCAAACAGTACGACTTTAAAAAGCACACCTCAAAAAATCCTCACAACATGAAGAAACTGAACGAGGTTACCAGCTGAATCTAACGCATCTCTCGGACATGAGCGAGTCTGTAGATGATTTAGTGTCTCACTGCCATATATTCACCAACCAGTGACTATAAATAACTCACAATCAGCCAGATTTATTACTATATCATTCATTACCTTTATAAATATTACTGTTAATAATGAAAGTGAAATGACTAAATTAACAATGGTTTCATTTTTACATTCGTCAGGAGAGTTTGACATGCGTCTGTAAATAACGAGCGGTGATTTGGACGATCCTGCTTCATTAAACACAAGCTCTCGTTAGGACTCGTTTCCACAGAACTAAACGAACTGCTGATCCACAGCATGAACGAGTTTCAGATTACTGCTCGTCTTAACAGACAGATGAACAATCATAACTGCTTTGATAACAGTCAGTAAGACCAATCAGATTTGATTAATCCGAAGACTTTTTATTAGATCTGCTTCTAAACGAACATATTGAAACAGCTCTACAGACAACGTCTCTGTCGTTTGTTCCACAGAAAACCGGGCCGAACAAGACGCTTTCTGCAGGTTATGAGTGTCATGAGTATTTATCTAAGAAGAACAGTAAAGCGCTCTTCACAAACACTATAAACCTCGACCCCCCAAACACCAACAGAACAAAAACCCACATGAAACCTGCTGAACGTCACGACCCGTTTCTGAACTAGAATGGACAGAGCTTTTGTTAGGCTAATGTTACATAATCAATTCAAGAAGCAGAAAGTGAACATTGATCTGTGGTCTGGATTTAAGTATAAAAACTTGAGACGCCGCATGAAACAATCTGAATTTGGGCTGCGGGCCAGTGGTGTTATTACCATTTTAATCATCATGTAAAGGTTTGTGAGTAAAAACCAGAATGAGTGTTTATCATACAGCTCTAACGAACCACTGAACTACTCAACTACTGCACAATGTGATTCAAGAAACCCTGATGACCTGAACAGGCTTCTCCACTGTACATGCACATCTCAGAGGAGTTGCTTTGAGCTAAATAAAAGCTCCATTACCTTCACGAGAGAGAGAGAGAGAGAGAGAGAGAGAGAGAGCTCAACCATCATATTCACACACAACACAAAGTACAGTAACTACAGTATTAGCAGCGCATTCACACAAACGCTGCTCCTCGCTCTCATATTCACGCTAGAGATGCATCTCATCGGTCTGTGTGTCAGATAAACTGAACATCTCTGGAAGTGAAGCAGCGTCCATCAATCTGATCCAGCTTCAGGAAAACATGACATCTGTGTTCAAGCTCATTTCTGCAGAAACATCTGAGAACCACGAGGAGACATCTTCTACATGGGACTGTTATTTCTGACAGATTTGACATTAATGAACGTCAAATGTTTCTCTGTATCAAAACATGGAGTTCATTGAATTTGACTCTGCTTTACTGCGTCAAGCTCTGCTCTATAATGGTTTCTAGACAGAAATACTTATTTTTAGCAATAGAGCAGTTTCTCAAGTTCTTGTAGATTAAGACACGGTTCTGGGAGCATCCAGCCCAGTAAATGTTTAGGTACCAGCCTGAATATGTTTAAGCTGTGTCTCATTCTCGATTATCTACGGCTCGGAGAAAAGTAGAGCCCATAGGAATGGAGGCAGCCACTATGACTCCACATGTAGATGTTATGCCTCTTACTCAAATTTTATTTCATTGATTAAAGAATGCAAATGATGGTCTAATTGATTATGCTAATTGGTGTAATTTAAACAAATCTTACATTTTTAGTGGTAAAAAATGATAGACAATTGAGTCTATTGAGGTGCCTCTGAAGTATCATACAAAATACTTGGTAGTTTTTATTGGATGGAAGAAGCTGATTATGTGAGCAGTAAAATACATAAATATATTCATATAATAACGGAGGGTTAGGCATATTGTTACTACAGAGTGCCTTGTTGCACTTTAATATAATTTATCCGCATCTTTCATATTGTAATATAGTTTGGGCGAGTAAGATTCCTACTATTTTTCTTTCAAAAGTGTTTTGTTAGGATTGCAACTCAATCTAATCTATATACTTCATCTGCCTTTTCATTTCATAAACTTCAGATTATTATTTATGATATTAATATTTTTCAAATGTGTTTTCATGTACAAGATATATTCAGGTGAGTAAATTCACAGGGTCAATACTTGATAAGATTTAGGGGAATTAAAATATGGAAAGGTTTATCCCATCAAGCAAAAAGCAAATCTTCTTTAATATGTTATAAAAGAGGGGGGGCATTTTATCTACCATATAAGGTTTGTTTTTGGAGTACGTTATTTCAGTTTTTTTATTTATGTGACCCTGGAGCACAAAACTAGTCTTAAAGGGTTACTCCACCCCAAAATGAAAATGTTGTCATTACTCATTTACCCCCATTCGTAAAAGCTTAATTCGTCTTCAGAACACACTTTAAGGAGGAGGTGGAGGAGACGAATTATTGAATAAAGTCATAATTTTTGTTTTCTTTCCGTACAAAAAGTATTCTCGTAGTTTCATAGCGTTACGGTTGAACCGCTGATGGCAGATGGACTATTTTGACGATGTCTTATAGTAGCACAGCTATATTTGTAGCAATAGATAATGCATTATATGGGTCAAAACTATACATTTTTCTTTTATGACAAAAATCATTAGGATATTAAGATCATGTTCCATGAAGATATATCCTACTGTAAATATATCAAAACTTAATTATTGATTAGTAATATGCATTTCTAAGAACAACTTTAAAGGTGATTTTCTCAATATATAGATTTTTTTGCATTCTCAGATTCCAGATTTTATAATATTGTCCAAACCATACATCAATGGAAATATTATCAGCTTTCATTTGCATTTATATATTTATAGTAATTTACCTCTTTCCTTGATTTCAAAAGTTGTTTTTGTTTTCTGTATCGTTTAGCTGGGTTTTCTGCCTCCCCCTGCACAGTATATGGATTGTACTTTATATATTTTATCCGTGTGAAAATAAACTAAACTAAACTAAATCTAAAATAAAACAAGTCTGACCAAAATCCCCTCGAGTCTTATATTTTAGTATGAAACTCGCTGCAGTATTCGGTCTCAGCGGATCAGCTCTGACCGTCATTGATGTGATTCACAGCAGAATCTGTTCAGACAGACTCCACAGATACAGCACCGTCTGAAGCTGCCTTTCTCAGCACACTCGCTCCAGCAGATCCTCCAGCGATGTGAAGTGCTTCTGAACAGGTACTGTACACAGGCTTCAGTCCAATGGATCGTCTCGTCTCACAGCAACCGCGCCGCTTTCATAAACTCGCTCTCCAGAGCCGCATAAAGACAATGCAACTCTATTTAACAGCGGCTCCACGGCAAAACAGCCGCGTCTGAACCATAAGAGTGAGAGCATCACCATTATAAAGAGAACAGCAGTCACCTACTGTACAGATATACAGCATGACATTGCTCAGCTAGTGATAAAGCATCACTCGTTGAGAAACGATTTGATCTGAATGGATGGAGGTTTGTTGGTTTGAACTAATCGAATCCTGCAGGTCACCGTAAAGGAAAGTGGAGTTAAAACAGCCAGTCTTTCACTGACCTGACTGATGGACCGAGTTTCCATCATGTTTTTATTTCCCTGATTCATATATGCACTTCTGCCATTCCATGTGTGCATGTACAATTCATCTTGATAGAGTTAGCATTACCATTATCAATAGCTGAAAATGACAACTCATCAACAGTTAGGCCTTGAGCACTAACATAGCTCACACATATGCTATTTCTGCTTTAACAGTAATAATTCAGGCAAATATCAGAGAGAGAGAGAAGCATACACACTATATACTTAAAATGACAACTGATTTGAGCTTGGCTTCAACAGATTTCGTTCAATGTTTTTAAATGTGGTAAATGCCAGAGTAAGTTTTGTTAACCCGACCCTCTCGTACTAAGTACTAGATAATCAATCATTTAGTCGAGGCCTGATGTGAAGGAGGCATTTCTGATGCTCATGTAGTAACCCTTGCAGGTTTAGAATTAGTCAACTCAAATTCATTTGTATAGAGCCTTTCACAATACTTTATTTAAAAGCAGCTTTACAAAAAATCATGATGTTAACATTTAGAATATCTATTTATGATTTAGCAGATCAGTGTGATACTTTAACCTTTCCTTCCTAGCCTTCCTTTAGTGTGTGTGTGTGTGCGTGTGAGGTGTGTGTGTGTGTGTGTGTGTGTGTGTGTTAGGGGTGTGCGATATATATCGTCTGCGATAATATTGATACAATTTGACAATATCGAGTATTTTGCAAAACCCCAACTAACACCTACATAGTGCACGCATACATTAGCCTGCGTGGTGATTAATGAAGCGGGTTAATCAGTGCACGCACACATTTAGAGCGTGTTCTTTCACTGCATGGTTCAGTCGATTAAAATGCATTAAGAATGATCGCAAAATTCAAGATATGGGGGCAGAAAATGTATATATTTACATTTCATATGATTAAAATCACAGGAAGGGTGCCGTTTTTTCTTCAAAAATAAGCATGATTACAAATGTGATATTGATTTTATAAAACAGTTCAATAAATAATAAAGTTAATATTAAGATACTTATGTTTTAGACACCATATTGCCTGTTTTTGCTGCATTTCGCCAACAAAAAATTATTCCAAACAGCTACAGCGATGTTTTGAGTCTCTGATTCGTTCCTGAATGAATCAATGAACCGTTAAATGATTCGGTTCAGCAATGACTCACTTGTTAACGTGACATGCTGCCATCTGCTGGCGATTTAATTTCACATTTAAAGTCTATTTCCATTTTTCAAATAATTTTAAATATCAGTATTCAATGTTTTATGTTTAAAATGTCAAAAAAGTATGCATTTGTAACTGGTTAAAGCACCCCATGTCCCTCTGAGCTGCATTAAACAGTGTGAACACATCTAAACACTTTCAGATGCAACTTCTGCAGAGATTCATTTTGATGATATTGGTTTCATTTGTTTGGGAGCAGCCTAAATGTGTATCATCTTAATTGACTGGTTAAATGTAACAATTTGACTCAAAAGATGTACACTTTTAGAAACAAAATGGCTTTATTAAAAGGTAAAAATAAAATGTACACTTAAATGAAAAGATTTATTAATCACTGATGTGAACTGAGCACACAGAATATCATAAACTGCAGCTGTGGACGGTAGTCAGATATCAGCACAATAACACACTCGGCAAAATATCGGCTAATTATCGTTATCGAAAAAATCCACAAAAATATCGAGATATAATTTTTTTTCAATATCGCACACCCCTAGTGTGTGTGTGTGTGCGCATGCGTGTGGAAGTGTGCGTGTGTGTGTGCGTGTGTGTGAGAGTGTGCGTGTGAGTCTGTGTGCGTGTGTGAGAATGTGCGGTGTGAGTGCGTGTGTGTGTGTGTGTGTGTGAGAGAGTGCAGGTGTGTGTGTGAGAGTGTGTGTGTGTGTGAGAGAGTGCGGGTGTGAGTCTGTGTGCGTGTGTGTGAGAATGTGCGGGTGTGAGTGTGTGTGCGTGTGAGAGAGTGTGCGGGTGTGTGTGTGAGTGTGTGCGTGTGTGTGTCTGTGTGTGAGAGAGTGTGCAGGTGTGTGAGTGTGAGTGTGTGTGTGTGTGATCTCCAGGCTCCTCTGCGCTCCACTCTGAATGAGTTCAGACGGCACAATGGCGCTGGATTCTTGTGTCCACTGGAGTGGAGAGCATCGAATGCATGACATGTTGCTTTAGAGAATTAGCATATAAATGAGCTCAGTGCTTATCAAGTCTATTTATGAGCCCAACTGCACCGAGAGTTGATCCTGTTCCTCTCCAGCATTATTACATCTGTGAGGGACGTTGCACATCTCACACAGAACTCCAACATTTACTTTCATAGCAGACACTTTCTTACAGAAAGGTCCCTATAAGAGTCACCAAGACAAGTATCTGAGAATACAAGAAAACAACACACACTGTAAAACCGTATAAATCAGGAATACTCAAAATATTTGAGTAAACAAACTCATATTTTAGAGTTAATAGAGCTTAACGTTTATATGACAAGTGGGCGGGGCTAAGAGCAATGTGAGCCAAGCCTCATTTGCATGATCCCACCCCACTCATCACAATGATAATTATATACAACTTGCTTCCATAAACAACGCATTCATTCAGATCTTCACAGTTAAAACAGCACACTGGCAACATTTAAGTACTAACTTATGCCTCTATGTTAATCCTGTGCAAAACTCACAAAATAACACTTAATTCCTTGTTTAATGCAAAGCATGCTGGGAACTAGAAAGCAATCATGTTAAGTTCATAATACTACAACGACTTTGAGTTTACAGAACTTATTTCAATTAAGTCCAATGAACGCTCATTATTATTTGAGTGAAATTAGCATTTTTGAGGGTTTGTAGTTGTACAATTTGTGGTCTAATAATCAAACTCTAATGTACATGATGAGAAACAGTGATTAATTGGTAGGTATTATTACTATAATGAGCACTTATGACTCAATCAAACAGTAAAATCGTATCTTCTGGTTTAGTAGTAGTAGCCCAGATTGTCACTAGTACAAGTACCGTGTATTAGCCATCCACCTGTCCATACATACACAACATACATATGACAATCTATAGACAGAACAGGAAGACAGGGTATTAAGAAAATACAGCTTTTAAATCAGGAGAGAGAGAGGAAAAAAAATTTAGTAACCCCAGACTATGTCTCCATTTGGAGTACAGTCTGAGAACAGAAAAAAAAAACACCTCAGCACAAAAGCTCCTGCATAAACACATGACTTGCAAGTGGAAACATATCCAGCTCTGGCAAGCACATCAGATCACGTCCAGTGCCATTTATTGGTACACAAACCCTGCCGAGACTCAGCCGAGCAGATACGGAGGACAGAGGCAGTTGAATGGGGGAGGGGAGTAATGTCTTTAGTCGGGGATGGGAGCAAGAGAGTCCTCATCGCTCTCTCAGGGTAGTTTATCCAGACCTTGGCCAAGTCAGCCATGTGACACCGGAGATAGAAGATTGAATTGTTGTGACTTTTCTTAACATCAAACTTCACAGCTCATTCTCTTTGTCCATTCTGATCTCTGGTGTTCACCAAGTTTCACTTGCAAACTGTTAATTTCATCATGATGGCATCCATATTCGGTTTATAGTCTCAGTCTCATGCTGACCGCTCTTCCCACAGCTTCAATCACACACACAGCAGCTTTGAGACTTTGGACAGCTGTTCCCGTCTTCCGAATTTTTCGATAACCCAGGGTAAAGCCTAATCCAATCAGCAGAATACCTGTTATCACAAAAGGTAGATATCCTCAGCGCACACACAACAAACACACCTCTCTTCTCCCATGCATTCGTACAATTATCCGATTCATACACATATTAAAGACAAGGTTCAAAATCAGAACAGACTTCTCGTTGAAGAAGATGGTGTCAATCCTGGGAGAGACTTCAGTTGATCAAATCCATAATTTTCTAGTTTGGAGAGTTTTGCCAGAAAGAGTCTCTTCAATAGATGGATGAGACGAGACAGCAGAAGCAAGCTAGGGAAAAGGGTAGGGCGGGAGTGAAATATAGCGATTCACCTCTGTTGAGTGCCAACGAGAAAGAGCTCTGATCACAGATGGTTACGAGACAGATACAAACATTGTGTATCTCTGGGCATCTCTGATCTGTGATCTCGTAACGCCTCTGCTCCAGACTGATGAACAACACAAACTATGTCATCATCACGTGTGTGCATTAGTTACTTTGCATTCAGAATCACTCTTGTGTGTGTGTGTTTTAAAATAAAAACATTCTGCGTAATCATACTGAGTGGTCTACAAACTCATTACAATCTCCAGTCCAAATTAAATCACATTCAGAGCTCCTGCTATGACCACACAAGTGTTTTGGTTTGCGATGTGCTTCAGTGGCTCGAGATCACATCAATTATTCCCTAATGCTCACATCAGATCACGCAAATTAGATGTGTGTGTGTAAATTGTGAGAGAGAGAGAGAGTCAGCCGAGTGAGTGAGGAGAAAGAGGCATGTGTGTGTGTGTGTGTGTTAAATGCAATGATACACTGAGAGAGGCCTCATACTTGCCTGCTCACTGAGACCAGTCCTTGTGTTTCATCATGTGACACTTTCAACATCTGGAGAAATGAAGATTTGACATCATCTTAACATCTTCATAGTCTTCAGCAATAAAAACTGTGTTTGACACTTGGTGCTCAATGATTTACTTTAAAAACAAAGACATCACACTGATCTCTAACTTTTAAGCAGTGACGTATCACAAGTGTCATACTTCATTAAGGATCTCATAAAATATTTCCACACACACACACACACACACACACAGATTCAGTATCATTCACCATTTCATAATACCATACTCCACACACACACACACACTTTTACCATAGCACACACACATACACACAGGATCAGCTTTAAATAGCATTTTTCTCTTTCACACACACACACACACACACACACACACACACACACACACACATTGTATCAAAACAATTTTATTCATTCTGAGGCACTATTATTTAATTCATACACATATTAAAGACAATAAAACCAAATCAGCTCAAACAGCCCTCTCATGAATATTCATCCTGGGAGTTCACTTCATGAATATTATGACATTACTGTTTTGAAAGACCACAAAACAAACACTCTTCTCCTTGCAAAGGACGTTCTAATAAGTGAACTATTTATAATTGATTAGTCTTCAAACTTTCAAGTCTACATTCTTCAATTGGTTTCTTATACAATGATCTCCAACATCCTTTGGAGAGGACAGGCATTTTATTTGGGCTTCTGTCTCTGGAAGGTCTTTCAAGTGTGTGAGTGAGAGAGAGAGAAAGAGAGTGTGTGTGTGTGTGTGTGTGTGTGTGTGTGTGAGAGAGAGAGTGTGTGTGTGTGTGTGTGTGTGAGTGTGTGGTGAGTGAGAGAGAGAGAGAGGCGTGTGTGTGTGGTGAGTGGTGTGAGAGAGAAGAGAGAGTGTGTGTGTGTGTGGTGAGTGAGTGTGGTGGTGAGTGGTGAGTGAGTGGTGGTGAGAGAGTGAGTGAGGTGCGTGTGTGAGAGAGAGAGAGAGAGAGGCGTGTGAGAGAGAGAAGAGAGGTGAGTGAGTGAGTGAGTGAGAGAGAGAGTGTGTGTGTGAGAGAGAGAGAGTGTGTGAGTGAGTGAGTGAGTGAGAGAGAAGAGTGAGTGAGTGGTGAGTGTGAGAGAGAGAGAGAGAGAGAGAGAGTGAGTGAGTGAGTGAGAGAGTGCGTGTGTGAGAGAGAGAGAGAGAGAGAGAGTGGTGGTGGTGAGTGAGAGTGAGTGAGTGGTGGTGTGAGAGAGAGAGAGAGAGAGAGAGAGAGAGAGGAGTGAGTGAGAGAGTGCGTGTGTGAGAGAGAGAAAGAGAGAGTGAGTGGTGAGTGAGTGAGTGAGTGGAGAGTGAGTGAGTGAGTGAGTGAGTGAGTGAGAGAGAGAGCGTGTGTGAGAGAGAGAAGAGAGTGAGTGAGTGAGTGAGTGAGTGAGGAGAGAGAGAGAGTGAGAGTGCGTGTGTGAGAGAGAGAGAGAGTGAGTGAGTGAGAAAGAGTGAGTGAGTGGGTGAGTGAGTGAGTGAGTGAGTGAGTGAGTGGGAGAGAGAAAGAGAGTGAGTGAGTGAGTGAGTGAGAGTGGTGAGAGAGAAAGAGAGATCACACATTCATCTTGGAAGCGGCTCAGATAAGAATCAATCAACTCAATGTGTTCTCCACACTGCACACTTGAATGAACACACACACCAGTTTGTTTGAATGATTCATTTCCATAAGCTGCTTCTAAAAGATGATTGACAGATTAATTTAAGTGTTTCCAGAGGAACCCGGCTGGAATAACTGAAGAAGAGTATCACACTTACACGTGACCGTCACGCAGAGTATCCACACTCAGGTGTGAAGACCATCTGGAAGCTCAAACATACGGATCTGTCCTGTCACAGCAGATGATGCTTCGCATCTAACACAGCTGATCTCTCGTCAGCGATACGGTCCACCTTCTACATCAGCTCCGGTGCGTCCACGTCAATAACAGCACAAGACACTTACAGCTCATCACTGCACAGCCGAGATGATAAACCAATTAAACTGCACTTTTCCAGGTACAGCAAGCAAGAAATAAAACAGAAATTGAATAATCATATGATATAGATCTAGCTCAAATCTGACTGGGTGACTTAATGCAATAATGAAAAGAAGCACGTCACACTTTCTACGACAGCTGAGGCCAGACGTTCATACGGTTCTAGACCTTCAGCTGAATAATCCTGATACAAAGCAATACTTGATGCACAGTAAAGCCTTTAGTTTGTTTTTCAAGACTGGCGATGTAGGTGTGAAGACCCCATCATTTGATCCCCAAATGTTTGCGTGTACATTCGGCCGATCCGGCGCTCGAGAGCATCTCGCTCCTCACTGCTGTGTATTTGAACAGGTTGCCATGGCAACTGCATCTGCTGTGTGATATAACATCAGCAGCGTTCTGTGCTTGGTGTCTGTGTCCAGGACCCGGTCCAGCGATCCCCTGAGACGCTTCAACAAGACTGAGGTGGAAGGGTTAGACACGGTAGACGAACCTACAGAGTGCCCTTCCGAGTCACCAAATCTGCTCTTCTGAACACTAGACGCTAGTAGATTTACAAATGATGTGCTGATCATCAGTGATCTCAATGGATCCTGCTGTTTCTCTTCTTCAGAGAGATGTGTCTTTACAACACACTTTTACCCAACTTGACATGATTGTTGATATTGTAATGGTGCTTATTAGAATCTATATTATTAGGGAAGAGCAAATCATATGCTGTGTTCACTAAATTAACTTTCCCTTCCCCTCCACAGAGCTAGATAAAGTATGATATGAGAAGCGCACCATTATGTGCAGTGTAAAGAGATGAACGAGGAACTAAACATACTTTTAAACATTTATAATTAGGATATCACCAGGAAAGTGCCGTATCTCATTCAGAGTTAGAAATTGAGCTACCAATTACTCTAATCACTTTTGTGTTAAAACTTAATTATCTGGCAACTAATATAATCTATTTAATCTTTGATGTAATCTGATTCATCTATTTTAATGAGAGAGCTGATAAATGTGCTGTCAGTATGCAATGTGTGCGTCACCAGCCCATCATAGATCAGAGCCGAGGCAATGTGTGCTCGCTCGCACACTACAGACACAAGTACATGATATGGACTGCATGTATTAATCAGGCCCTACAGGATTTCACGGGACGTCTTTCTGATATTTGCATCTTAAAATGACTGATTTTGCTGTGTAGGGCTTCAGACTAACATTTGAGGACACCGGTGCCATTAAGTCCCACAGTAAAGCACTCAGCCTAATCACACACGTACATCTCGGAGATGTCTATTTGATGTCTGCGTTTAAATATGTAAGATGTATTTTAAGGGTGTTTGCTCATCTGTAATACGTCTCTAAGACGTCTCCTATCAGATGTCAGATAGAGATTTATTAGAACGCATGTAAAACTGCTTCAGAGACGTTTCCCAGATCTTTAGCAGACGTCTTACAGATGTACTTGAGTGCTGTCTGGGTAGTTGAGATGCAGATAAGCTTAACTTGTATTACTGTCATCCATAACGTCTAAATATAATTTTATAAAAAAAATAAAAATAAATATATATATATGGAGTGGAAATGGCCTCTGCAGCCATATAGTGGTCATTTAAATGTCCTTTTTATTTTTAAATAAGTGTTTGCTTTCCTACATTATGAAACTTTTAGTTTTTATAAATGGAGGCAATCTAAGGATGAACAAATAATGTCATCACGTTAAAATTAACTAATACTTAAAGCTTTGAAGTGCTGAGTAAAGTTATGTGAAGCATTTAAAAACACTCGAAAACATAAAGACCATTTCTGCCACAAGTTGTTTCTGTAGTTATGTTAAATATGGTGATATGGAGATCTGTGTTTACTGAACAATGTTTCTCCTGGTTTCCGCATCAGTGGTGTTTGTTCTGATGTCTGTAGCTGTAATGCTTCTCAAGATTAGACAGAGATGTTATGGAGACTACTTTCTTCACTGTATCTCCAGCGCTGTGTATAACAGAGTCGCGTGATCGAGAGCAGCCGAGCAGATAACGGTCTGTAGCCCAAATGAGTAGCACGGATTCGTTCCTCTTTCGCTTCAGTTGTCGCATGTAGCTCTTGTAAATCCGTCGTGATGAGAATGCAGGCTGTTCATTACATTCTTCAAACTGAGAAACAACCTTTATTTGACTTTGAATCATTGCGATGATGTCGCGGGATGTGTCGAAAATTGCATAGTTTGCTTGGTTTTGCGATAAATTCAGCGATCGCAGAATTGTAAAATCCTGGAGGGACTGATTAATGCTAACCTAAAAATGTATAAACGTCAGTCTGTGACACGCAGGAGAAGCAAACAGCAAGTCACGACTACATGTCAATCTTCTGCACATCACCACAACCACGTCAATCGATCGTGCCTTTCCTGACAAATCAGTACGAGCTTTTAGCCGCTGCTGTCAGCTGAGCTGCTGCCACTAATTAAACACAGCAGAAACGATCCCGACCACAGCGTCTGATTCAGTGTTTGAGCAGCTCCTGATTCAAGAGAAGGACGAACACTATTTAGAAGAAGAGAATATCTCATTTAAAACAGCCAGAAAACATAACAACACTCCGTCTGCTCAATAAGTTATACCAACGGATTCATTTCTTATCCTCAAATAAACCCAACAGATGCATGTGGTTCAGTGTTGACAACACCAGTGAATACTACTACAACAGTATTATTGACCACAACATCGTCTCTGACTGCATGTAACTAACGAGCATGGTTTGAGTGGGCTTTCTAACCTAGAGCACCTTGCAGATAGTCAATAATCGGACCGTCGAATGGGATCAGTCGCTCCCAGAGCAGAATTCATCCCGGTTCTCTTCTGCACCCATCAAACGCAAACGCTGCCTGAGCAGAATAGATAATGACTACAGCTCTACATCTCTAAACAGCATGCAGATGGAGTCACGGGACCAAATCAATCCACGAGGGAATGCTAGCGTAAATACTGCCAATCATCGAGCTCGACAAAACAAGTCAGAATGCAGAAACGTGGAGATTCATAAGTTACTGTCATATCAGCATTACAATATGAAACCTGTTCTTGTTTTCATTTTCTTCAGAGAAGGGTTGCCAGTGATGTGATAATGTACTGTTGAGTACCGAAGGAGAAGAATCGTCCAGAATGTGGTTTAACATGATGTCCTTTAATAATCACACACAGTACAATTATTACAGTTAAACAGATGCATTTTGGGATCTGTTTAAACAACCTGAGTGATACAGAATTAACATATAGGTATGGAACCCGTGTATGATGTATCACAAACCTCAGGGGCAAATATATTCTTCAATTATAACTCATGAACATGTGTACTTCCCGGTGTCTGCTAAAGGGTGCAAGAATGAAGGCTTATATCAGTATGAGTGAATGATTTCTGATGAACAGAGACCAATGCTTTGGTTTATTTGTAAGGCTCATCATCAGTATGTGAATTGAGAAGCATTTCTGATGAACAGAGACCAGAATGCTGCTTTATAACGTTTAGCTGCTTTGTTGGTTTAACCTCATGGAAGAGAAGCATTCTAGGCGAGCACTTGAAAAGCCTTGCTGTAATTTAGATGAGCTGATCTTTAAAGAGGGAAGCTCATTTTCGGCCTAAATCATAAATCAATGTCCATTTAATGGACATAAGCAACCTCATCAATAACGTTCCTTTTCAAGAAAAAAATGCTCTGTAACATAATCAGCAAACCAACTTTACATCATCTTTTCCATGACTTGACCAGTGTCCTCTCAATGCTCAGACAGACAGCAGGACCTGTTTGAGAGCTTCTGGAGGTTCAAAGGTCCTGCAAGGACACATGCAGGTGTAGTTCTGCATCAGTCGCTGGCCCTCCGACAACACTCACGAGACAATCCGGTTCGCTCGCTCATCATCTCGTGCACCTGATCAATGTCCAAGCACGACATAATATATATATATATATATATACACTATTTGAACAAACTCCAGCGACAGAGGAAAGTAGAATTATGTTAAACTGAAACAATGAATGTGGTGAAATGATCTGTGTGAAACATCACAGTGAAGGACTGAAGTGATCTGTGGCACATCCTCGGTTTATACCGCCATGAACACGAACGAGCGCGTGCAGAAATACAGATCATGACCAAAGCATGTCTTACCTTCAAACCCGAAGAGCACGAAGAATCCCAGGACGAGGATCGAGTGTATCCAAAAGCAGCTCATTTCGTCTGGTTCCGATGAATACAGCGGTGTGTGTGTGTGTCATTTATTTATACAGCAAAAAAAAAAAAAATGTCTAAAAGCTGATATGTGACTTCTGATGTTGTTCTGGTGCTTTGCTGCCATCTAATAAATACGTTTTTATAAGCTGTCGAAAAAACTCAGCGTTTTAGGACATGAAAGTGGATTAAAAGAGATCTGCTGTCCTCTTTCATTCTCACGAACACATCTCTCTCACGATGCACTATTATATGCGACCCATTCTGTTAAACATTGAAGGGAAACTGCGTTCTTAAAGCTAGAAGAACATCGTGTATGCGTGAGACTGCTTTTATCTAAAAGTCTATTAACACCTTATTTGGAAAGGCACGTAATGACTTCAACAATCGAATAATATAAGATACTGAAGTCAATGGGGCGGGCTTCAACCGTACATGCAGCGGTCGCCCTGACTGGAATTATCAAGAAGAAAACGTCAGAACGCGGAGTGCCAATTTAAATCAACTCTTTTGTTTGCTATAGACGGCTGTCAAGCTTGAGTTCCAGTGGTAGAGGTGTTTTGTCGTATTTTTGTCAATAATAAAATGTTAACACCTAATAGTACAAACATTTCCATTCATTTTTAAAATTATAGGGAAGGCATTTATTTTAATAAATATAAAGGACATATCAAAAAGTTGAACTCCTGCTTTATAACATTGTAGCTTAGCTGCTTGTGTTCATGTCTTATTGTCCCAGTAACTTCATGGGCATTTATTAAATAATTTGAATTAAAATTTACATTTAGATGAGAGGTTATTATTGCATACTGTTTTATAATGTATTGCTACTGGTGCAGATAATTGCTACTATTTGCTAATCAATAGTATAAATAGCATAAAATCCTGCTAATCAATAATAATAGAAAAATACCAGTGATTCACACGCTAATCAGAGATATTGAGTTAAAAACAACAGTAAATCATCCTCCTATAAGCTGATTAATGATTAAGCTGCTCAGACACACAGAGACATCTGTTTGAGAATTCAGTTCAAAAGGTCCTGCAAGGACACTATATGCAGGTGTAGTTTATCATTGTTTGTCTTCACGAGACAATCCGGTTCTCCTCATCATCTCGTCACCTATTTTAGTTTATACAATAATATATAGTTATTTAAACACACTCATGAACAAAAATTAAAAGTAGAAAGACACCAGCATATAATTTGCAAATGGTTTTACTGATTATAATGAAGGACTGCATTGGTGGTTTAATGGAAACTGTAATGGTGCCTGTTGGTCTCTACTGGTAATTAGTCATTTGAAAACAGATCATGACTAACAACAGCCTTCAAACCTGATGAGTCCCAACACACATCCCAGGACGAGGATCATTATCCAATGATTTCGTCTGGTTCCGATGAATACAGCGGTGTGTGTGTGTGTAATGTTTGTAATGGTATTTTTAGTGAAATCAGCTCGCGCTATTGGTTCTATTGTTTTGGTCAGAGCTTCACCATGTTGTTTTGTGATGTTTGCTGCCATAAATAACGAAAGCTGCAATGAAACTCATTAATGATGAAAGACACGTACAGGTCTGCTGTCCTCTTTCATTCTCACGAACACATCTCTCTCACGATGCACTATTATGATGAGTTTGTCTGTTAAACATTAAAGTGTGTACTGCATTCTTAAATGCTAGTGTCATTTCACATCGTTTCACATCTGAACTGCTTTTATCTAAATAAATGTGTACTTGTCAAGTAACATTTAAACTGAGAAACGTGATGACTTCAACACATATTTTGGTCGAATAATATAAGATACTTTATATTCAGTGGATCTGGGCTGAACATTCCAAATGATGCACACGGTCGTCGGCTGGTTCACTTATGCACTCAAGAAAACGTCAAATTATATACAATTAGTCAATTTCATCAAGTCTGATAGCCTATCTATCAGCGTGTGATTGGGCGAGTCAAGTTTGCTATAGACGGCTGACGATTTTGAGTATCAGTGGTGTAGAGGTAAAGCATATGTTGTATCTTTTGTGACATTTTGTAGTATAAATAGTGCGAGTTGTGTTCGAATCCACCTTCTAGCAAACTTTTTTTCCTTTTTCAAATTTAAAATCACACCAGAAAGGCATTTATTTTTAATAAATATAAAAATCAAAGTGTGGAATGTTGTACATTTAATGCACTCAATATCACATTTAATAATTTGAATTAAAATTTACATTTACACACACTCAAGTTATTATTGCATACTGTTTTATAATGTATTGCAATACTGAGGTGCAGATAATTGCTACTATTTGCAATAAGTAGTATAAATAGCAGAAAATCCTGCTAATAGGATAATAATAGTGCTAATAGCCGCTGCCTTAAGTGATTCTACAACGGCTACGTTTGAGAGATATTGAGTTAGAAAACACAGTAAATGAAGTCGCCTATAAGGTGATTAATCTGATTAACACGACACACACAAAGAGACATATACTCGAATTTAAGAATTCTGTTGTTTCAGGTTTCTATATTCCAGGTTTATGTTTATCATTGTTTGTCAATCTTATTTGCGTTCTCCTCTTTTTATTTAGTTTTCAAGTATTTTAGTTTATACAATAATATATATTTATTTAAATCCATAGAAAAATAAAAATAAAAACCAGCATATAATTTGCAATGGTTTTACTGATTATAATGAGAATTGTATTGGTTTTAATGGAAACTGTAATGGTGCCTGTTGGTCTCTACTGGTAATTAGTAATTTGAAAAAAACAACTAACAAAACAGCACTATATCCTGATGTATCATGTCCCAACACACACTACAAGAAATCACTATTTAATGTTTTAATTGTTAAAAGTTGATAGTTTGTAATGTTTGTAATGGTATTTTTAGTGGAAATCATTAGAATTTCTTTTGTTTCTATTGGTTCTATTGTTTTGGTCAGCAGGGTCACCATGGGTTTTGTGATGTTATTTGCCATAAATGCGACAGGATTGCTGCAATATTGTGAGATATAGCGACTCTTTGTACTGTAGTTGGCCGTTTTTACTCCCAGTCCCAGTCTAAATCCACTATACTCAATGATGAGTTTGTCAAAGCAATAACATTAAAGAGTGAACTTGAATGAAAATGCACAGTGTTATTTTAAGTTTCACATCTGAACACCGCGTTGCGTTTAAATAAATGTGTACTTGTCAAGAGTAACATTAAACTGAGAAACTATATCATCCAGTTTTATTTTTGGTAAACGTGACACAATATTAATTTCTAGTGGATCTGAAGAGCGGCATTCCAAATGATGCACACCATGTAGGCTACTTATGCACTCAACTGTGTAGTTTATGAATTATATACAATTATTCCGTCATTCATCAGAGTCTGATAGCCCCCATTCTACATAATTAAAGCTGTAACAGCTGAGTGCATGAAGCGTCTCACACTTTCGGTGCGTCCCAAATTGTGTACTTATGTAATGTTTTGTGACATTTTGTAGTATAAATAGTGCGAGTTGTGTGTTCACACTGAAAATTCCCAAAAGAAGTGCACTTTTAAACACCCAGATAATGCACTTAAATAACTGATAAAAACAAAGTGTGGAATGTTGTACATTTAATGCACTCAACAGTCACAGCTTTAATTACGATGTGAAGGGGCAGGGTATCAGAGTCCGATTATTAATGACAAATAACCTTATAAAATTCATACACTACATGGTTGAGTACATAATGCATAACATACATATATAGGTGCATAGTGCGTCATTTGGGACGCAGTTTTGCTCTTCAGTTATTTTAGTGCATTATCTGGGTATTTAAATAAAATTTTTGCCATTTTCAGTGTGAACACACCACTCGCATTATTTACACTACAATAATCAATTTGAATTTAATTATTCAGTCCAATTCATAAACAAATCTTTCAGAAATATAGCCATAGACCTATAGCTTATAGCGAGGCCGCTCAATAATTGAATATGTTTGTGCGTAGGCTTAGGATGTTTTTAGGGTAATAAACCACATCTATGCGTCTGCATTTAGAGATGTCATTGTGTATCATAATTTGTATCATTACAACTTTGCCAAATTATAGTTTTCCGTTCTACAATTAAGCAATGGTTTAGACTACATTCAATGAAATTCATGAACAGAACATTAAAAACGTTGTATTCAATACACTGAATCAAACTGAAAATACATGAAGTTGTATTAAGAAAAAGGAAAAGCTGTCCATATTGCACCGAGAGATATCTGTTAATGAGAGGAAACATACAGCTGTTACACTGAAACATGGAAACACCAGCCAATAGTTTATCACCAGTCTTTCTATGACGTTCTCCATCAACCATTTCACTAAAATCTTTGATTCTCTCTCTTGCACGGCTATCCAATAAACTACTCTGAATGGTCACGACTGACTGTAATGCCAGTGTTGATTGAGAGTTTGCAGTATCTTCAGCTTTCCTTCAGAGACTCTTCAGCAGTTTGAATCATTGTGCACTACTACAAACACTAAGGCATGAAAGGTTAGGCATAACTGTGACAAAACTGCACAAATCGGCCCTTGTTGTGGCATTTCCCGTGATGTTGTGCAGGTGCTGAAGGATCTTTATGACAGCAGGAGAAAGCGTTTGTTGTTTCTGAACAGCCCTCATTCCTCAAGGCTGTGCATGAGCTTCTCAGAGATCTCTAAAAACTGAAATGACGCACTGTAAATAATTCAAGACTCAAAGAATGGCTTCAAGGACAAACACATTTCTATGTAGACTTACACATATTTACAGTGTTTGTTTTTCTGAGAAAGCAGTGGGAGGAAGACTTTTCTTTATTCTGCCTTATAAAGTGTTTGAGTTTATGGCATCTCACAGCATGAAGCAGCCTGAGTGTGCTCTCTCCATATTAATCACACTGCTCTTTCCATCTCTCTCTTTCTCTGATGCTGAATCCGGATAGAGAGAGAGAGAGAGAGAGAGAGAGAGAGAGAGAGAGAGAGAGAGAGAGAGAGGTGAGAGAGAGAGAGAGAGAGAGAGGTGAGAGAGAGAGAGAGAGAGAGAGAGAGAGAGAGAGAGAGAGAGAGAGAGAGAGAGAGAGAGAGAGAGAGAGAGAGAGAGAGAGAGTCAAGTGATTCTCTGCAAAGAGCGGCTGTTTTAGTCACTGTGTTTTTGATTCCAACTGAGAACAACAAATATTCCTCACTGGTATATCCATCCTCTTCTACGACAAAGCCAGTTTTATATCTGAATAATCATTCGAAGACACTAGGAACGTGATTGTTTCATGTGCATAATCTGTATCATTTTATTTCGCTTGGACAAGACCAAATGACATTGACCGCTGTGATTGTTGTGGAGATGTTGTGAAGCTACTCACACATCTGATGAGTTATTGTGCCATTGTGATTGTTGTCGTAATATTACCAAGACAATTTTAGAATTTCTCTCTCAAAATCTCACTAGTAGGGTTCAC
>CM050417.1:35410373-35843056 GCA_027564155.1 Gymnocypris eckloni scoliostomus
CATCCAAACGCTCACCTATCATTCATCAACCTCAAATATGGCTTTTCATCTGAAAGATGTATGTAGTACAACTTTACATGGCCGCTCAATATGATGTTAACCTAGAAAATGTGCGCTATTGAAGTGTTTGTGTGGAAGTGCGTTTGCTGCAAGACAGGCTCGTGCGCCACTTGCTCTTAAAATCTCCGTCATTTTTGGTCATACAGATAAAAGTAGCCTAATACATCTTTCGAATCTGTAAAGACTCTACGTTTATTTGTGTGCACTCAGAATAACAACGAAACGCTTGCGCTTTTAAGCAAACAGGATGCGCTTTAGGTCTCATGTGAACTTGAGCAAGAAACTTGAAACTCCGTCTTTGAAAAATATATCTATAGAGAGAAATAAAATAGAAGACGGTGTGTTAGCATGGATGATTTACATGAAATTTAATCTGTGCAACACTGTGCATAAGATGGCTTTCAGTTCAATATAATAACAAAAACGACATTTTGGGTTTTATTCAACTAATAAGGTGGGCACGCTGTGATCTGTACTATATTTTACTGTAATTGACAATTATCGGCAAAAAAAAAAAAAAAAAAAACACGGGAGTGGGAGGGAATGGGAGTCATTCTTCCGGGAGTGGAATGGGATTTTCCTCCAGTTTTTTCGTGGGATTGGGACGGGAAGAGATTAAAGTTTGTGATGCATTTTGGAAACAGGAGATGAGCCCTGGTCTAATCGCCACCTGGCTTGAGAAACCCGTTCTCAAAGACTTACTTTTAGTCATTATTTGGGTAGCACACATATTCTGAATGCCTTCGGCAGAATTCAAATGAGCCATTTTAATCTAGATTAATCTAGATTAAAAAAATTAATCTATGCCCACCACTAATATATATATATATATATATATATATATATATATATATATATATATATATACATTCAGTATACACACACACAATATTCCAGGTGAAGATAATCACCAGTATACACACAATTGTGTATATTCCAGGTGAAGATAATGAGGAAATCACTTTGTTTTTCGTTGAGATAGTGAGGCAAAGGGATGCATACTTCCGAATGGAATTTGCCTATAAAGTCAAAAATGTATTGGCATGATTGTCAGGCTTTTACAGTAGGCCTATTTACAAAACTTTATTTTAAGTAACATAATAATACAGAACGTTAATTGGGTCATTCGGTATTTGGTACCTTTTGGACATCAGAAAATGTTGAAAAACTCATGTCCCTTTGTCATTTTAAAAGCTAATTATGTAATAAATTATGAAAAACATATATGTTATATTATGTATTAATTGCTTTTACTTGCACGTCAACACATCATTTTACTTTTTTGAATAAGAATGAATAAAATATGTTTCCCAGTTTGCTATGCTCAGGTTTGTATACAAATTAAACTCATGGCCACGAGAAAAGGATACTGTTCTCTCTACATTAGAAGTCGTGGCCAAAAGGAAAAAAAAAAATTAATAACTTTGGTGCTAATTTTATACATTGGTTAACAAATTAATGTTGTGGTCACAACAAAACTAAGTTAACTGAACATGTCCACTTGCACACTTGCATAGACTAAAAGATCAATCTTGAGATTTAAGAATCAATATAGATTTTTTTTTAATTAAGATATATACAGCTAGAAATTTCAAAGAGAGAAAAAAAAGTTCCACACATGCAGTGGTTAAACACTTTGATAACAGTAGATGGGTGATTGTGTTTTGCTTCATACTGTTGTATAATTTTTACTGTTTTAGAGGTCTTTTTCATATGATGGCAGCTTTGACTAAGATATATTTTCAGTGTTTGTTGGTTCGTTTGTTTACAGTAATGAAGCTAAGCTGTTCTAGATCTCTTGTTTCATATAATGACAATATTGACTAAAGATAGTATACATTTTTGTGTTTGATTATTTATTTATTTATTTAAAGTGATGAAGCTAATTATAATTAATTGCTGTAGTTGCTTTACACTAATTCAATTCTGCCAACACAAACTGTTGTTAAAAAAGAGGGTTAAAAAGTCTCCCCTCCTCTCCTGAGACATGAGTCATTCTCTTTTCTATTGGGAAAAAACCTTGGTAATCCCATGTGTCTCCTCTTGAGATAATGAAGAAATCTCAACAATTTCTCAGTCAGTCATATGAACTCAAACATTTCAAACAATTTAGAACAAAAAAGTTAATTTTAAATTTGTTCCTTTTTCCTTATATGTTTTCTTGTTTTTTTAACTCTGCTGCCCAGTGCCCACATTATATTACTTGTTATTACTTATTATTTGTCTCATTTGTTTGTATTTATATTTAGGAATTTTAAGACAATCATCATATATCGAGTACCTAAACAAAGCATAACCCCATTGTCTCCTCAACTGTGAAAAAAAACACAATAAGCTAAAAAAACACAACAATCACAGATATGGCCACTTTTCCCAGTGATCCACACTGAACTCCTCTTCTGTCTTTGGTTATGTCCTGCAGGTCAACTGGCAGCAGGCACCTGTGAGGTTGTCACTCTAGACAGAGACAGCAGTCAGCCACGCAGGACAATTGCCAGACAGACAGCCCGCTGTGCATGTAAGAAAGGACAGATTGCTGGGACAACGAGAGCCAGGCCAGCCTGTGTGGATGGTAAGATCAAATTTGGGGAAACTGTCAATCAAAAGTATATACCAGTATTCTTTTGTCATACCTCTAATGGTTGGTACGTATTGTTGGCTATACTCCCACACTAATATTGCTACCATACATTTTCGTATTTATTACAATAAGGCACAATATAAGATCAGATGATGGTATAATACCAAAAAAAAAACGGGTTTGGCAAGTACATAACTACCACCCAGTGCACATGAAACAGCCCCAGACATAAAAACATAATTTAAAATAATCATTTTACAGAGTTTAGAAAAAAAATGTGGCACAAATTAAAATATGTTGCTATAATCAACAGAAGTGAATAAATGTTTACTTTTTAAAAATATATTGCTATAATTAAGTTACATTCAATGTGTTTGTAACTGGCACATGAAGCAGTGTTTATGTGTAATACAGTGTCTATGTATGAATGTATTATTCCACATTGTAGCTATATAATATGTAAAATATAAATAATATTATAAGTAGAAATAAAGTAAGGATTCACTACTTCAAGTGTCATTTGTGCTATGTAAGATTTATTTTAATTAAGTGCTTTATATGCCATTATATATTTATATATTTTAATTCAAACGAGCAAAATTTGAGGAAAAATAATAATATTTTTTTTTGGATTAAACCATATTTATTTTGTAAACGGATAAATATTCAAATATTAGTCAAAAGTTGATGGTTTAGCCACTTACAGCTTAGTTTGCTCTCTGAAACCTTGATTGCCCCTCAAGTTGACTTTACTCTTAGGTTCTTCGGGGTCAAATGGACCCCACACTTTTACAGAGCAATTGTATAAGAAAATATACATTTTTGTATATGATAAACTATATATTTTTTTATTTACTTCTCAACTATGCATTTATGCTGTGTTTTTGTGGATATTTGCTTAGTTTTTTTTACCTATTTACTGCACAATTACTCACCTACTTGGCTTATGAAACATTATTTTTTTAAATTAGAAAATCACTTAAATGATGACCTAAATTAAACATAAAAGGTTTCTAGATAGTGACCCATGTGTTAGGGATAGAATACTGCCATTTGCTGATTAGAGGAAAAACTTTAGGAATTACAGTTAAAGAAAGAAAGTTCAATGACCACATATATCCAGCAGAGGTTCATAGGGACTCATTCATTTTCAGTTCAGTTTCAAGTCAATTTTTCTTCATGTTTCAACTTCTCTTCGCAACTTTATGATATACATTTTGTGACTATATATTTAAACATTCTAAAATATATAAAAAATCTATATTTTTGTCAAATGTTAGAATTTGTTGTTGTTGTCTAATGTCTTTTGAGTTGTCTGCTTTTTCAAATTGTGATATAAACATTTGCAGAAATGTATCTTTCTCTCTCTCTCTCTCTCTCTCTCTCTCTCTATCTCTGTGTGTGTGTTATGTCTACCCCTCACATTGTTATGCATTTATTTTCTGTGCATTTTATTTGCCATAATCTAAAAAATACCCTATATGTGTGTGTGTGTGTTTGTGTGAGTGAACATGCTTGTTCCATGTTGCATTTGTGCTCCATTACCAGTCCTTCATTTATGAGTGGAGATTTTCAGATTTATGCCAGTTTTGTTGATTTTATATGCCAATTTCTATAAAAATGCACTCTGTTGCAGTCACACACGTTTGTGTGCGCGCATGAGATAGAAAGTTCGTTCCAATGTGCATTTGTGCTCTAGATAAAAAGCCATTTATAAAAATGTAAAACATTTCAGATTTATACTGGGTTTACTACTTTTTTTGGACAAATGAAACAAAAAAATATCTTTGTTTTTTCACTTTTCCCATTAATTTTAAATGTGGGGTCTAAGGCAGACCAACTTAAAAGGTATTTATGTTTTTTTTTTTACTTGATGTATGTTTATGTACCACATACTGAGCAGTTTGTAATGGAGTACAGCAGAGCACCATCAAGAATATAAAATATTTATCCCCGTTAATTACCATTGTGGTCACGGCCTGAATAATAACTTTTTCTTGTAAGCTGTTTAAAAGCAATTTTTAAATGAAACTTTATAAGAATGACAAATTTATGATGCCATTTCTTCCAATGTCTTTATATCTGAAGTTGTTTCACCTAATTATATGAGACCTGACATTTGACATTTTTTTCTGGGGCCTAAAGTTCGGAGGATTTATTTTGTATTTATTTTGTTGATTTGTCAATGTGGGCCAGTTGGTAACACCTAGAAGATCTAAGTCAAGTCACATCAGTTTTAATTCTATAGTGCTTTCAATATATCTATATTGTTTTGATATATTTGTACAGAATATACTGCATTACATGTTCAATAGTGTTCCATAAAAGCACAAAAGCAGGACACAGTCCACCAGAGGTGATAAGAAAGGAGAGAAAAAAGTGAGAGGTAAAAGAGACAAATTAAATTTCAATCAGTTTAATTGGCTGAAATCCTCAAGGTCTCAGCACAATTGTCATATGTGATGAGGCATGCTGTGTCCTTCAGTCTGTGGAGGTCAGTCCATCCACAGTATAATTCACAGACCTGGTTGGAAATTGAAGACCATTTCTTAAGGTTTATTCATATAGAATGTGAGTGGCATGGATTTTCAAAGGGAACCCATTCATGCTCACATTGGGTGAAAACATTCACATACTGAAAACCTAACAACTTTTCTGTTGAAGGGGTGTTTGTAGAACAGCAACATCTGTTCATAGGGTATATACAGGGTGAATTCAGTCTCCAAAAATATTTGTGTGGATCACAAAACTAGAAACGTTTCCATCCCTAGTTTTGATATATTCAATTTCAGCTTAAAAGATAAATCAATTGATCCTTAGACGAAGGGTGGAAAATGGAAATAATGATGGGAGCACTATGTTGCAGAATTGAGGGTGAAAATAAATGGAACAATTATGTAACAATTACACTTTTAACCACTAAATGAGCTCATTTCAAATTTAACGCCTGCTACAGGTCTCACAAAAGAACGGGGGCAAAAAAGGGTTGAAAAAGCAAGACATTTTGAAAAGATTCAGCTGGGAGAACATCTAGCAACTAATTAAGTTAGTTGACATCAGGTCTATAACATGATTAGCTATAAAAGGGATGTCTTAGAGAGGCAGAGTCTCTCAGAAGTAAAGATGGGCGGAGGCTCTCCAATCTGTGAAAGAGTGTGTAAAAAGATTGTGAAACATTTTTAAAACAATGTTCCTCAACGTCAAATTGCAAAGGCTTTGCAAATCTCATCATCTACAGTTCATAAAATCATCAAAAGATTCAGAGAAACTGGAGAAATCTCTGAGCGTAAGGGACAAGGCTGAAGACGAGACTGCATCACTCATCAATTGACATTAGTAAATGGGCCCAGGAATACTTCCAGAAATTACTGTCGGTAAACACAATCTGCCATGCCATCTGCAGATGCCAACTAAAGCTCTATTATGCAAAAAGGAATCCATATTTGAAAAAGGTCCAGAAGCCCTGTCGTGTCCTGTGGATCAAGGCTCGTTTCAAATTGACTGTTTTAGACTGGGAAAATGTTCTATGGTCAGACGAGTCCAAATTTGACATTATTGTTGGAAATCATGGCTGCCGTGTCCTCCGGGCTAAAGAGGAGTGAGATCTTCCAGTGTGTTATCAGCATTCAGTTCAAAAGCCAGAATCTCTGATGGTATGGGGGTGCATAAGTGTATACGGTATGGGCAGCTTGCATGTTTCGGAAGGCACTGTGAAGGCTGAAAGGTATGAAAAGGTTTTAAAGCAACATATGCTCCCCTCCAGACAACATCTATTTCAAGGAAAGGCCTTGTGTATTTCAGCAGGACAATGCAAAACAACATACTGTAGCTATTACAACAGCATGGCTCATAGTAGAAGAGTCCGGGTGCTGAATTGGCCTGCCTCCAGTCCAGATCTTTCACCTATAGAGAAAATGTGTCGCATCATTAAACAAAAAATATGTCAAAGACGACCACAGACTCTTCAGCAGCTCAAAACCTATATCAGGCAATAATGGGACCAAATTTCCAACACCAAAACTCCAGAAACTCATAACCTCAATAACCAGATGTCTTCAAACTGTTTTGAAAAGAAGAGGAGATTCTACGCCATGATAAATATGCCCCCGTCCCAACTATTTTGAGACCTGTAGCAGGCATCAAATTTGAAATGAGCTCATTTTGTGCATACATTCTAAAATGTAGCAGTTTAAACATTTGTTATGTTATCTATGTTCTATTTTGAATAAAATATATGCTCATGTGACTTGAAATTATTTTAGTTTTAGTTTTATAAAAAAAAAAAAAAAACGTCCCGTAATTCGGAATGTACATAACATGGGTTAAGGTTCGATTTAGGGTTATGCTCAAGGTTAATACCTAGTTCCCTCTCGAGCTTTCACGAGACATCATGGATAAATTCTCTGTTATGGAAACTCCTTCCCTTCCAACCTTTCCTGAAGTCCTATTGGCTCACGCCAGTCCAAATGACTGGCCAATTGTCACGAAGTATGCAACTCGCATGTAAATACTGACAAGCTGAGAGACAGTATAAAATGCGATGTACACGACAGTTACTTCAGAATATTTTCCTTCACTTTGCTTAACAAACTAGATTATGGCATATAAACTAATACAGCTCACAGTTGAGTTTCGCTCATCAGAGGGTGGTACCTGGATGGCTGCTTCCCTGCAGCGCTCAGGTGAGTATGACATGTCTTAAAACAGTTGAGTCCGTCTGCCCTCGATCAATGGTGGACCTTAAAGACACTGGTGGTGAGCTCATGCCGACTAAATGTCCGTATTCCTCTTACCCATCGAACCTGCAGGACAGGACATCAGCCCGGCTTCTCACGTCCTCCTTCCATGGCGGAGTGGAGAGCCGAGGGCAGATACTGGAGCTAAGGGTTCTCATGTCGCCGCAGATGCCGCGGCGTTCTGCCATGTGCTAAGCACAATCACTTGGCTCCTCACTCATTCACACGATACCAGACCCTTATCAGCAGCTGCCGTGTTTGGAAGACAATGCTCTCTTATTCACACGAGATCAGCCCCCAACTGTGGTCCGCCATGTGTAGAGGACACCCTCTCATTCACATGATACCAGCCCCACATCAGCGGCTGCCGTGTGTAGAGGACACTAGTCTCTTGTTCACACAATACCAGCCCCACATCAGCGGCTGCCGTGTGTAGAGGACTCCGCTCTCTCACTCATTCAAGGTGATATAGGGCCCTTGCGATGCAAGGAGTCACCTGATGCCCCTGTGCAGAAAATCGCGTGAAGATGAGGAGTCACTGATCATAGACGTATGTCTGCCCCTGCGTGGAAAAGCGCATGAAGGCGAAGAGTCACCTGTTGCGCCAGTGCGCATCCTATCAGCCTCACAGATTTTGCTGGCCTATTACATCAGTTGTTCACGCCCCTATAAAATGGTTTTCAACTAGGTCATATAGCATAGTCAGTCTGTAGTGACAGCAAGGTGCAGATGCTGCACAAGGATTGGGCGCCACTCCCCCCGGCTCAGAGCCGTCAACCGCACTGGTTGAAAAGCAGCTGAAGTTGAAAAGCAGCAGCAGATCGAGGTCTTCTTTGGCACACGGCTAATCGCAGTGCAGGAACAACAGGCCAGCTGTTGCCAGGAGCCGGATATGCGGGGAAAATTGTAAAGAGACACAGAAAGAGGCGCTACGGCCTCAACATTTTTCAAATTTGTGTCATAGTGTATGTTCATTAAAATGCATACATTTGCACAAAAAAGTTATTTCCTCCTCACTTAGTCAATACAGCGCCACTCGCCCCACCTCAGAGCGGTACGGAGCTGCTGCCCACACAGGTTATAGCCACGCAACACTCGCCGGCTCATCCAATGACCAAGCTGCTAAAGCCGCTTGGTCAGTTCAGTGGAACATTATTACAAGAATATCATGCTGGTTATTCTGCATAATAGAGCATGAGTACACCCTTCAATTCAGATGCAGACCACCCTGTTTCAACTGCGTGGCACAGTCTCTTACATTGCCTAGAAATGTTCCCCTGTGCTTGGTGACGTCACGTGTCTGGGTCACGACGGATGCATCGACTCAAGTTTGGGGAGCAGTGTTCGAGGGCATACCGGCTTCATGGCTATGGTCAGAACCACAGAGCCAGTGGCACATAAACCGCTTGGAGCTGGAAGAAGCGTTCTGTTTTATGTTTCTTACATAAATCAGCAAGGAGGCGTACGTTCCAAAGCTCTGTACAAGCATGGAACGAATATCCGCCATCACTTTCTCTCCATCAGAGCAGCGCTCATCTCCAGTGTCCTGAACCGCAGGGCGGACATGCTTTCAAGGAAGTGGAAGTTGCACCTCGAGTTGGTTCAGGTTATTTGGACCCGCTACGGGACAGCGGAGGTGGATCTGTTCACCACAAGCGAGAATGCGCTCGTGGTGTTACTGCTGCTTAACACAGATATCTCTGTTCAGCCCCTCACAATGCTGTGTTGATTTTGCTTCTGCCCTGTTTCTCAGCGCAGCATACGTTATTACTGATCATATATGCAAACTTCGTATACTTAAGCTTTAGACACTCATTGGCTTATCTCCACCTATCAGCTGTGAGCCCGCCTTTAAGCTTCGCTATTGGCTGCTCATAGCCTCTCTCATGGCGGGATTGAATATTGTTCCCATAACATGGTGGTGGATGAGGAGATATCCCCCTTACTATGTAAAGCGCTTTGAGTGCCTAGAAAAGTGCTATATAAATGTAACAAATTCATTATTATTATTGTAACGAATAATTTATCCGTGATGTCTCGTGAACGCTCGAGAGGGAACGTCTCCGGTTACTATCGTAACCTTGGTACCCTGAGAGCGTGAACGAAACATCACGGAGGTCACCGTGCTCGCTGTTTGACCAGTTAGGCATTCAGTATTAGATTCTGATGTAATTGTCGCTTACACCGCATTTTATACTGTCTCTCAGCTTTTCAGTATTTGCATATGAGTTGCATACTTTGCAACAATTGGCAAGTAATTTGGACTGGCATGAGCATATAGGACATCAGGAAAGGTTGGAAGGGAAGGAGTTCACATAATGGAGAATTTATCCATGATGTCTCGTTCCCGCTCTCAGGAATTTACCCTGTTATTGTAATTGCTATAATAAGTACATAGTCTGTATATGCGGAATAGGACAGTAATTAGCGTACCACCATGGACTTTTAGTAGTTCTTTGTACTTTGATGACTGAAGCAAAAACAGAACCTTAAACACAATGAAAGAACTCTACAGAACAAAATGTGTAATGTGGTAAAAAGAGAAGGCAGAGATTTGTATTGTTATGAAACTGCACTTTTTTTCTTTCTTTTTTTTGGTGGGAACCAGTAGAAGTTTTGAAGACTTTACATGCTCTTTATGCCTTTTTTCTATATGTAGTTTATAGTCTCTATGCTTTTCAAGCCTCAAGAAAAACGGGAATATAAATATTTTATAGCTAAAGCTAACTTCTAGCCTACATCCAAACAAATATAATTTAATGTGGTACTATAGAAAGTTTGAGTCGAATTAGTTGAATAAGTTATTTTATTTTGAATACCCGGCATGCAGATGAAGTAATTACATTTCTACTGTATATTATCAAACCAAATCATTTCAGTTAATTTAAAATATATATTAGTATACAGTTTATATCATTAGTATACTTGGTCCCATTTTATATTAGGTGGCCTTAACTACCATGTACTTACATTTAAATTAATTACATTTAATTAATTGTGTACATACATGTTTTTACATTGTACTTATATTTTTAAAGATACCTATATGTAATTATATCTGTAACTAATTTCTGTAATTGCATTTATAACTACACTATTGACCCATCCCTAACACCTTAACCCACCCTTAAACCTACATATACCACCAAACCTGTCCCTAACCTTACCTGTATCCACCTCAATAGCAGCAGAAGTGTTTTGTGTACAAATACAATATGACCATAATAAAAATATTGTACTTATTTTTTGATGTAAGTACATAGTAGTTAAGGCCACCTAATATAAAGTGGGACTGTATATGTAACGAGAGGAGTCAGTGGCGTTAAGATCCAAATGCAGCTTTAATGAACAACAAGGCAAGGTCAAATAGGCAGGGGTCAGAGGCAATAACAGGTGTCACGTAGGCAAGGCAGAATCAGGAACAGGGGCAATGCAAAGGTCGGGGCAGGCGGCAGACAGAGAGGATATCGAAAGGCAGGCAGGGTCAAAAAGGCAGGCAGCAAACGGTCAGAGTGTATAGGCAGTCCAGGTAAACACAAGTGAAGTGTTTACTTCACTTGTAAAGTCACTTCACCTTGTGAGTAAAGTCACAAGGTGACTCTGGCAGGTCAGGCGCCCACCAGGGCAGAGCAGACGTGTCAGGCGCCCACCAGGGCGGAGCAGATGAGACAGGCGCCCACCAGGGCGGAGCAGACGAGACAGGCGCCCACCAGTGCGGAGCAGACGAGACAGGCGCCCACCAGGGAGGAGCAGGTGAGACAGGCGCCCACCAGGGCGGAGCAGGCGAGACAGGCGCCCACCAGGGCGGAGCAGACGTGACAGGCGCCCACCAGGGCGGAGCAGACGTGACAGGCGCCCACCAGGGCGGAGCAGACGAGACAGGCGCCCACCAGGGCGGAGCAGACAAGACCCCTGGCAGCGACTGGGACCTAGAGGAAACTGAGACACAAGAGGCAGAGAGAGCACATATAGTCTCAAGGACCGAGGCAGGGAGTTTAGGTGGCCATGGTAGATCCAGGGCCTCGGGCAGCCAAGATGAATCAGGGGACTCCATGGGCCATGGCGGGTTCGGGGTCTCAGTGAGCAATGGCGGGAAGCTCCCCCCCAGAAAGTTCTTGGTGAACTCCACTACCTCAAGGGGGCACTCTGGAGGCGCGAACGTCAAGGGGCATTCTGGAGGTGCTGGGTCTCGGGGGCGCTCGGAAAGCGCTAAACTGGACAGAACCCACGGAGAAGGCGAGCTGGGCGGGACCAGCGGAGACAAAGGAGAGCTGGGCAGGACCAGCAGGGGCTCTGGAGAGCCGGACGGGACCAGCAGGGGCCCCGGAGAGCTGGACTCTGTTAGCTCCTGGATCGGAGCGGCCTCTGGAGCGGACTCTGTGAGTTCCTGGGACGGAGCGGCCTCTGGAGCGGACTCTGCGAGCTCCTGGGACGGAGCGGGCTCTGGAGCGGACTCTGCAAGCTCCTGGGACGGAGCGGGCTCTGGAGCGGACTCTGCGAGCTCCTGGGGCGGAGCGGCTCTGAGCGGACTCTGCGAGCTCCTGGGAGCGGAGCGGGCTCTGGAGCGGACTCTCTGAGCTCCTGGGACGGAGCGGGCTCTGGAGCGGACTCTCGAGCTCCTGGGACGGAACGGGCTCTGGAGCGGACTCTGCGAGCTCCTGGGACGGAGCGGGCTCTGGAGCGGACTCTGCGAGCTCCTGGGACGGAGCGGGCTCTGGAGCGGACTCTGCGAGCTCCTGGGACGGAGTGGGCTCTGGAGCGGACTCTGCGAGCTCCTGGGACGGAGCGGGCTCTGGAGCGGACTCTGCGAGCTCCTGGGACGGAGCGGGCTCTGGATTATCAGCTGAGACGTGACTTGACTCGAGAAGATTAACCCTGACTGGGCGTGACTCTGGAATGGTCAATGCTGCGGCCCTGGGAATGCCAGCTGCTCGCACCGACACCAGTGGTGCGTCCAACACACAAGCAATCAGTCCTGGCCGAAGAGGTGCATCTGCAGGCTTGGTGGCCATCTTGGCTGGGGACTCAGGCGTGGCCGACATGATGCGAGCAGGCCCTGGCTTGGCAGACACGATGAGAGCAGACCCTGGCTCGGTAGGCATGACGTGAGCAGACGGGGACTGATGGTGCGTTGTTGCCTCCACCATCTTGTGCGTGCCCTCTGGTGTTTACGTCATCACATGAGTGAGTGCGGTGTCGTGTTCCTCCTCCGCAACACCCACAGTAAACGACGAGCCAGCACACAGCAAAGCATAGTCCATAAGGCCCCTCAAACTACCATTAAACACTCCTCCAGGAAACAAAGATTTATTAAACGGATTTGATGTGTCTATTGAGTCCGAAATGAAACAAGTCCTTGAACAGAAACTCGTCGTACAGCGGTACCTGATAAGACAGCTCACAGAACTGGTGAACATACTCCTCAATAGACAGGCCTCCCTGGCGAAGATGTAGGAGTTGGTCTATGGCGTCCATGGTTGGGCTGGGTAACCTTGATAAGGCTGCTGGATCTGAGTTTGGCGAAGTCTTCTGTAACGAGAGGAGTCAGTGGCGTTAAGATCCAAATGCAGCTTTAATGAACAACAAGGCAAGGTCAAATAGGCAGGTGTCAGAGGCAATAACAGGTGTCACGTAGGCAAGGCAGAATCAGCAACAGGGGCAATGCAAAGGTCGGGGCAGGCGGCAGACAGAGAGGATATCGAAAGGCAGGCAGGGTCAAAAAGGCAGGCAGCAAACGGTCAGAGTGTATAGGCAGTCCAGGTAAACACAGGGAAACAGAATACAGGGGAAACGCTCAGAATGTCAGCCGGGGCAAAACAAGACTTCACGGTGAGTGCAAGGAAGTGTGCTGCTGTGTGTGTGTGAATGAGGTGCAGGTGTGGTGAAACAATCAGGGTTAATGAGTGATTGGTGACAGCTGTGTGATTGGTGCAATGGTGGATGGGAATGTGTGTGTCGTAGTGCAGTGAATGAGGGGAGTTGTAGTCCATGGGTGATGTGCAGCTGTAGTGTGGTGAGTGGCAACCAGATTCGTGACAGTATACTTTTTTAAATTATTTTTGGCAATACTTGTAACTAACTGAACTGAAAGTTGTTTGCATTATTGACACAATAATGTGTCAATAATAATGTGTTTTTATTTTCGTTTAAAACTGTAAAGCTGCTTTGACTCATTGTATTGTATAAAGCACTATATAAATAAAGGTGACTTGACAATTTATATAATGTTCATACCTCCACAACAATTTAGTGTGAGTTCAAAGCATGGGAGGAGAGGAAAATAAACTTATTTGAGAAGAAGGGTTTTACTCATCTGGATATAAACAAGCATCATTAACATGTTAACCTGCACGGGGATGCTGGCGCTCTGAACGCTCTTTGTTTGCACATGTCATTGTTTACAAATAGATTAAATTGAAGTTTTTATATTGAAGTTTGTCAGACATGGTTTAATGATGAAGTTGAAAAATGGGCTGTTTTCAAAATGGGAGCATGTGTCATTAATCTAAGAGAAATGGATGAGAAGAGAATCTGAGTTAGAAGGGGTTTGTTCTGCTGTTTTCTGAACAAATAAAAATAATAAATAAATAAATAAAAATAGCTGCCGTTAAGTCTATATTCATATAAAGACATTAAATAATATAGTGTTATTTCAGGATTAATGTGTTTAATATTATTATAATTTTTTTATTATAATTTTTGTTTAATTATTTACCTACCTTCATATAGCTTTAAAATGCCTGACTCACTTTCTACCATGGAACATAATGATAGTTGAATGACAAAGCTCCTCTTTCACATATGAAACAGATGGCATAACGACCAGCAGCTGACAGACTTCCAAAAAAGTTTCATAAATGTAGTCCACTTGACTAAAGGATGTTGAAATCTTGGAAAAAAAATTTGCCAAATAATGGATATTCATTTTTAGAGAAAAATGAAGTTACAATTTAATACATTTAAAATTCAGTATATTAACTTTATAGCATTTAATAAAACACTACAAGTAAAATTATAATCAAATGCTTTACATGTGTTGTAGTATGTTGATCAACATATCAAATATTTATTTGCACTATGATAAATAGATAATTAAAACATAATAGTTTCAAAATATGTACTTCAAAGTAAAACTGTTACTGTGACACTAGAAACAATAATTAAAGTTAACTCTCTTTAAATACGCTTAAGTGGCAATTTATTTAATAAATACAAATTAAATAATATTATATTCTATATTCTGCTCTGTGTGTGTGTGTGTGTGTGTGTGTGTGTGCAATAAAGTAATGCTGTATTGGTGACAGTTGGTACAGTAGCACAGGATATTTGCCAGATGGGTGGTGGATGGAGTGGCCATGCTCCTGAGAATGCTACCCTCTAATGCACTGGCAAGGTGGTATTAAACTTTGCATATCTCATATGTCCCTAGTGCTGGGCAGGCTTAACTGGAATGGATATATACAAAGGAAAAATGATAAGGTTATGGACAGAGATGCTCTGTACTGTAATGCCCTATTATGCCTTAAGAAGTGTGCTTGAATTTGATAAGAAATAAGTTGCAGAAGCCTGCTATTAAATGCATTTTACATAGAGTTTAAACAATGTGCTTTGCTGTGTGTGAAAATTGTGGCAAAATAAATGGTTTGTTTTCAATACATAAAAGCAAAACAGAGTACACTGTATAAGAAAGTGACCGCTTTTTCTGCCTCAGTGATTGAAACTCACACACTGTCACACCACAATGCGAATTCCACAATTCCTTCCTCCTAAAAATAAATGCAAAGATGTCCCTAAGTCGGAGATCAAGAACCCCAGTTTCACGGTGTGTCGTCTTGCCAAAGGCTCCAGCTGTCAGGAGCCAGTGTACATCCCCAGTTGTCTGTAACAATTACAACTATCATTAATATTAATGAGCGTGATTTCATGGTCGCAGGATAATAGCAATGTGTAGTGTGATCACAACCATGAAAGTCACTTTTTACACACTTTTACACAGCCTTTTGTATTTATTTTTTTATATTAAGAAGGTCCATTTTACTTGTCATTTTATATGTACTTTGTTACGTTCCCGTTCCCCAGTCTAGGTTTGAGAGTGGGAGAAACAGGTTAACTAAAATTTAGGAAGGAAGAAATTTATAAAACGAGGAGGAATCACCCCAGTCCTCTGCCCCAGAAAGCAACAACCACTAGGTTTAACAAACTTAAACAATTTATTTAGAAAAGCAAGAAAATCAAGGAAGCAATAAATGTCTTCAGGAGAGGGCCTGGCCAAAACAACAAACAAAACAGCAGCTAACTAACAGGAGGAGTACTAAATAACCTATGCAGGTAAAATAAAATAAATCAACAACAAAAGCTTTCCTCAGCTCCCTCACTAACCAAAAACAGGGATAAACAGGAATACAACATAAAATGGCACCCTCTCCCTACAGCTTTCAATCTAACCATAAATCAAATATTCAAAATTAAATACAATACCTTTTAGTACATGTTACAAAGTAAATTAAAGTGGTCACTTTTAAAGTTATCACACACTGCTAGTCAACAGGAAATAAAATGAATACTCTTAAACAGCACTCTCAACAGATTATAATTGTATGCCACAATCAACATCTCTTTAAAGGCTATACCTAACAAGTCTGTAGCAGGGAATAAGTGAACCTCTTCAAGCAGTGTTCTCTCTGCTCTTTTGTAGCAACAGCGTCAGCAGCACCCTCTCTGATGAGCACCACCTGTGGGCAATTTGCAACTGCCAATTAAGCAGAGAGTGAAAGAGATAGAGGGAGAGAACACACACACACACACACAAGGAAAACATAACCACGCCCAAAGGGCGGGAAAACACACCAACAATACATTTGAATACAACAAATACATGCTGGGGATGTAACACCCCCACCACTAAGAATACAAACCAAAGTTTGTAGTCAACACCTTTACTCTTACCAGTTACACTTGGAAAGAGGATACTAGGGACAGTAAGAGAACAAATTTATACTCTTGAAAGTGCATCAGCCATAACATTTTCAGCGCCCTTCTTGTGACGGATGTCCAGATTAAACCCTTGGACAGCGAGGGACCACCGTAGTAATCGCTGGTTGGAACCGGACATAAGGGAAAGGAACACTAAAGGGTTATGGTCAGTGTACACAATGATAGGATTGGAGTTACTCGCCAAATATACATCAAAATGCTGTAGAGCAAGCACTAATGCCAGAGCTTCCTTTTCAATTACACTACAGTTATGTTATGCTTTTGAAAACTTCTTAGAAAAATAGGAAACAGGATGTTCAATATGGTACCCATCCTCCTGTAGTAGGACCGCCCCAGCCCCTACAGCACTTGTATCCACTTGTAGTTGGAAAGGCAATTTGAAGTTTGGCGCAGACAGAACAGGTGCATGGCAGAGCAAATCTTTAGCAGCTTCAAATGCAAATTTGATCAAAATTTGATCAAACGGGGTGACCTTTAAATTTGTCCAGGGACGTTGTAGCGAGAGGTATAATACACCTGCCAGTCCCAGTAAGGGTTGGGCCACTGACAGGAACAATCACTGGTCCATAAAAACCTTCGGTTTGTACTAAGAAGGTCTGTAAGTGAAGAGACGAGGGCAGATAAATTGGGACAGAAACTTCGATAATATCCTGTCATACCTAGGAAGCATCTAAGTTCACGTTTGTTACAAGGCACATGAAATTCGAGTATAGCTGAGATTTTTGCCTCAACAGGTTTAACCATTCCCTGGCCTACCTGCTTGCCCAGGTATGTAACAATTCCTTTTGCAAACTCGCATTTGGCAAGGTTTAGGGTCAAGGAAGCTGCGGCCAGGCATTTTAAAACCTTCTCGATGCTCATTAGGTGGTCTATCCAGCTATCTGAATACACTACAATATCATCCAGATACACTTCACTGTTTGGGACATCAAATAATATCTGTTGCATCATGTGCTGAAAGGTAGCAGGTGCATTTCGCATTCCAAAAGCTAGGACCCTGTATTGTAGGAAACTATCAGGGGTGACGAATGCAGAAACTTTAGAGGCACGTTTTGTGAGGGGCACTTGCCAATAGCCTTTTAGTAGATCTAATTTGGTTACATATCTCGCTAAACCAACTCTATCTACACAGTCTTCCATCCTAGGAAGGGGAAAGAGTTAGGTTTTGTTACACTGTTGACCTTCTGATAATCAGTGCAAACCGGCAGGTATTATCAGGCTTTGGAACAAGTAAGCAAGGGGAGCTCCAAGGACTCTGGCTGGGCGTAGCAATTCCATGATGCAGCATATACTCAACTTCTGTCTGCATGATGCCTCGTTTCCATGGGTTAACTCTGTAAGGATGTTGTTTTATGGGGTAACATCACCAACATCAATGTTATGAACACACACAATAGTTCTACCTGGCACATCACTAACTAAGGTGGGAAAGACATACAGTAATTTAGTTAAATCCTTAGACTGTTCATCAGTCAGACAAGAAAGGACATGTGAAAGATTTTGCAGGATAGCAGAATTATTCAGATGAGTAGAGGAAACTGGAACGGCACTATTCATCAAGCCATCCTCGTCAAGGTAATTTGCCACGACACCCACAGTGGCAATAGAGGCAGGCAGTGGGGAACACTCAGTCTGATCTGCAGTCACTTCAGAGTGAGACCTGTCTACATAGGTCTTAAGCCGGTTTACATGACAAACAAGTTTTACATTTCCTGTTTGGGGTGGCAATAAGAAAGTTAGTCTCATTTAACTTCCTTTCGATAAGGTATGTTCCAGAGAATTTCGCCTACAAAATAGAACCGGGGATCGGAAGTAGAACCAACACAGGATCATCAAGATGAAAGTCTCTTTTTACAGACCTCTTGTCAAAATGCTTCTTCATCTTCGTCTGAGCAGTAGAAAGATGAAGTTTAGTAAGAATTTGGGCTTTGTGCAACCTCTCACGGATAGAAGTGACATAATCATCAATAGGAACGGGTTTAGAACTTTGATCCAACAGTTGTTCACTTAGCAACTTTAGAGGGCCGCGAACTGTATGGCCAAACACAATTTCAGAGGGGCTAAAGCCAAGGGATTTTACACGGACTCTCTTATTGCAAACATTAGGAAAGGAAGACCCACGACCCAATCTTTCCCAGTGTAAGGCCAGGGCAGCATGAAGACACACACGCAGAGAATTGAAAACAAATCGACATTATTGATTACTCCAGGATCCCCTGTCCGCAGAGAGTGAGATGGTTATCTGACCTAGGGTACTGACTTGTCAAGGCACTAACTTCTCAAGGCGCCTCCGTGTCTGCATTCCCGGCACCATTTCCCCCCCCTCTCATCCAGCACAAAATCGCGCCCTTTTACATCAGACAGACAAAGGACTTGATCTACATAGAGGACCCCTGACATTTATTTCAATCATGACTATTAAAACTATCTACACAAAGAAATATATGGATATTAATGTTGTACTCTTTCTCTAATATGCTTGTGTGAATATAAACTACTTAAGAAATGTGGGATGAGTTTTATGCGTGCCTTAGACTGTAATCCGGGTAATGTGTGTGTGTGTGTGTGTATCAAATGCGATGTTTGGTCTCTAAAAAGAAGCTGGCATCATATGTAACAAATTATGTTGATGACCGTTAAACATTAGCACCATGCATAATTACACATATATAAAAGATTTGTAAGTTTATCTTTCACGAAATGAATGAGATATCAGAGAACTTGGGCATGGCCACAGAAACCCTGGACATGGGCGGGGCTCCGCCCCATATGGACACTCTGATTCGACCAGCCGCCTGTGGGCGGGTCCAAAATCGGACAGTTTAAAGGATGAGGCGCGTCCGTGTTCTCTCTCTCGCTCGTGCTCCTGAACGCTCTCTTGCTCTTACTCCTACCCTTCATCATTTTCCGTGCAAGGACGACCTGGAAGCCAGTCCGCTGGACTCTGGCCTTGACACCGACTAAACCAACCATCTAGTCGAATTCAAAGGATAGAAGGGCCGTAACATCACAGAACAATGAACTCAACGGCCGCAGATGAGAGGAGAGCTTTTCCCGTGACGTCACGCAGCAGCTTCCTGATATATCACGTGTTTCCAAACGAGAGCCACCGGAGAAAAACGAACCAACCCACGTGATTTCCGAAACAAAGGACCGAAGCAACACGTTGAACTCACGCGGGAAACGAGATGAGAGCCAGCCTGCTGAACCAGCCTAAAGCAAGTAACACCATCAAAATCTCTATTACTAACTGAACTGGGAAATTGATCTGAACGCAGAAACAAAGCATAGGCATTTGTCGTGATCTTTTATGATTGGCTTAAGTGTTAAAACAGCTAAGAAGGCTATTAATAACTTCCTGAGTTTATTTCACCAAAACCCATGTATGTATGTGTATGTGTCATTAGTTAATCCATTTATGTTAGAATAGCAGTATAACAAATAAACCTTGTTTCCTTTTATAAAGAATTGTCTCTGGAATGTGATTTTAAGTATTTTATCCTTCTTGCCACAAAGAGAACATTACCTAGTTCGAATTTGAGAGATTATTCATTTCGTTTTATTGTTACCATGGCCACGGAGCAAGAGAAACAAGATTAATAAGATTTACTGTTGTTAGTGATCAGTGGACGAGCACTTACTAAAGTATAAATCAAGTTGGAGATTAATATTACTTTAATCAAAGCGATATTTAATCTTTAATAAATAATTCCCGAAGCTGAAACAATAGCTTCATTTAAATTGCATTACACCAGTTTCCACACAATAACGACGCAGCATATTTTTCAAGGTTTGATGGAATCTTTCGAGTTGGGACTCAGGGTGATATGTAGTTGACATTTGGTGACCTATGCCAAGCATTTCTAGAGCCTCTTTGAAAACCCTAAAGTAAAGTAAAGTTCGACCCTTGGTCATTCTGAATTACTTTTGGCAATCCAAAAGTGGTACAGAATTTGAGCAACTCCTTTACAACAACCTTAGCTTTTAATCTACGTATCGGTACAGCCTCAGGGAAGCGAGTTGCAGCACATATGATGGTTAAAATATATTAGTGTCCTGACTTGGCTTTGGGCAGCGGTCCAACACATTCAATTAAGCGTTCAAACGGGTCACCCCGTTTGAGCAAATGGCTGAGTTGCCTTTAAATTTGTCCAGGGACGTTGTAGCGAGAGGTATAATACACCTGCCAGTCCCAGTAAGGGTTGGGCCACTGACAGGAACATTCTGTTCTCCATTTAAACACAAAGTGCCATCAGAGTGGAACAGAGTCAGAAAATGCTTTAATTCTCCTCTGAGTTTTTCAGAAGACCTCTCCAGAGAGAGAGAGATAACTCTAGCATATGGAGAGAGCATTACAAAAGCTCAGAGAGAGAGTGAAAGAATGCAAGAGAGAAAGGACACAAAAAAAGAAAAACACATCCAACTTCCATCTCTCAGAGAGGGGTCTCAATGGAAGGAAAATTGATTGCCTCATCTGGTTGGAAAAGTAGACCTCTGAAAAAACTTTTCCCTAAGACTCCATTGACAAATGAACTATTGATTAGTTGTTTACAATTTAGAGAGCAATGCCATGATGATACACGGCAGACCTGATGATGGTTCACCCAATAACAGATAACCACACCCCAAACTCACTCCCTTGATTGAGCCAGTGTTACTGTTTTGCTATGGTTAAGCTCAAAAATAGCTGAGTTTTGATAGTGTTTGAGAGCCAGAAACAGATGTGCCAGAGAATATTTTTGAGAACAGAGAATTTTTAATTGAAAAATAAATAATTAAAAAAGTTTGCCTGCAATTACTATGTCCATGATCACTTGTACACAAACATTCCTCTGTTTACCACTAGCTTTACGTGGCCAGTAATAGCACAATGATAGTTGTGTCAGGCAGACAGTGCTGATGTTTGTAAATCTAGCATATTATATAACAGGACTCAGCAAGGACTGCCTGATGACACAGGGTGCAAAAGTTTATTACTTGCATTTTCAAGCCTTGCCTAATTAAAAATAAGATTAAAAAATAAATAAAGTGCAAGACACAAAATATTACTCAATTTGGGGATTGTGCACTGTTTGACAGACTAGTTTTTGTACACACACACCTCAAGCGCATGCACAAAAAACTGTCTTTCAAGACTGAGTACTGAATTAAGTTCTCTGTCATGTCTTAAGGGATGAATATAAATATATGCATGCGAATGCTATAGACAGGAAATGCAAGCCCATGTGAATTTTGAAATTCAAGTTGGTAAACTCTGCTCTGCGAATTTGTATCCTGTAAAGATTTGACCTAGAGAAAAACAAATTAAAAGAAAACAAACTTTAAATATGCAGTGGTGTAGCAGTGTAGCGTTACATTAAGGTGGAGTTTATTTTTCATTTAAAAATGATGGCTGTATTATATGTTGAATTATGTTTATAAAAAAGCAGAGTGTGATGTTATATTGCATAGTGTGAAACTTTATTGGTATCTAAAATGTTGGTGTCATAACAATCTTGTTTAATAAATTACAAGTATAAATATAAATAGGCAAATTGGCATTGAGCTCTGTATGATATCCTCATTGGTTTAAAAATAAAGAAAATGTATTTGTACTGCACAGCACTGGAAAGGTTTTTTTTATTTTTTTTTATTAAATATACATTTATGCATTTAGCAGACGCTTTTATCCAAAGCAACTTACAGTGCATCTAGATTATACATGTTTTGTATGTGTGTTCCCTGGGAATTGAACCCACAACCTTTACCGCTGTTAACGCAATGCTCTACCACTGAGCCACAGGAACATACATAAAAAACTATCATTTTTTTATATATCTACACCATCTGTCTTATAATGTTCAAACATTATATAAAATCTTTGTTTAAACTGCCTACTTATTCAAGCTATATCAGGCCTAAATAAGCTTGAAACTACATGTTTTTTCTCCTAAATTTCAGACAATATTCTGTCAAACCTGTATTATTATTATTATTAAAATAGTTATTAATTAAATCCCAGCCAAGAAGCAATCCTCAAATTAACATCTACGCAGTTACCTTTTAGTTATCTATGAGGACAAGAGGTGCCTGGAATGGCTCAACAAACATTACAGCATAACTATAGTAACCTTTGCGACTCAAACTGATTTCCCTAAATGTTGAGGTAAAATTCCCAGCCGTTTCATTATCGCCTGACATTAGCTAGCTTGCTTAACACTAACTGCCCAGATTCATCGGCACTACAGATAATTATGAAATGTCATTATGTGTGTGGGGCATATCCAATTATGGTGATTAACTTTTGATTGTGGGCTATGATCCTGACAAGTCAAGTGATGTATTAATCGACCGGTTCTATAGAGTTTAAGGTTGCTGCAAGCTAGCATTTTCATCCTTAGTGTGTAAATTGTATATTTTTTTATAAATGTTTGTATATGTTACAAAATATATGATTTTTCTTCTCAAGTGAATTTATTTCGTTTTTGTGGGAGGTAAAGTACACCAACTTAAAAACCAGTTCATCAAAACTAGTAAACCACCATAGGCTGTTTGAGTTGATCTTTTCAGCAGGGAAAGGTCCTTTAAACCTAACAGTGAAATAAAAAGAAGCCAGAGGAATAGGGTCAGAGTTAAGGGGCAGATTCTGATCTGGAAGCTCAGCACATTTTGAAGAAGAGGGATTGTGCCCTGATGCAGTTATGCAAGTGTATCAGAGAACATATATCCGACAGAGAGGCTTAGCAAAGCATTACTCTAAATACATAAATAATGCTCTCTATTCCCCTGCAGCCGCAAGCAACGCTCATTTATTGTCTCGATAAAGCCTGTCTGTGAGTCGGAGCCCAGGTCATCAGTCACAGAACATCTTAACTGGGCCAAGACCACAGAGGACCACACAAGAACGGTCCGGTTCATTCAAGTGCAGATGGTACACAAGCACAGCATGACACCTATTAGAGACCTTTAGAAGACTGTGTGTTTGCTACAACATATTTATGCAATTGAATTTAGTATAATGGCATTGTTCTTAATTCTTACAAAGAAATAATATTTTAATTGATTAGTTACATTGATGGATAAATTATAAAGGTGAATAAAATAGTCTATAAATAATGATATAAATATATTCAAAAGTAAAAACATTTATTAAAGATAACATTTTATATATGAATACTGTATGCAGTTAAATATTCCTTAAACGTAGCTCTCCATTGTAATAATGTTGACTATAGTTTGATTCGTTTTGATTAGTTAGGTCCTTTCGAATACTTTGCAATTGTCACTCAGTTGGGAGTTTGCTAAAACACGGCTATGGCATGCATAAGTGTCAATAAACATAGGCAGATAATACCAATCTAAATATTTGTGCAAATGAAAATGTAAATCATGCAACTAATCTCTTATAGGGCATTCATGCCAAACATATCAGGAGGTAATAAATCACAGGAAATGTGTACTTTAGACGAGCGTTTACCCAGTAGTGCTCTGCAACACAGGAGATGTGTGAATGTGTGCTGTTTACGCCTCAGTAATGTGTGAATTGAGCTGTGAAATGTGTATGGACATGGGGTCACAAGGTAGATTTAAAAATGATCTGCACAAGGGGCAAAAAAAAAAAAGAAAAGAAAAAGACGAGGACATAGGACATAGGATGGATTCAAAATGTAGACTTAAAAAAAGACTCTTACTCCAATAACATTTTTATTTCTTGTTGCATTATTTGTGAAACTGTATACTGTAAGGTTTCCAGTAATATCAATTATTTTGATGCTTCAGTGTAGAAATGAATTTGAATGGGACAAACATTTCTATAAAAGAACATATTGTGGAACAGTAAGATTCTAGAAACCCTATTCTTTTTTATCTCTTTTTTTATTTAAAATCTTTACATTGTTTTAATGACTGAAAGAAAAGACAAGAAAAGAAAAAGGATCAGGTAAAGTGAATATGTTTTACTTTAACGAGAGGTCCACTATCCTGAGAATGCATGTGCATTAATATTTCTAGTCCAAATATGTGAATTCATGGGTCGACACATATCTGTTTGTTCACTTTATTAACACAAAAACTGTGTGTGCTTTTGTGAACTAGACATTATTGCTTTTCTTTAATAATAACAGACTACTTTAAAACAATTTCAGTGCTACCAATCCTATAATAGGGATAATATAGCTGCACTAACATTACCGCAGGGTGCAGCTATTGAATTACAACAAATAAATTGATCCAGGATATAGCTGTAAAATAGTCAGCATCTTAGGGCAGATAATCATTGGACTGCACTTGAGATTAAATTATATATATATATAATAATAATCACAAAATCATTTAATAATCTATTTCATAATAATCTAAACAAGAGAAATAAAAAACGTTCAAAGTTATAAACACTTGTTTGTAGTTTCTCGTTTAAAAATACATTTCACAACATGCATGTAGTGAAGTTTTTGTTAAACTAAAAAGCAATATATATATATATATACAGTGCTCAGCGTAAATGAGTACACCCCCTTTGAAAAGTAACATTTTAAACAATATCTCAATGAACACAAAAACATTTTCCAAAATGTTGACAAGACTAAGTTTTATATAACATCTATTTAACTTATAACATGAAAGTTAGGTTAATAATATAACTTAGAGAACAAAATTTTCAGTTTTACTCAAATTAGGGTGATGCAAAAATGAGTACACCCTACTGAAAGTCTCTGGGGCAAAGCTAAATTTTAGACTACAAATGTCTAATTTAACAATAATTCAACCACAGGTGAGTCTAATTATTCATTACACAGCAGACAGTTGACTATAAAAGGGTGTTACTTAAAGAAAACCCCTTCCCATTTCATGCTGTCAGCAATGGCACCACATGGAAGAGAAATGTCACAAGACCTGAGAAAGAAAATAATTTATTTACACAAGAAAGGTGAAGGCTACAAGAAGATCAGCAAAGCTTTACTTATCAGTCAGAATACTGTAGCAAAAGTGGTACAAACATTTAAAAAAGATGGAACTGCAACCATCTCACAGAGACGTCCAGGTTGTCCACGGAAGTTAACACCTCGTCAGGAGCGTCTTCTGATGAGAAGGGTTGAAGAAAATTGACATGCAAGTTCACTGCAGTTATCTAAAGAAGTAGAAAGCCAAACTGGGGTGACTATTTCCCGTGACACAATACGGCGTACACTGCAGAGGAATGGCATGCATAGGTACCGTCCACGAAAGAAGCCTCTCCTAAAGCGCAGGCACAAAAAAGCCCGCCTAGAGTTTGCCAGGGCCCATGCTGACAAAGATGAAGATTACTTGGACTCTATACTCTGGAGTGATGAGACCAAGATACATTTTTTTTGAACTGATGGCTTCAAAACTGTATGGCGTCGCAAAGGTGAGGAATACAAAGAAAAATGCATGGTGCCTACAGTGAAACAGTGGTGGCAGTGTCCTTATGTGGGGCTGCATGAGTGCTGCTGGTGTCGGGGAGCTGCATTTCATTGATGGCATCATGAATTCACAAATGTACTGCTCTATACTGAAAGAGAAGATGCTACCATCACTCCGTGCCCTTGGTCGTCGTGCACTTTTCCAACATGACAATGATCCTAAACACACATCTAAGGCCACTGTTGGATTTCTGAAGAAGAACAGGGTGAAAGTGATTCAGTGGCCAAGTATGTCTCCTGATCTGAACCCAATCGAACACCTATGGGGAATTCTGAAGAGACAAGTTGAGCATCACTCTCCATCCAGCATCCAATCTCTAAAAGTGGTCATTCTTGAAGAATGGAAAAAGATAGATCTGGCAAAATGTCGCCAACTTGTTCATTCCATGCCTAGAAGACTTGGTGCTGTCATTAGGCCATACAAAGTACTAGATTTTGTAGTTTTTGTTGTGGGGTGTACTCATTTTTGCATCACCCTAATTTGAGTAAAACTGATTTTTTATATTAACTGTTATATTATTAACCTTACTTTCATGTTATAAGTTAAACAGATGTTATATAAAACTTAGTCTTGTCAATATTTTGGAAAATGTTTTTGTGTTCATTGAGATATTGTTTAAAATGTTACTTTTCAAAGGGGATGTACTCATTTATGCTGATCACTGTATATGTATATATATATATATATATATATATATATATATATATATATATATATATGCATACAGTATATAAACTTGAGTTTTAGTTTGGCTAAGAACTTTTAGTTTAGTTAAGAAATAACTTTTTTGCATTGAGGCTTTACACTGGAGTTGGGAGTCACTTTCCTCATAGATATTATGCTTCATACTGTCAGACTTTTAAATGAATTATTTCCAACCCATGTAGGGTTTGACATTTCCACCGTTGGCTCGCAGCTACTCCTGCTGCAAGGGGGAAATGTCAGTACGCATCTGTGAGTCCATGATATCACTCAGGGTGAGGTTTGCAGATGGCGGGCTGCAAGCACTGGTCCACACGGACCCCAGCGCAACCAAACAGACAAGTCTTGGCAAATAGTGTGCCAAATGTACCTGCCAATTAGGGTTCAGCCTGGCATTTACCAAACAGCAGTGCGGATAAATACACTGTCCCCTCCGTACAGAATGAAGGTCTGTAAACAATAACCCATTTTATCCCACAAAACAAAAAAATGTATGTGAATATACATAGAAAGGTTGATTAAACAACAGATGCTGCATCTCCATTTGGGGTTTCAGCTTTTTTTTAAGAGAATATAATTTAGCATTGGGTAGGAACGATGGAGTAGTTATGGCAAAAACAGTTTACTACCAGCATTCTTCAAAACATATTCAATAATAAAAAAAGATATATTAAATCCAGTAGGAATTCGATGATCTGTATATATCCAACCCAAATTGTAACAAAAATAAAAAATGTAATTTCTCCTTTTAATTTCTGGTGTTTGCAAATGCAAGGATTCAGAAAATTGCTCATTAATTCTCTTTGCACTCAAACTTAATATGTTTGCCTGCCAGACAATAAAATAAGTAAAGACATGCCATAGACTTAGACTGAAGAATGTACCTGTGCCATAACTAAATACTAGAATATCAGATATTTGGTGGTGGGCTCTTTGACTTTATTTGTAACCTATTTTCTTTTGTAATGTAACATTTTACTTTTGTGAGTGAACAGAATATCCAACAAGATGATAAAATATGTAGGGAAGGAGTTTTATATATGAAAAATTGATTGTATTGTTTAAAGTGGTCACAAGATGATTTTGACTGGATAGCATGGTCCTCTTAGCACCTGGTTTCTTCATTTTTCCTTTGACACACATTAGCATTACAACATTTTCCTCATAATGTCAGTGGAGAAAGATGTTCTTTGCAGCCAAATGTTGTACATACAATCAAACTATGATGTGCTAACCAGTATAAACCTGATGCTATGCTTTGGACAGGGTAAGACAGGTTAACCCTTGTGTGGTGATCATAGTTTTGTTGTGGGTCTGTTTGTGGGTTTGGTGAACCTGCTGCATTTTATTTAAAAAAAAAAAAAATGTGTGTGTGTGTGTGTGTGTGTGTGTGGGGGTTAATTCAACACAATTAAACATTTTATGTTAAAATACCCAACAGATGTTTACTTCATCTCAATTACAAGCAATATAAATAGCATACATGGTTAATATTTGCCCTTTTCCTTTGTTAGACCTCATTTATGAATTAAAGTGCTACAACCGTGGGACGTCTAACATCTAGATGTTTAATGTCTTTCGGATGAGACATTAAACCGAGGTACTGACTCTCTGTGGTCATTAAAAATCCCATGGCACTTCTTGTAAAACAGTAGGGGTGTAACCCCGGTGTCCTGGCCAAATTCCCACCACTGGCCCTTGTCAATCATGGCTTCCTAATAATCCCCATCCATTTGATTGGCTCTATGACTCCCTGTCCTCTCCACCAGTAGCTGGTGTGTGGTTAGCGCACTGGTGCCATTGTCCTGTGGCAGCCGTCGCATCATCCAAGTGGATGCTGCACACTGCTGGTGATTGAGGAGAGACCCCCCACATGATTGTGAAGCGCTTTGGGTGTACAGCAATGCACAATAAAGTGCTATATAACTGCATCATTCATTCATTCAATGACAGAGGCAAACACACACACACACACACACACAGAGGACAGAGTGAAGGTACACAGGACCTAAAATGTCCACTCTTTTATTAGCATACTGTGTGTAATATAAATGTACAGTGTGTGGTCATTGAAAATTTGTTCTGATATATGTTCTTCATAAAAGCGTCTGCTAAATGACTAAATAAATAAATAAAATGAGCCAAGGCCAATGAGTATGAGTTTGAAAAAATAATCGTATCATTTTTCTTTTGACAAAAAGTGAAAACAGGTCCCATAGACCTGAACAACATACAAGGGTTAAGAGAAAAAGAGAGAGAAAACAAAGCAATGACCCACAAGGAGAGGATAGTGAACTGACAATGCCATGCTGTGTTGGAAACGCCAGTGCAAAAATGAAGACACACTAAATTAGCTTAAAAGGGTCTTTGCGCTGTCATTACTGCGCAGCAGTGCTGCTGCGAATTTTAATGCGCGAGAGCAGAGAGGATGGGCACCTGGCCAGGGACATGAAGAACATGAGCATGCCTGTCACCAGAGTAAGAATGAGGGACCCAAGACTGGACCAAACCACTGGAGCATGGAGGCACTGTGTCTTTGAATAAAACTATACATTGAATTCAGGGTAAAGTAAGCTATCAATAATAACTTTATTAACCAGAAATTAGGTTGTGAATTAAGTGCTCAAACGTGCCATATTACAGCATGTTTTGCAATTTCATTTACATTTAGTAATTTAGCAGACGCTTTTATCCAAAGCGGCTTATAATTGGGGAGTACATAAAGCGATTAATCTTGAAGAGACAAACATACAGAGGAAGTGCGAATAACACCAAGTCTCAGGCATTGTTCAAATAAGTACAAGCTAGCAAGGGAAGGAGAGAAAGATAAAGATGAAGATTTTGAAAAAAAGTAGAGGTGGGCATAGATTAATTTTTTTAATCTAGATTAATCTAGATTAATTTTGGAATTAATCTAGATTAATCTAGATTAAAATGGCTCATTTGAATTCTGCCAAGGCATTCAGAATATGTGCCAACCAAATAATGACTAAAAGTAAGTCTTTGAGAACGGGTGTCTCAAGCCAGGTGGCGATTAGACCAGGGCTCATCTCCTGTTTCCAAAATGCATCACAAACTTTAATCTCTTCCCGTCCCAATCCCACGAAAAAACTGGAGGAAAATCCGTTATTTTTGTAACAAAAAGAATGACTCCCGGAAGAATGACTCCCATTCCCTCCCACTCCCGTGTTGTTGTTTTTTTTTTTTTGCCGATAACTGTCAATTACAGTAAAATATAGTACAGATCACAGCGTGCCCACCTTATTAGTTGAATAAAACCCAAAATGTCGTGTTATTATATTGAACTGAAAGCCATCTTATTATGCACAGTGTTGCACAGATTAAATTTCATGTAAATCATCCATGCTAACACACACGCCTTCTATTTTAATTTTTTGACATTTCACTCTATAGATATATTTTTCTATGTACTGTATTTTTAGATATATTCGAGTTTCTAAGTTTCTCGCTCAAGTTCACATGAGACCTAAAGCGCATCCTGTTTGCTTAAAAGCGCAACATTTCGTTGTTATTCTGAGTGCACACAAATAAACGAGAGTCTTTACAGATTCGAAAGATGTATTAAGCTACTTTTATCTGTATGACCAAAATGACGGAGATTTTAAGAGCAAGTGAACGACCGGAGCCTGTCTTGCAGCAAATGCGCCCACACAAACACTTCAATAGCGCACATTTCTCTAGGTTAACATCATATTGAGCGGCCATGTAAAGTTGCTACATACATCTTTCAGATGAAAAGCCATGTTTGAGGTTGATGAATGATAGATGAGCGTTTGGATGTCCTGCCCGATTGTATTACCACACAGACCAGCCGTTAACAATCTGTCCATCACGGACTGCGAGCCTCTAGTTCAAGACCTGCTCGCCCCTACAGTGCAATTCGGCTAGGTATACATCCGCTAAAATATCAGGGTGAAAGTCATCATAGCTTGTGTAGTATAGACCCAGCTCCCAACCCAACTTTGAGAATAGATTAACGGCGATATTTTTTTTATCGCCGATAAGAGTCTCACGTTAACGCAGCACGTTAACGCCGATAACGGCCCACCACTAAAAAAAAGTGAAACATTTTTTTTTTATTTTATTTTTTTTTAAGTAGTCAAGTAGAGTTGAAAGAGATGGGTTTTCAGTTGTTGCTTGAAATTTGACAGGGATCCAGCATTCCGGATGGGGGTGGGAAGATCATTCCACCAGCAAGGAATGGTGAAAGAGAATGTTCTGGAGAGTGATTTTGAGCCTTTCTGTGATGGTACCACGAGGCGTCGCTCACTAGCAGATCTCAGACTTCTGGAGGGGATGTAAATTCGTAACAGTGAGTGGAAGTAGGTGGGTGCTGAGCCTGTGGTTGTTCTATATGCAAGCATCAGTGTCTTGAACTGGATGCGAGCTGCAACTGGTAGCCAGTGCAAGGACACAAAGAGAGGTGTAACATGGGCTCTTTTGGGCTCGTTGAAGACCAGTCGTGCCGCTGAATTCTGAATCATTTGTAGAGGTTTGATTGTGTTTGATGGAAGTCCAGCTAGAAGAGCATTGCAGTAGTCCAGTCTAGAAATGACAAGGGCCTAGACAAGTTGTGCAGCATGCTCTGTCAGAAAGGGCCTGATCTTTCTGTTGTTGTGCAATGCAAACCTGCAAGACCGAGCAGTCTTTGCAATGTGCTCTTTGAAGGTCAGCTGGCCATCGAAGATTACATCAAGATTTCTGACCGAAGCTGATGGGGTAATTGTTGATGAACCTAACTGAATCGTGAAATCATGCTGTAGAGTTGGAGTTGCAGGGAAGACAAGAAGCTCAGTCTTTGCCAGGTTGAGCTGTAGATGGTGTTCTTTCATCCATGCCGAGATGTCCGCCAGGCAGCCTGAGATCCGTGCAGCTACCGTTGGATCATCTGGTCGAAATGAGAGCTGTGTGTCATCAGCATAGAAATGGTAGGAGAAGCCATGTGCCTGTATGATGGGAGCCAGCGATGTAGTGTATGTGGAGAAGAGGAGGGGTCCAAGAACCGATCCCTGGGGAACCCCAGTGACCAATTTATGTGCTTTGGATACCTCCCCTCCCCAGGCCACCCTGAAAGACCGACCAGTGAGATAGGATTCAAACCAGCGAAGTGGAATCCCAGTGATATCCAGTGATGAGAGGGTGGACAGGAGGATCTGATGATTGACAGTGTCAAAAGCGGCAGACAGATCCAGCAGAATGAGGACTGATGATTTGGAATCGGCTTTTGCAATTCGCAGGGCTTCAGTGACCGAGAGTAGCGCAGTCTCAGTTGAATGGCCACTCCTGAAACCTGACTGTTTAGCGTCCAGTTTGTTGTTCTGTGAAAGAAACAATGAGAAAACTCGTTCGAGTGTTTTGGCAATGAATGGAAGGAGAGAGACAGGTCTGTAGTTTTCTAAAAGAGAAGTGTTTAATGTAGGTTTTTTGAGCAGTGGGGTTACCCGAGCCTGCTTGAATGCAGTGGGGAAGATGCCTGTGAGGAGAGATGTGTTGATAATGGGTGTGAGTGCTGGTAAGAGTGCGGGAGAGATTGCTTGGAGAAGGTGTGAAGGGATAGGGTCTAGAGGACATGTTGTAGGATGGCTGGAGAGGAGAAGTTTGGATACTTCCGCATCAGTGAGGGGACAGAATGAGAAGATGGGAGTTTGAGCAGTGGATCTAGTTGGTTGGGGGTCCTGTGTGAGTGGAGGTGAAAACTGACTACTGATTGTTTTAGTTTTGTTTGTAAAAAAAGTTGCAAAGTCATCAGCTGTTATAGACGTGGTGGGAGGTGGTGAAGGGGGACAGAGGAGAGAATTAAATGTTCTGAAGAGATTACGCATATCTGGAGCATTGTTGATCTTGTTATGGAAATGTGACGATTTGGCAGTGTGGACTTCAGCGGAGAAAGATGAAAGAAACAATTGATACATACTCAGGTCCGACGGCTCGTTTGATTTTCGCCATTTTCTCTCTGCCGCTCGGAGTCTGGTCCGATGTTCACGAAGAACATCAGATAACCAGGGGTTAGAAGGGGCAGTCCGTGCTGGCCTGGAGGAGAGAGGACAAATGTCATCTAGACAAGTGGTTAAAGTAGAGCATAAAGTATCAGTAGCAGCATTCACATCCAGAGATGAGAAATGTGTAGGTGAGGGAAGAGAGGAGGATACTACAGAGGAAAGATGTGAGGGAGAAAGGGAGCATAGGTTTTGTCTAAAAATAACTGGTAAGGGGGTTGGTGGCACCTGGGTAGCAAAGTGTAATGTGAATTTAATGAACGGTCAGAGATATGTAGTGGTTGTACCAGAATGTTATCTGCAGTACAATCACGTGTGTAAATTAAATCAAGTTGGTTGCCTGATTTGTGAGTGCTAGTAGTGGTAAGGCGTTTGAGATCAAATGAAGCTAAGAGCGAATGAAAGTCTGTAGCATAAGGCTTTTCTAGACGAATGTTGAAATCGCCAAAAACTAAGAGTGGAGTTCCATCCTCCATGAAAGAGGACAGCAACCCATCCAGCTCCTCTAGGAAGGGGGCTATAATTTGGCCAGGGGGACGGTAGATTACCACAATCTGGAGTTTTATAGGAGCCATTACAGTAATCGCATGAGATTCAAATGAGTTGTAATTGCATAGGGGCGAGTGGGTTGAGTATTTCCAATTATTTGAAATGAGCAGTCAAGCCCAAGATGCTGAGAGTGGATTGTAAAGAAAAAGCGTAAATGAAGTCTGCTTTGTTGACAGCTGACTGACAATTCCAGAGAGCCATAGAGAAAGAAAGAGGTGTAGTAGAAGATGTAGAGATGGGGCGCAGGTTAGCAGGATTACTTTGCCTCTGCGTGTGATGTTAGAGCGTGGTCGAGAGACAACTGGAATGGTTTTGAAACACATGATAGAAGATAGGAAAGGAGAGTGTGTGAGGGAAGATAGAAATGATACTTAAGTGTGTTGCTCGGTGTCGTTGCTCGGGTGAAGCCGCGCAGGAAAAAGTCGCTTGTCTTTACACTCGTCTGTCTTCACACGAGGATGCTGAACGCTTCCGGGTCAGCCACGGACATCAAATAAATACACAGTCTAATTAAGAGAATAAAGTGAAAACAGCTGTGAACGGCTTCTGATTAGCCCAGCCAATAAGCCTAACAGAGTGCTAATAGCTCAAGATGAAACTAACACCTTGCCCAAGGAGCAATGGAGGCGCAAATGATTATAATTACCAGTAAGTGCAATCAAAACAATAAACCAACGAAAATGCAGACTACAAATAGGTAGGAAACTAAATATTCCTTCCTAGCAGCAAGTAAATAATTTAAACAACAGATCTATGAACAAGTATTAAAGACACTCACAAGCTGACGTCCGTTTCTTCTGGTGACTAATCGGCTTCTCCCCAGCATAAGCATAAAGCATTTAGATGACATTTAGCATAAATGTCATTTAAAAATACCTATAGACTGTATAATACATTTGAACAATACATTGTGACAATATTCCTAAATATTCTAGCAAAGTTACCACAGAAAAAAAGAGAAAGTCAGATCAAAAGTCAGTGTAAGTCAGATCAAAACAGAACCAGATGTATTGTATTCGCATTGTTGTCAGTGTTCAATTAGAGCAACATAAATGTAGAGATTCATATTATGAATCAAATTCATAATTATCAGTCATTTCAGATGATACATCTGATTTTGTTCTTATTTACTACTGTTAAAATCAGATGGCTATATCTAGATTCCACACATTTTAAAATGCATAGCTACTATCATATTTGACTAAGCTCTTGCCCTCTTGTATATCTGCTCTGTCCTGCCAGACCTTGCTTCTCTACAGCATTAGGTAGGATTCATTACCCTGGGTTCCTGGCTGTTGACGTGGGTGTGATAAAGCATTTCAACAAGATGAGTGTCCCAGTGTGGGTGTAATGATGTTACTCCTTCTCTTATCACCTCCAGATAAACTGTGCATCTAGCCCCATCCCAGAGGCAGGTTACATCCAGGTTGTATTTATTTTCTAACGTAGAGTTGACCTTGAATCCTTCCACTCAGACCTGGAAAGTGACTACGCAGTGGCAGAAAGTGTCTGAAAGTTTGGACGGCCCCTTGCGGAAGTTGTGACCCTGGATGAAATTGATTAAAATGTTGCAGTAGCTCAAATTAACTGGCAAGGCTAGCTTGTCAGTGATGTATAACATCAGATTATGGGCACTGTGATTATATGCTCCCTGTTTCTTAAAATAATTTCAGTCTGGGTGGGATTTAGCAGGCATCCTTTCCTTTTATGTACAACTGGACATAAAACCGTATAGAACCGTATTAAAATGATCACACTGCGCTTCATTATAAATTCTGCATGAGTTACCTGGCTAGGTAATTTTGTAATTATGGCACTGACATCCAAGAACAGAGATTTTGTTCAGATACTGCATAGTGCATAATAGGGATGGGAAAAGATCTCGTGGCACAAGATCTTGCGAGATCCGATTTGTCTCGCAAGATCTGACTGGTCTCGCGAGAACGTGACGATATCCTCCCAAAACATTTTGCAGTGTTTACATTAGAACTGCACCATTAATCGTTAAAAAAATGTGATCTTAATTCAAACACCTATACTATCTTTTTCCTGAATGACAATGATTCAGCTATGTCTATTGCAACTGTTTCACATGCCGAGTGTCAATGGAGCGTGAGAAGCACGTTTTGTAGCTTCCTATGTGTGAACACTGTCATTCACTGATATTGGCGGCGACAAAACACGCGCTGCTCATGCTCCACTGACACTTACGATGTGAAACAGGTGTTAAAGACATTCAAATATGCATTCATGCTGCTGCTGGTCCAGAAAGAGCAACACAAACAGTCTTTTCAACCACACATCATAATTTCTGTGTTACAGACATTTAAATACCAGAAGTAGGCTACTAGGGAATAGGGATGCACCGAATGTTCACCAACCGAAAATAGCAACAAAAAATATATATTTCGGTGTTCGGCCGAATAAGCAAGAAAACCAAATAAATTGTACCGAACAATGATGTGACACGATCAAATAGAGGTGTGCACTAATGCAGCAGACATGTCTGAAGTGTGGAATTATTTAAAACTGTATGAGAAAGAACTGTACATAACTCATTACAAGCACTAAGCACCGACTGACGAGACTGTTAGCACTGTCTCCGATGAGAAGAGGAAGGGTGGTTGATGCTGGTTACTGTATGATGAATGAAATCGTGAAATTGCCTCAAATGATTAGAAAATAAACTGCAGAATGTTGTGTTTTTGAATACATGCACGGATTGCATGTAATGCTATTCAAAAAGCACAGCACGAGCTCGCACCGCCAGGGTTCAAAAGTCCAAAACGTGAGAAAAATCTGCGCTAAAACACTGTTACTCATCAGCTGCTCAGTATTAGTTTTATAAGGTTTTTTAAAGGCATGTGCCAATGCGATACGTGCGACAAACATCTCCCCACACATGGTCAGAATCATTTATAAATCTGCTGTCAATAAAAAAATCTTCCTGGTTCCTGCGTGTTTCTGCCAAAATAAAAGCTCCATCAACATTCGTAAATGTAATTGTAATGTTGTTCTGTAAAATTAAACAATAAAGACAATAATAATGATAATACAAATTTCCCTACAACAGCTCTATTAATAAATGTATTATAACATTCACACAGTATTCAAATTGGGATCTGTAATATTTTCTAATGTTTTAAAAGATGTCTCTTCTGCTCAACAAGGCTGCATTTATTTGTACATACAAAAATACATGCCTGATTCAAGAAGGGGGTCCAAAAATTGCGCTTTGTTGGTATAGAATATCTGATAGAATGTTAAAAACATGTTAAGTGTTCAGTAAATATTTTTAAATTGTTTTGTAAAAAAAATTATTTAACAGTAAAAATCACTTTTTGGCTATTTAATTTATGCAATGGTGAAAAAAAAGCATGGGGGAAAAAACTCTTCGGCCCAGAGTTTAATTTTGTTCGGCTTCAGCTTCGGCCAAGAAATTTCATTTCGATGCATCCCTAAGAAGTACTGGGATAAAAGTTTATTGTTTGGCTATAAACGCGTATTGTCTGCAGTAGCGATCAAGACGAAAATATCTTAACACTTGTATTGTACCTAGACCCAATCCCCTCGCACCTTCTCCAAGCAATTTCTCCCACACTTTTACCAGCACTCACACACATTATCAACACATCTCTCCTCACAGGCATCTTCACCACTGCATTCAAGTAGGCTCGGATAGTCCCACTGCTCAAAATACCTATATTAAACACTTCTCTTATAGAAAACTACAGACCTGTCTCTCTCCTTCCATTCATAGCCAAAACACTCAAATGAGTTGTCTTCAACCAGGTCTCATTATTTATTTCACAGAACAACAAACTGGACGCTAAATAGTCAGGTTTCAGGAGTGGCCATTCAACTGAGACTGTGCTACTCTCAGTCACTGAAGCCCTGCGAACTGCAAAAGCTGATTCCAAATCATCAGTCCTCATTCTGCTGGATCTGTCTTCCGCTTTTGACACTGTCAATCATCAGATCCTCCTGTCCACCCTCTCATCACTGGACATCACTGGGATTCCACTTCGCTGGTTTGAATCCTATCTCACTGGTCGGTCTTTCAGGGTGGCCTGGGGAGCGGAGGTATCCAAAGCACATTATTTGGTCACTGGGGTTCCCCAGGGATTGGTTCTTGGACCCCTCCTCTTCTCCACATACACTACATCACTGGGTCCCATCATACAAGCACATGGCTTCTCCTACCATTTCTAAGCTGATGACACACAGCTCTATCTCTCATTTCGACCAGATGATCCAATGGTAGCTGCACAGATCACAGATCACAGATGGATGAAATAATATCACCTACAGCTCAACCTGGCAAAGACTGAGATTCTTGTCTTTCCTACCACTCCAACTCTACAGCTGGATCCCTGTCAATCTTCAAGCAACAACTGAAAAATCATCTCTTTCAACACTACTTGACTTCATCCCACCCCCCAAAAATCTATTTTTCAAAATCTTCTTCTCTCTTTATCTTTCTCTCCTTCCCTTGCTAGCTTGTACTTATTTGAACAATATTCCTCAATTGTAAGTCGCTTTGGATAAAGGCGTCTGCAAAATGACTAAATGTAAATGTATGTAAACGACAACCCGTTTAAAAAGTATTTGTCATTTAATCATTAATTCAGAAGATTCCAATAGGGAAATAAGTATTTATAAAGTGACTCTATTTAATTTTTTTTGTTCAAATTAATATATATTTTTAAAAGACTTAAGCAATGAACATTTTGTCAGAACCTACTAAATTACGTTATTTTGTTTAGTTTTCTAATCTTTTTTTCAGAATTGTGAGAGAATCATGATCTCCAATTTATTAAAACAATTGTGATTGTCAATTTATCCTGAATCGTGCAGCTCTATTAACATGTTTTTATTACTGAATATAATTTTTTTGCATTTTGTTTTTCAGTTGAATAAAATACTATTTTCCCCTTTATATTTCATCATTGAGGATTTTTTTTAAAAAGTCTAAAAATCTTTTCTCATCTCGTTCTCGTGAACTCGTGTCTCATCTCGTGTGATAAGTGTCTCCTCAAACCTCACTTCACATCTCCCCCAAGCACCCAAATCAAGAGGGTGGAGGGGCAGGGTGTTGGATGAGGAGGAGCCAGTAGAGGGAGACACCAAAGAGGGATGAGATAATGGTGGGAGAAGCCAAAGAGTGACCCCGAGCATGGCCATTAGGACAAAGGCCCATGGTGGAACCAAAGAAAGGAGGAGCCAGAATCGACCCAGTAGAGTAACTGCAAAGAGGAAATCCAGGCAGAGTCGAGGAGACGTAGACTCAGGGTGACACGGAAGGCCTGGAAGACCAAGGTGGAACTACAGGCATGCAAACGGAGATGTGGAGGTTCAGAGTGCAGATGAAGACTCAAAAGTCCAACGTGGAGCCAGAGAAGTAGTTAATAAAGATAAAGCCTGAGGGATGACAGGCCATGTTTCAGCTGAGGGAGCATTAAGCCAAGGTAGAACCAATGAGTTGGAGGGCCGAGGTGGAGTTCAGGTCTGGGAGGTTGAGTTGGAGATGACTTAGGCTAGGGAAGTTGGAGAGGTAGGGACAGGGACATGTGGACTATCCTTGATGAATGAGACTTGAAGGGCAGAGACGATAGTAATGAAGGCAACTTGGTACTGGAGAATGAAGGAAACTTGGTGCTGCTTTGACTCAATGGTGAGGAAAATTACTTGGGACTGGGCTTAAATAGCAGTGACAAAAATATCTTGTAACATGGCATAACCAGGAATCACAAATATGATATGGAACTTGTCTGAACAAGCAAAGACGAAGATGATTTGGAACTAGACTGAAACAGAGATGAGGAAAATTACTTGGCACTGGATGGGACCAGTGGAGATGGTAGACCAGGAAACATTATATCATCCATATAATACAAAATTCTACTGAGACCCAGCTTCTTTTACACACCTCTGTGACGGGGGTGTGGGTGGGGCTTCATTTCATCCCAACGAACTCCACTAATATGCCTTTGACGATGGATGCTGATGCTGGCTCATGCACCTGGACAGACTTACAATTGAAATTGTAAGAATCTTGTTTTGCTTAGTGCTTCATTGTTTTAATTATTAAATGTTTACATTTACATTTACATTTAGTCATTTAGCAGACGCTTTTATCCAAAGCGACTTACAATTGGGGAGTACATAAAGCGATTAATCTTGAAGAGGCAAACATACAGAGGGAGTGCCAATAACACCAAGTCTCAGGCATTGTTCAAATAAGTACAAGCTAGCAAGGGAAGGAGAGAAAGATAAAGAGAAAGATGAAGATTTTGAAAAAGTGAAAGAGATTTTTTTTTTTTTTTTTTATATATAGTCAAGTAGAGTTGAAAGAGATGAGTTTTCAGTTGTTGTTTGAAAATTGACAGGGATCCAGTATTCCCGGATGGGGTGGAAGATCATTCCACCGGCGAGGAACGGTGAAAGAGAATGTTCTGGAGAGTGATTTTGAGCCTCTGTGATGGTACCACGAGGCGCCGCCACTAGCAGATCTCAGGCTTCTGGAGGATGTAAGTTCGTAATAGTGAGTGGAAGTAGGTGGGTGCTGAGCCTGTGATTGTTCTATATGCAAGCATCAGTGTCTTGAACTGGATGCGAGCTGCAACTGGTAGCCAGTGCAAGGACACAAAGAGAGGTGTAACATGGGCTCTCTTGGGCTCGTTGAAGACCAGTCGTGCCGCTGCATTCTGAATCATTTGTAAAGGTTTGATTGTGTTTGATGGAAGTCCAGCTAGAAGAGCATTGCAGTAGTCTAGTCTAGAAATGACAAGGGCCTGGACAAGAAGTTGTGCAGCATGCTCTGTCAGAAAGGGCCTGATCTTTCTGATGTTGTGTAGTGCAAACCTGCAAGATCGAGCAGTCTTTGCAATGTGCTCTTTGAAGGTCAGCTGGTCATTGAAGATTACACCAAGATTTCTGACCGAAGCTGATGGGGTAATTGTTGACGAACCTAACTGAATCGTGAAATCATGCTGTAGAGTTGGATTTGCAGGGAAGACAAGAAGCTCAGTCTTTGCCAGGTTGAGCTGTAGATGGTTTTCTTTCATCCATGCTGAGATGTCCGCCAGGCAGCCTGAGATCCGTGCAGCTACCGTTGGATCATCTGGTCGAAATGAGAGATAGAGCTGTGTGTCATCAGCATAGAAGTGGTAGGAGAAGCCATGTGCCTGTATGATGGGAGCCAGTGATGTAGTGTATGTGGAGAAGAGGAGGGGTCCAAGAACCGATCCCTGGGAACCCCAGTGACCAATTTATGTGCTTTGGATACCTCCTCCCAGGCCACCCTGAAAGACCGACCAGTGAGATAGGATTCAAACCAGCGAAGTGGAATCCCAGTGATATCCAGTGATGAGAGGGTGGACAGGAGGATCTGATGATTGACAGTGTCAAAAGCGGCAGACAGATCCAGCAGAATGAGTACTGATGATTTGAATTGGCTTTTGCATTCGCAGGGCTTCAGTGACCGATAGTAGCGCAGTCTCAGTTGAATGGCCACTCCTGAAACCTGACTGTTTAGTGTCCAGTTTGTTGTTCTGTGAAAGAAACAATGAGACCTGGTTAAAGACAACTCGTCGAGTGTTTTGGCAATGAATGGAAGGAGAGAGATAGGTCTGTAGTTTTCTAAAAGAGAAGTGTTTAATGTAGGTTTTTTGAGCAGTGGGGTTACCCGAGCCTGCTTGAATGCAGTGGGGAAGATGCCTGTGAGGAGAGATGTGTTGATAATGTGTGTGAGTGCTGGTAGGAGTGCGGGAGAGATTGCTTGGAGAAGGTGTGAGGATAGGGTCTAGAGGACATGTTGTAGGATGGCTGGAGAGGAGAAGTTTGGATACTTCCGCCTCAGTGAGGGGACAGAAGGAGAAGATGGGAGTTTGAGCAGTGGATCTAGTTGGTTGGGGTCCTGTGAGTGGAGGTGAAAACTGACTGCTTACTGTTTTAGTTTTGTTTGTAAAAAGTTGCAAAGTCATCAGCTGTGATAGAAGTGGTGGAGGTGGTGGAGGGGACAGAGGAGAGAATTAAATGTTCTGAAGAGATCACATATCTGGAGCATTGTTGATCTTGTTATGGAAATGTGACGATTTGACAGTGTGGACTTCAGCAGAGAAAGATGAAAGAAACAATTGATACATACTCAGGTCCGACTCGCTTGATTTTCGCCATTTTCTCTGCTCGAGTCTGGTCCGATGTTCACGAAGAACATCAGATAACCAGGGGTTAGAAGGGGCAGTCCGTGCTGGCCTGGAGGAGAGAGGACAAATGTCATCTAGACAAGTGGTTAAAGTAGAGTGTAACACAATGTCAACCTGAAGACACACACGGAGAATTCAAACCCAGCAACAGAAATGAATTATTACCCAAAAGTCCTCCCTTTCATGCAAAAGGGAGAAGGTCAACTGATCCCATCACTAACGCTCGGTGCAAAGGTATGGACGGCTCCGGGAATGGATCTGGATGCCTTCATGTCTACATTCCTAGAGGGTATTTCAACCCCTCCCTCTCTCCCAGCACGAAGCAGTACTCTGTTCCATTTCGGACAGACAAAGGAAAACCGAATTCCTGACATTTTCTCCACGTATAACTATCTACACAAATAAATATATGGATATTGATGTGTACTCTTTTCCTCATAGGCTTGATGTGATGATTTTGAATGCGAATTACTTAAAACAACGTGGGTGATTTTTAATCATGTGTTAAAACGGCATAAACTGTGATGTGTGTTTTAAAATGCAGTGTTTGATCTCTAAAGAAAGCTAGCCTCGAATTGTGACAAACTGTGTTGATGACCGTTAAATTTTAGCACCCTGCATAATTATACATGTATAAAGATCGGTAAGTTTATCGATCCCAAAAGTGCATGAGATATCACAGAACTTTGGTCCACCCAGCAAGCCTGATATGGGCTCCGCCATACGGACAATCGGATTCGACAAGCCGCCGTGGGAGGGGCAAGTCGGACTGTTGAAAAACAGTCGCAATCGCAACTTGGCGTGACGCTCTTGAACTTGGCGTGACGCCTCACTCTTGGCATGAACATCTATTGGCTTGTTAACATCTCTTGAATAGCGCCGTAACTTCTCACCTGCGCCTACCTGAACTCTGGCCTCGACACCGACTAAACCAACCATCCAGTCGAATTAGGAGGCATAACAGCAAAGAACTACTCAACGCCTGGAGGAGGCCTTTTCAGACGTCACGGCAGCATCCACATATCACGTGTTTCAACCCGAGAGCACCGAAGGCGAACCAACCCACGTGGTTTCCGAGGACAAAGACCAGAGCAACGCATTTGAAGGAAACGAAACAACTTCCAACCTGCTTACTCTCAACAAGCAAGTACCTCTAACTAAATCTATATTGCTGATTGAACTGGTAAAATCTGATCTGAATGCAGTAACAGAGCATAAGGCATCTGTCGTGATCTTTTCCGGTCGAGTCAAGCGTTAAAATAAAAAGGGCTAATTTTAACTTTAGGAGTTTACTTACCAAAATCCCTTATGCATGTCTTTGTGTGTATGTATGTTTGTGTCTTATCAGTTAATCCATTTATGTTAGAATAGCAGTATTACGAATAAACCATTTTTCATTTCATAAAGAATTGTCTCTGGAATGTGATTTGAAGTTTTATCCTTATTTGCCATAAAAGAGAAAGCTACCTAAGCTCGATTTACAAGATATGCTGAGGTTAGTGTTCGGTGGACGTTCACTTAATACAGTATAAATAAGTTAAATATTAATATTACTTTTAACCAAGCAATATTTAATATTTAATAACTAATTCCCGGAGCTGAAATAATAGCTCTATATTAAACTGGTTTATTACAAGAGCATAAAGTATCAGTAGCAGTATTCACATCCAGAGATGAGAAATTGGTAGGTGAGGGAAGAGAGGAGGATACTACAGAGGAAAGACGTGAGGGAGAAAGGGAGCGTAGGTTTCGTCTAAAAGTAACCGGTAAGGGGGTTGGTGGCACCCTGGTAGCAAAGTATAATGTGAATTTAATGAAGAAATGGTCAGAGATATGTAGTAGTTGTACCAGAATGTTATCTGCAGTACAATCGTGTGTAAATTAAATCAAGTTGGTTGCCTGATTTGTGAGTGCTAGTAGTGGTAAGGCGTTTGAGATCAAATGAAGCTAAGAGCGAATGAAAGTCTGTAGCATAAGGCTTTTCTAGATGAATGTTGAAATCGCCAAAACTAAGAGTGGAGTTCCATCCTCCATGAAAGAGGACAGCAACCCATCCAGCTCCTCTAGGAAGGGGCTAATTTGACCAGGGGACGGTAGATTACCACAATCTGAGTTTTATAGGAGCCATTACAGTAATCGCATGGATTCAAATGAGTTGTATTGCATATAGTGGGTTGAGTATTTCCAATTATTTGAAATGAGCAGACCAGTGCACCCGTAGTGTGAGAGAAAGAGAAATTGTTAGAGAGGGCAGCTGGAGTTGCTGAGTCTTCTGGACGAATCCAGGTCTCAGTCAAGCCCAAGATGCTGAGAGTGGATTGTAAAGAAAAAGCGGAAATGAAGTCTGCTTTGTTGACAGCTGACTGACAATTCCAGAGAGCCATAGAGAAAGAAAGTGGTGTAGTAGAAGATGTAGAGATGGGGCAGGTTAGCAGGATTACGTTTCCGTCTGTGTGATGTTAGAGCGTGGTCGAGACAACCGGAATGGTTTTGAAACACATGATAGAGGTGGTAGAGGATAGCAAAGGAACATGAGGGAAGGGAGGAAAAATATACCTGAATCGTTGCGGTATCGTTGCTCGGGTGCAGGAAAAAAGCTTGTCTTTACACTCGCCTGTCTTCACAGGATGCTGAACGCTTCCGCATGCGCTTCCACGTCAGCCTCGGACATCAAATAAATACAGTCTAATTAAGAGAATAGAGTGAAAACAGCTGTGAACGGCTGATTAGCCCAGCCAATAAGCCTAACAGAGTGCTAATGGCTCGAGGTGAACACCTTGCCCAAGGAGCAATGGAGCGCAAATGATTATATTTACCAGTAAGTGCAATCAAAACTATTCAACCAACGAAAATGCAGACTACAAATAGGTAGGAAACGAAATATTCCTTCCTAGAAGCAAGTAAATAATTTAAACAACAGATCTATGAACAAGTATTAAAGACACACTCACAAGCTGACGTCCGTTTCTTCTGGTGACTAATCGGCTTTTCCCGTTTATTGGCCATGACGCTTGTCATTTTCTTTTTGTTGAATGTTTAGGATTGAAGTTAATCTAATGTACTGTGTGGTTGTTACAGATGTAATGTATGCTAATGCAGATGTGTAAAATGATAATTATCCTATCCATAGCAAGATTTGAGTGACACCGAAGCAAACGTCTTAATGCCACTCAGCTGTCTTGATTACAGATGTACTGTATTCCTCCATTACACCTACAATTAGGCCTGATTGCGCCCCCTTTTGCGCCCCTTGTGGCATCTGAATTTCACAAAAGCCTCATCAAAGAAAAAAAATGCACATCAGCAGGTAATTATCCTGTGGTCTGATTACTCTAATTGTCTTTATGCCTCTAAATATTGCTCTCAGAGATGCATTACATCAACAACCATATAAGAATAAACATAATAAAACGCTGTAGAAAAACAGACATTATAATATACTTCCTTGACATATATGATTTTTTCTGTCAAGAAATATAGCTGGCATGCTGTGTTGTAATGTATGAAGATAACTCATGCTTGTATCTGTAGTGTGGACAATTACATTTTGTTTGTACATGATTATAAGTCAAATCAAAAGGTATACAAGACAACAATTTAACTGAATAATCTTCCAACTTTGACACTGCATGCATGCAAACAAACATAACTATTTTGAGAGAAGGTCAAGATTTCCACGTTCACTAATATTTTACTAATACTAAAATAAACATAATATACAGGTGCTGGTCATATAATTAGAATATCATCAAAAAGTTGATTTATTTCACTAATTCCATTCAAAAAGTGAAACTTGTATAATGTATACATTCATTCCACACAGACTGATATATTTCAAGTGTTTATTTCTTTTAATTTTTATGATTATAACTGACAACTAATGAAAACCCCAAATTCAGTATCTCAGAAAATTAGAATATTAATTAAGACCAATGCAAAGAAAGGATTTTTAGAAATCTTGGCCAACTGAAAAGTATGAACATGAAAAGTATGATCATGTACAGCACTCAATACTTAGTTGGGGCTCCTTTTGCCTGAATTACTGCAGCAATGTGGCATGGAGTCGATCAGTCTGTCTGCTCAGGTGTTATGAGCCCAGGTTGCTCTGATAGTGGCCTTCAGCTCTTCTGCATTATTGGGTCTGGCATATCGCATCTTCCTCTTCATACCCCATAGATTTTCTATGGGGTTAAGGTCAGCGAGTTTGCTGGCCAATTAAGAACAGGGATACCACGTGCTCACCTCCAACAACAAACACAAACTAAATCACGTGGCATCCGAGACAAAGGATCGGACATTTCCGTCACGTGGAGCGAGACAAAAGATTAGCCTGGAAACTTAAGTGAGCAGCAACGTTTCTATCCTAACTGATTGATCTGCAGGAACATAATCTAGTTATGTCGTGATCTTCCTTATGGCTCCAGTTATGAAAAGAATGCTATCTTAACCATTTTCCTAACGTTAACCCTAGAGCTCTGAATGTGTGTGTATGTTTGTGTTTTTAGTACTTTAGACCATGTTAGTAGAATAGCAGTTAAGTAAATAAACCTTGTTTCATTTAAAATTATCTGGTTTTATGTTTAGAAATTATCCAAAATGTGATTTTATTTTTCTTTTAACATTCACAATTGTTTGTTAATACTCTTTGCACCTGTTCTAATTTTTTTCTCTTTTCTTCTTTTAGTGTCATCATCAGTTTATAACAAAGAAATCTATCCAGGCTGTTTATGTTAAAATCTTATTAGATTTAAAAAGCGTAATATAAAGCTACATTTATTTAAATGAGATCATTTGCTGCAGATAAGACCACTGTTTATTATAAACTTTTGTTCATTTAATTATTATTCTTCTTTTCTCTAAATTCAATCAAAATATTAATATCTTTAGAAAAAATGACTCTTATCATGAAAAAGGTCAGTGTTGTAACTAATGTTTTGAATTTCTTTAATATTGTATTTAAATATTGGATTTTTATACATTATATATATTAATAGGGTGTGTGTTTCTTGCCTTCAGCTTTTTTTTCTCTATACAGCCAGATTATACATACAATTTTTTAAATAGTCATTTGGTCTCAGATGTTATCCTCAGCTGGGGCTGTTGTCTATGTTCAAATAGAAAGCATAACAAGTTATTATGGTTCAAAACACAGTATTATTGATCTGTCATGCAAATGTGATAAAATTAACAATGCACATACTGATGCTGTTTGTTAACATACTAAAACAAAAGGAACCCTACATTTCAAGAAAATGTGTTCTCATATCATTTCAAACACAAATTTAATTATGAAGCTGTATAATCTTTTAACAAATTATTGAAATTATGTTATTCTTGATGATAATGTGCAGCAGTTCCAGATCACAAATAAGTTGATCTTTAATTCAGTGATTGGTCGGCAGATCGTGAAGACGTTGTAGCACCGTGTCATTAATTGTCAATATCATGACAAAAACTGGATTCTGGAACAGCCTACGTGTAAGTGTAGTTCATAAAACAATCATTCACCCTTGCCTGCTCGATCAGGTTCTTTTGGTGTGATAGTATCAGGTCTGATGATTGCTGGGTGAAAGGATGTTGAGGTTCTTGAAATCAGTGGTTGATAAGTCAATTTGTAAAACTACAAAAAATATAATTAGTAATGTCATTTTGTCAGTATCATTTTATGTACAAATGTAATAATATAATCAAATCATGATTTTAACAACTACTATCAGTGTGGTTGTGATGAGAGTGATTGTAAGTACTTAAATATTTTAGAAAATAGTTATACAGTTAATTGATTTGGAAAATAACAGAGGTGACAAATGAGTGCATCTTTGTGGTGTTTAATTATGTTCTAATATCATGTTACTCTTTCCTCAGTTGTACTGTGTAAATAAAAAATGTTACTTTAGATCAAACATTTTCAGCTCAAAGCTTATGATCTGGTTCATTAGTACTAATTTTTTATGAGTTATGAATAAACAGTTAGTCTAAAATCTTTGGTGTAAATAATGAAACAGTCTAATGTGTCTTATGTTTCATAAAATCATATTTGCCAGAATAGAAGCGGTATGTTTTTGAAACTGCTGTAATCATGAATCTTCAGTGAATAATACTGTGATTGATTCAGATAAATTGTTCATTGTCTGTTTCTTTAATGAATTAACAAATTTGACAGATTCATACTGATCGTTTGGTCTGGCTAAGCTCATGATAACTGAATCTTGGTTTGAGCAGTGATGATGTGATGTAAAGTAATGATTTACCAATTGAATTTAGGCATGGTGTCCGAAATTATGTTGAGTTTATTAAATATATTTGTTAGAAAGATGTGGTGATGGAGTTGATCTGATTTAAAACCTCAATTATGCAGGCCCTTTGGCCGTGTTGTGTCACATTCAAAACTAATTTTAATCTTAATTATTTAAATAACTGAACATTATTACTAATGATCAGTTCAGGCTCACTGGTTGTTTATCAGTTGCTCAAATTTCTCAATTAATATTGTATAGCAAGTACCATAAACAAAATAATCTGCTCAAAAATAATTAAGTATCTTGATCTGATTGGAGGGGTCTTGGTTCATTTAAGCAATGTCAGTTCAACCATTAAAATGTTTGTCTAATTTTATTAGAAAATCTGTTTTACCTTTATTTTTATTCAGTTTCAGTGTCAAAATGAAGCTCAATACATTTATAATTATTCTGTTTTATTACTCTCAAACAGTGAAAACATTAATTATTTCAATAAATATTTTCTGTGTACTGCCTCTCTTTTCTGGTAACTTGAGATCAATATTTATCTTTTGGTTTGTTGATGGTTAGGTTGTGTTTTGTTGTTTAAAAATCAATATTTTTCAGTCATTGTATATTTTCAAAATTAATTGTCAAATGTAAAAAATTACATATGAAAAGAATCTTTGAAAAAATATTTATAGGATGTTTTCAAAGTTTTTAAAATTAAATACAGCAATAGTTATCTTTGAATATTTATTATGTTTTATGTTTCTCAGATTCAGTGAAATTTTTTTTATTTGGACAATTGATATGTGCTTTGAGGTATGTGACAAGCTCACTCGTAGTTCAGATACAATCAGTTACTTGATAGATTGGTCAGCAAGTAACTTGATTGTGCCTTCTACAGTTGCGGTGGGAGTTAAATGGTAGATTTGTGTCTCTCCATGCTGACAGTGAATATGACCAGTCAGCCTGGTGGAGCCGTGAGTCTAAAGTAAAAAATGTGGTGAGTGGTCATGGTCCATTTAGTTTTAGTTATTCTGAGATCTGAACTCAATACTGTCAGACGCGGTCTTGGCAATCATGGTATTCAGTAGTGCTCCATCAAACAGGTGTTTGCTTGACATGTTAAAAAAATTCACATGTGTAACAGTAATAGTAGAACAGATCCTTTTTTTCCTAAGGAATAATGACTATTCTAAATGATGTTGGATGTCATATCTAAGATCAACATGTTTAAATATTACTTAAATTAAAATCTCCTGCTATTATTATTGATAGTTTAAGGACACTGAATACAGTTGTTACAAATTCTTAGAGAATTGGGGAGCTGGAGAAGTGACAGTGCAAACTTGAAATTTGTTGTGATTTCTAACACAAGTTTGCTCACATTTTTGTATTTATAATCAGTTTGTATTTTTAATGAATCATGTATTATTTTATCTCTAGTCTGACTCATGTGACATGAGTGTATGGTAATCAGTTGACACAGGCTAGTAGATCAGTGAGACGGTCAATAAATAGCTTGTATCTCTCATGGATCTACAGTCATCAGTCATGAAGGTTTCATCACTGTCTTTTACGTAAAGTCTACTGATATTATTGTTTCATCAGAGTTTATCTCTTTTTTCACTGTTCACTGTAGAAAGATTACACAAATAAAATTAATATTGAAATTTTCAGTTGATTATTTTGCAGCGTGATTGATTTTTGTTTTTTTTCTTACATGCGTTTATTGTGTCATAATATCAGAAGTTTGTGGATATTTGTGCATCGTGACTGTTTATATAAAATGTACATAAAATGTTGCAGAATTATTATTTTTGTTCATTCAGTTAATCTTTATACATGTTTACAACAAGGCTGTATGTTTAATGCAATTTCTAAACAGTTGTGCTTGTGTTTACATTAGTAGAGCACATTTCTGGTCTCAGATATGTCAGGTGTGCATACTGTTCAGTATTCTGAAATGAAATGACAATGAAAGAATGTTTCTAATTTTGTATTTCTAACATACAGTCTGATTCTCAGAAATGCAGATTGTCTTATGGATTGTGTTAATTGAACTCATTATGTTTGCTCTTTTGTAAGGTTACACTACACTACTCCTTAATTCTCTGATTGTACCATCAAACTGCTAGTTTGATTGGGTGGTATTCAACCATAGAAAAGGGTCCTTGAATCTGTATTATCAGTGAAGTTCAAAACGAGAGAGAGCTACTGATTGCAGTAATCAGCAATCTTTCACGTGCAAACAAATCGTTTCTTCAGTGATGCCTCGGGAAAACGAGGCTTTGAAAATGTAGCTGGGTCCCTAGGTTTTAAGTGCTGCCTCCACAGATTGGTGAGATTTGTTGGTTAATGGAGAATTAAAGGAATAATCCATACCAAAAAGTGAAATTCTGTCATTTACTCAGCATCATGTCTTTCAAATCCATGACATGCAACCAATGACACTCACTGTGTTTGATGTCCAACTTTCGACATAGGCAACACAACTGATTACTTGCATGACTATTTTATGTTGTTTCTTTTTGTCTTTTGGAGCTACACAGATGTGGTTACCTATAACTTTTGTTGTTAGAGAGAAGTTAATATTTATTATAATTTCTGCTTTTGCGTTCCATGAAAAGACAGCATACATGTAAGGAAGAACTTAAGGGAAAATACATAACAGCTTTTCATTTACCTAATTATTTGAGGTGAACATTTCCAACAATGCTAAAGTGTGTTTGAAGATGTCTGGTTTTTCAAACTTTTCTGACGAAGTGAATAGACTGATGGTGCTAAAAACACGTGGAGGTCGTGAATGACACATGCCGGTGTGGGTGTTGGGGTCTGTGTAATTGATCCCTATGCGCCAGCGTGGGATCATAGGACACATCCTTGCCTGGGCTCGGACAACATCGCCATGGAGACGACAGCTGCTCCTCCGTGCAAGCACTCGGCTTCTGCAAACCATTAGCGCTCACTGCCAGCTCCTGTCTAAAGGAGCCAAGTCAGCACTGGTCACTAAGAACTTCCATTTTGAATCTGAGAACATTCACCTGTGACTGGGTCATGTTTTAACGCCATGCAGTATTTATAAGAACTAAAATAAATCTGAAAATGTGTTTAGTCAAATGACGGTTTTGTCAAACTAAACAGATGATTTCTAAAGAGCTGGTGCCATTCTTCTGTATCTCTCAGTGCCCAAGCTGGCTATTTTACCCAGACAATCCAGGCAGCCATTACAATGTTTCTTTGTTACAGTGCCTTGCCAACCTTCTATTTCCAGCTGCCAAAGGAGTCTTTTCCTAGTACCAGCCTGAGCAATTTGTTTAAAGAGGCATGCTATTGTTTAGTAGCTCTTATTTTGAGCCTTCACCACACAGAATGAGATATTAATATCAGTGGTGGAAAGAGTAATGAAAATTTGTACTCAAGTACAAGTACTGTTACATTGTTGAAATGATACTTAAGTACAAGTAAAAGTACTGGTGTTAAAAAGTACTTACGTAAAAGTACAAATTACTCTTCATAAAAACTACTTTTACTTGTTACTTTTTAGCTTGTGATATTTATTGAATTATCCGTAATTGCTGAATCAGACAAGATCCAGACAACAAAACACATTTAAAAGATACTAAAAACATTTTTGAAACTTTGTAAACGGTATTAACTTTTTATTAATCTAATGAGGCGAACCGAACTGTCAGGTGTTGTTTATGTACGAGTCACAGAACAACACCCCTAAACTTGTATTTAAAAAAAAAAACAATCAATAAAATAGAGTTGTAAGTCTTCTCACCATTATGTGTTTTTTTTACTATGTGTAAAAACACATATAACAATATTAACTTATCCCAATGCCCTGAAAACAAACAGCTGGGCAAGGTCCTTACTACGCAGACCTTGCATACTATCATATCTTGAACAGTTTACCTTCTGAGCCTTTTGTTCAGTTTCAGCAGGAGCTTATTTTCACACAGTCTATCCGGCTTCTTTAAGATGTGAACAGTAGACTAGCACAGCTAAAAAGCCGTTCACATGCAGCTGAGGCAGGCAGAGCTGTATTTACCTTTATAGACAGCTTCTTGATGGCTGGGAAGGAGTGAAGCAGATCCATGCTGTCCGAGGCACATGCAAGGTAACCATCAAGCTCATCCAGACTTTGCAACTTTGGAGAGTGGTCTGGAGAAGAAATCGTCATCATCAGATGGCTCTCTTTGCTGATGCTCACTTTCATGCTCCGTGGTTTCAAGATGATTTTTCAAGTATGTCAAGGCTGTAATTGGAACAAAAATACTTTAATTTATATTAATATTTCCCATTAGTTAAATTACAGATCCAGCTGAATCCCAACCAAGAATAAATTATTTTGGTGAGTCCTGTAACAACATTTTAGGCTTGCCATGACTGAGATGCAATAAAGTATACATATATACACACTTATACAGATGTGCAGCCATAACAACACATTGAATCATGTACATTTTACTTACCAGCCTCTATTACATCAAGTTTGTCAGTCTAGGAGGTCTTGAACTTGGGTAAGAGGACTGCAGCAGCAGCCAGCTTTGGATCCTCCATCATCTTTCCAAAAACGCTTCTGCAGGCCATTTTTGCAGGGCTCTAATAAGTGGCATGCAGGTCTGGCCTGATGTCTCCAGCCTGTTGAGTTTGGACAGAAGCTGGTAAATTATTGGCAACATACATCCCAAGTAGATGCTGGACTCTGACGCACGTCCTGATTTTGCGGAGTTAGATGTGTTCCTGGGTAAACATATATTGTTGACCCTGGAACAACATTTTAATCCAAAAATGTAATATTGACCATTTCCCTACACCTAAACCTAACCTTAACTATGAGTAATACCTAAAATCAGAGGGAATGAACGATGAATGACACTGATGTACAAGCAGCAAACACTGTTTGTAAGTCTAAACTTAAAATTATAAACTTGTTCTTCAAATCTGATTAATTAATAACAATGTTGTTCCAGGGTCAACAAAGATATTGACCCAGGAACACGTTGCACTTAAAATCAGGTTCTGGGGACTCTGACTGGAGAATGTTTGAAGCTTTTTAGCAGTGGTTTCATAGTGATGCAGTACTCTATGAGAAATACCACTTCTGCAGGATTCAACCTGGCAGATAAAATGTGTATGAAAACAACTAGCCCAAATCATGACAACAAGAAAAGAAATTAAATATTGGTGGCATTTAATATTACTCACATTTTCACCTTGATTGCATCACATACACTCCTGATGGTATCTTCCCCCTTTTCATCAATGATGCGTATTATTCTTTTAGTGGCGAGACAGGTTGAATTCCACCGTGTTGCTACAGGGCGAATGATCTGTAGCTCACACTTGTCCTCTACCACTTCTCTAGCCAATTTAGATCGCCCAGTTTTGTTCCAAATGCCCTGGCATTTTGCAAAGCTTGAATGGAAGAAGCCTTTTTTAGGTAGCATTCATGCCTTCTGCAAGGGCAGTGTCTGTTGTTGCCACAATATTTAGCATTTGACATGCACATCGTTGATGAGGGGTAGTAGATATTCCATACCAGTGTCTTCATCAAGGATCGCACTTGCATCATGATATTCAACATGGTCACTTTCATCAAGAGCATCCATGTCTACTTCATTCTCTTCTTGAGAGACCCTCTCAATCTTTTGCACGCCAGTGCTGCAGATCTTCTTTCCAAAGACTCTTCCTCTATTCAATGGCAAGTTACAACAAGGTAACTTTTCTGATGAGCCGACCAACTTGTTGGTGGTTGCAACAAATTTTACCTTAGCCAATTCTGCAATTATAGTTTTCTTTAGGTCATTCGCAGCATCACAGATTCTGCCACGGATAGTGGATCTAGAGATGACTTTAGCTTGCGGTTACAAAGTTGTAATAAGCTCTTTGAAAGCTGGCTGTTCTACCACTGCAAATGGCTGTAGACTTTCACAAATGAAATTTATGACAAGCTTGTTGACAGTTGCTTGAGGGACACATTTGCTTGTAGCAGCTAACATCATATCTGGTAACTTGGCTTGCTTACTTGCTGAGAGTTTGCTGGCTGTGGGCTTCCAGTGACAACATGCTGCTGTTATGATGTCATGTATTGATCAATTTTAGATGGATGGATGAAGCAATGAAATAAGAACAAATTGTCACACCTATCTGGGGTATGGAACAAGGAGATACTTCAAATATAATCCTTTTAATTCCACAAACATCTGAGAATCCAACACAGGAACACATGGAGACAGATACATGACGTTTAACAGCGGACAGGAAACATGGGGCAGAACAAACTCTAAATAGACAGAACGCTCCGGTTACTATGGTAACCTCGGTTCCCTGAAAGCGGGAACGAGACATCACGGAGATTACTCCGTTATGGGAACTCCTTCCCTCAACCTTTCCTGAAGACCTATTGGCTCACGCCAGTCAATGACTGGCCAATTGTCATGAAGCATGCAAATATGATGGCGAGCTCGAGAGGCAGTATAAATGCAGCGCCGCGACAATACGTCAGGAATCTGAACTGAAGCGCCGCTTGGCTGAACTAGCAGCGATCACGGCGATCACCGTGATGTCTCGTTCCGCTTTCAGGGAACCGAGGTTACCATAGTAACCGGGCGTTCCCTTTCAAGCTGTCACGAGACATCACGGAGATACTCCGTTATGGGAGCGTTATTCAATCCGCCGTGAGAGGCTACGGACAGCCTGAACCAGATACACAGCGAAAGCATTCCACCAATAACAGAGCTCGAAGGCGGGCTCACAGCTGATAGATGGAGATAAGCCAATGGCGCCTACACCTCAGGTATACAAAATTTGCATATCTGGCAAGTGACTACATGGGCTGCGCTGAGAGCAGGGCAGAACACATCCAGCCATAGCAGTATTATAGGAGCTATACAGAGTAACTGTGTTTGAGCAGCATACCATAACATGACCATGTCCGCGGACACTGAACTCAGGGCCGACAACAACACCTCATAAGGGCTGCGTAATGTACTGTACAAGCAGCACCTCCCACAAAGGTAACTTAGCAACATGAATTAGTTACTCACCGACCGCTCTTGGGAGGCTAAGGACTGAGCGTCCAGCTTGTAAAACCTGGCGAAGATATTCTGTGAAGACCACCGGCTGGCAAGCAATATCTTGAATACACATACATCTCAACCACGCTAGGTGGAGCGATAGCCCTCAATGCACAGAGAATTTCCAAACCTTGGGTTGTATGCCTCCTTGATAGCGTCCACAATCCATTGTGACAGACTCAGCTTCGATACGGCTCGGCCGTTCGTACACACCACCATAGCATCCAGAAACTGGATCGATTGCGAAAACTGCTTGAGCGGTCAATGTAAAATCTCAAAAACACTGGCGGGCAAACTGCAGTCTGCGTCCGCACTCTGTGAGGCGATGATTTAGTAACAAAGGCTGGCGAACCGTCTCCGTCCTTTCGAAGGGGTAGACAGTGATTTGAGCACGTATTCCAATCTCGGCGTGACACTGCAGTCGGGACGAATCGAATGCAGTCGCTGTCCACAGAAAAAGCGTGTAATGCTCTATGCGCTTAGCGAAGCAAAGGCTAGAAGGACTGTAGTTTTAAGGAATAGTTCCTTCAACCTACGGATGTTAAAAGCCCAATGGCTGCAATGAGAGAGCTCTTACCCACTTCCTGGTCCCAGGCGGAAGCGAAAGTGGACATGGGGATGTGGTCTTTGCGAGCGATTGCCCGCTCTGCGAGAAGCGGTTCTGACAATGGCGCGACATAAACTTCAGTGTCGATGGTAGCGATCCACTATCCAGTCTGTGCAGCGGGAAACTCAGAACATACGGTGCAAGTAGTCAGGTCGATATGAGCCGGACTCCTTCACAAACACTCCCATTTGAAGCATACAAACGTTTTGTACAGGGTTTCGCGCTCCCATGAGCGTCGAGACTGTGGCGCCCTCTCTGATACCCTGGGCGATCACACATGATGGCTCTATAGTTTCAGGTTCGACCTGGGATAGCATATATTTCCTGCCGAGGGAGCGGCAGGCGGTGCCTCAGCAGTTCCGTCAAGTCTGGGAACCCAGGCTGGATTCAGGGCGATGGTATCCTGATGCTCGCTCCACCCTGATCTCTCATAACACCAGCGGTAACATTCCTTGATCGGAGGAAATGCATACGGGCTGCTGGTCAGCTGCTGGTCAGCGGGGAGTGAAGAACAACAGGCAATCGTGTTCTCGCTCTGGCGAACAGATCCACCTCCGCTCTCCCTTAAAGATTTATGTATGAAACCACAGGCGTGCTGTCGGTGCGAATCAGTACATTTGCTGGTCCAGCTGTGGCTGAAAATCCTTTAGAGCTAAGAAGACTGCTTCCAGCTCCAGGCGATTTAAGTGCCACTGGCTCTGAGGTTCAACTACAGTCCCGAAGCTGGCATTCCCTACTACTCCTCCGCTGTAATACCCTCAACTGAACAGAGCTGCCCTGCCTGAAAGGCGCAGGGAAGACAATTGGCAGCGGCTCGATCTCGCGAGGCTGGATTCATCTCCGCGATCTCACGAGAGGCAGGCTCTCATCCACAGCGATCTCCACGAGAGGCAGGGTCTCATCCCCAGCGATCTCGCGAGGCGGGTTCTCATAGCTTAGGGACTCTAAGTGAATAAACAGAGAGTCTATGTGGCTGATAAGCGTATCCAGGGACCGAGCTAAAATCAGCCAATCGTCAGATAGTTGAGGATGCGCCTTCCGCTCGATCTGAGTGGGAAGTGCTGCATTGATGCACTTTGAAAGTGCGTGGGGCGGAGCAGCCCGGACGGGGAACAGAGTATTGGAGCTGTGCTTCTCCTGACAGTTGACAGCTATTCAGAAAAACCGTCTGAGTATGCGGTGCTATCCGAATGTAAAAATGCAGCGTCCTTTAAATCCACGGACGCCAAACCAGTCCCAGGCGGTCGCGCCAGGATCTGTAGCGTTAGCATCCTGAGCAGACGCTTTCCAAGCGCTCTGTTGATGGGTCGAGATCTAGAATCGGGCAGAGTCTACCCTCTCTCTAGGCACCCCAAACAGCGGCTGGACAAAAACAGCCGTCCCGCCTGTTCGCTGAAAATTGCTCTATTGCTCCTTCCCCGAGCAATTGTATAGCTCTTGTTAGGATAAGGGCATTTCGAGTCAGTGTTAGAGACTACGCCACGCCATTGAAGCAGGGGTGATCTGTGTCTGAATTGAAGGGTGTACCCTCGCTCTTATGCAGAGCAGCCAGCGTGAGATTCTTGGAATCGCTTCTCACGCGCTCATGAACTGACACAGCGGCTACAGCGGCTGGCAGCTATAACCCGTGTGGGCAGTGGGTCCGGTCGCTAAGGGGAGGGGCGAGCGGCGGTGGTGACTGGCGAGGAGGAAGCTCCTCGTGCAAGCGTATGCTTTAATGAACACGTCCCACACATTTTACAATTTTGAGACAGCTTGAGGGCTCCTGCACTGGTCGTGGTGCCTCTTCCGGGTCTCTTAACTTGTCAGAAGACCTCGATCCGGGGTCTTCTACAACATAGCGGCTGTAATAACTACAGGCTGACTATGCTATCGACCTAGTTGAACACCACGTGAAGGCGTAAACAACTGGCGTAATAGTCGGCGAAATCTGGGAGGCTGATAGGATGCGCCCTTTCAAGGCATCAGGTGACTCCTCGCCTTGGCGCAGTCTTCCACAATATGGCGGCTGTAATAACCACAGGCTGACTGCTATACGACCTAGTTGAACACCACGTGAAGGGCGTAAACAACTGGCGTAATAGTCCGGCGAAATCTGGGAGGCTGATAGGCGCCCTTCAGGGCATCAGGTGACTCCTCGCCAGCAGCGATCCTCTAAGCGGCTGTAACTAACTTCTGAGCTGACTGCTATACGACCTAGTTGAACACCACGTGAAGGGGCGTAAACAACTGGCGTAATAGTCCGGCCAAATCTGGGAGGCTGATAGGATGCGCCCTTCAGGGCATCAGGTGACTCGCCTCGCACCATCCTCTACAATATAGCGGCTGTAATAACTACAGGCTGACTGCTATACGACCTAGTTGAACACCACGTGAAGGGGCGAAACAACTGGCGAATAGTCCGCCAAATCTGGGAGGCTGATAGGATGCGCCTTCAGGGCATCAGGTGACTCCTCGCGCCGGGCGCAGGGGTGTCATGTGACTCACCTTCGCCAAGCGCAGGGGTGTCATGTGACTCACCTTCGCGCGCTCGCTGCGCAGGGAGCATCAGATCCCATCGCCGCCGTGAATTAGAAAAACATGTCCTCTACACACAAGGCGCCGCCCGATGCTATCATGTGAATTATAAAAGTTCACTACACACTGTAGCCGCTGACAAGGGGCTGTTACCATGTGAATTATAAATGTCCTCACCCACTGTAGCCGCTAATAAGGGGCTATTATCATGTGAATGAGAGGTTGTCCCGATCACACGGTAGCCGCTAATGAGGGGCTATTATCATGTAATGAGAGGTTGTTCCGAACACGGTAGCCGCTAATGAGGGGCTATTATCACGTGAATGAGAGGTTGTCCCGATCACACGGTAGCCGCTAATGAGGGGCTATTATCGTAATGAGAGGTTGTTCGAACACACGGTAGCCGCTAATGAGGGGCTATTATCATGTGAATGAGAGGAGCGATTGTGCTTTGCAAACAGCAGAACGCCGCCTGAGGCGGGGCTGCATGCTTACACAGTGGGTTCTTCCGCAGCATCTGCGGCGACGTGAGATCCCTTTGCTCCTCAAGATCTGCCCTCGGCCTCCGCACTGCCATGGAAGGGGCGTGAGAAGCCGGGCTGATGTCCTGTCCTGCAGGTTCGACGGTGAGAGGAATGCGGACATTCGGTCTGCATGAGCTCATCACCTGAGTCCCGAAGGTCCACCGCTGATCAGAGGGCAGACGGACTACCTTAAGAAATGTCATACTCACCTGAACGCTGCAGAGGAGCAGCCATGAGGCCTGCCCTCGAATGAGCGAACCTTAACCGTGAGTTGTAACATTTTAAGCCATAACCTAGGTTCAGCAAGGTGAAGAAAAAGATTCCGACGTATTGTCGTGGGCGCTGCATTTATACTGCCTCTCGAGCTCGTCATATTTGCATGCTTCGCGACAATTGGCCAGTCATTGACTGGCGTGAGCCAATAGGTCTTCAGGAAAGGTTGGAGGGAAGGAGTTCCCATAACGGAGTAATCTCCGTGATGTCTCGTGACAGCTTGAAAGGGAACTAACGAGACACACCTGGAACATATTCCAAACACACGGCTGGGACTAACTGAACTAATAAGCAAAACTGGTACAGGAAAGCCAAATATTGGCATGGAAACACAGGGAGCACGTGGAAACACAAGACACAGGGAAACAAAGTCTGACACAAATAAACAAATTAGCAATATTAATTAGGAATTTGTTAATATAGTGTGTATTACAAAATGCAGCAAATCGTGCGGTTCACACGAACCGAATTGTCAGACTTGGTTTATACACAGAACAACACACCTAAACATACTAATAAATAAAAATCACTCAAACAGAGTTATAAGTCTTCTTACCATAATGTGTTTTTTTAGATTAGAGGCTGAAGTCTTGTAAGCCGAAATCACAGCAGATGGCAAACAGTGTTTATACTGCATCAGCACGCTGTCACCTTTCCTCTCTCAATAGGTGAACAGCTCCTCCAGGTGTGGCCATGGTCACTCATCCTCTGCAATTTTTTCGTCATTTCCGCATTCTTTAGATTCATCGTTGCTATCTTGAATCTCCATCCCAAACCTTCAGTCAATAACTTCTTTAATGTATGATCATGGTTAGCTCACGTGAATCTGCGGTAGTGGGAAATTTGTTTTTCAGTTCAAATACCAGGCTTTTCATTGGTCCGTTAAGATGAGATATTTGTTTTGGCTACCAGTGGTTTAAATATTAATTCAAATTGCAGGCGTGCTCAGTAACAAACTGTGATTTTAAAAATAAATAAGTCAATTACTTAGCTTAATTTGTACTTAAGTACAAGTAAAATTACAGACTTAAAAATATACTCATAAAAGTACAAATACCCCAAAACATTTCTTAATTACAGTAACGTGAGTAGTTGTAATTTGTTACCTCCACCACTGATTAATATGCAGTAGAATTAAAGGTCGCAAAATTAAGGACTTGCTTGGCTAAATAAAGAAAATGACTCAGCTTGACTTGGACTTCAGATAGACGGACTTGAGACTTGACTTGAGTTTATCTTCATGACTCGTTAGGACTTGACTTTATAACAACGCTAATTATTATAATAAATCATTGCGACATAATTTTTTAAACAAAACGGAAGTGATCTGCAGAAGTGATCCGAGTCTGCACAGTTCATGACACTGCACGAGCACAGAAACACAGCGCACCAAATACAGGGAGCGAGAATCTCCCGAGATGTTTGGATAAACACTTCGAGACTGTGTGCATTTGCAAAGCCAGGACGTCACGACTTCATAAAGGAAAGGTATGTAAGCTTGTTCGTTAGTTGAAAACAGAATTGGTCTTAAAATTAAACTTAGCTCTGTCATTAAATTAAAGTGATTATAAATTATTAATCTCATGATTCTAATTAACGACGTGAAACTTTAAACTCTCAAAACAGTGCTTTAGTGTCAAGTATCCCTCTTTGTAAATCAATATATGGAATTGTACCACGGAAACGGTGTTATATCGATTAATTAGTGCTATTTCTCTTGAACCCAAAATCCAAGACATGGTGTCAAAATGGCCCTAGTATGAGTTTTCATATTTATAACATACGATATTTAGTAATATTTTCAGCGCGGCTGCCAACAGCTCTGTTCAGCCCACAGCTAGAGTTATGCATTTACATTTATGCATTTAGCAGACGCTTTTATTGTATACACAGTCAGTATATCCTGAACAAACAGGCTATACATTTGTATTGTCAGTATGTGTGTTTCCTGGGAATCAAACCCACAACCTTTGCGCTGCTAACGCAATGCTCTAACCACTGAGCTACGCGTTGGCGCGTTCATGCGCGTCTCTAAGCAACACACCGAATTCTGAACGAATCCAGGGATTTGAACAAATCGGTTGAGTGATTCAGTGGCCCATTCTTGCTGGTTCATGACGAATCAACTGTTTTGAATGAATCAGTTCAATGAACGCTTCTGTGATAAAGCAGTGATTTGTCACCACATACTGGCGGCAATACTTTCATAGAGTAGGACTACCATTTCATTGCATTTTTCTATATTCCATTTTTTATATTTTTTCCAACAGGACAAACAGAAAACAAAAACAAAACTAAACAAAAAGCTTAGGCAGACCTTACATTTACAGCTGTCAATTTAGTTATTATTAAGATACAATCAAATAAATTTCATTAAGATACAATCAAATAAAGTTACAGGGGAAGATACATAAACATTAACAGCAATAGGCTTCTTGTTTTAAGCCATGATGACAATAGTTTTCAAAAACAATGTAGGCAATCATGCAAAGTGAAAGAAACAGTCCAAATAGGGTGTCTATCTTCAATAAAAATTCTGGGTCCATTTTATTTATAATATAAGGGTGATTTGTAGTAAGCATATTATTTTAAATTGAATAGCATGTTTTGTTACACACTGAAATTATTTAGCATGCTCCCAGACTGAATCCCAGTCTTCGCTGGATATATTTAGTGCTAAATAATTCTCAAACATCTGACAAATATTATCTGTGTCTCCTAGGATGGTCAAACTCAATATAACATAAATATGAGATGAATATTTGTATCAATATTTTCTCAATTACAGACTTATCGGTATACAAAGTAGTATTTAGCCTATTTTCAATATGTTATATTAAAACATTTATATTTTTAAAATGTTATATTTAAAACATTATTATTTAAAATGTAGAATTAAAGAACATTTCTGAGGAAAATGTATAAGGTCGTATGGCAAAATATATTTGTTCCTGTTTGATACTGTGACTTGACTTGACCCTTATCAGGATTCGACTTGACTTGCTTGAGGTGAGCCACTGACTTGACTTGCTTGATTTGTTTGTACTATGACTTGAGACTTGATGGTAGGGACTTGAGACTTGCTTGAGACTTGAACATGTGTGACTTGCCCCCACCTCTGCTGGATGCGATAAAGCCACCGTTGAAAATAATTTTAAATTTGTGGCAGCTTGTGTTAGCAGTTTTCTGTCTGAGATTTGTCGCGTCGAACCTTGCAACATTGTAGACAGCAGAATAGTAATAATAATTCATTACATTTATGTAGCGCATTTCTGCTACTCTAAGCACTCAAAGCGCTCTACATTGCCAGTGGGTATCTCCTCATCCAGCACTAATGTACAGTATCCACCTGGATGATGCGACGGTAGACATAGTGCGCCAGAAGGCCCACCACACACCAGCTTACTGGTGGAGAGGAGACAGAGTGATGCAGCCAATCAGCAGATATGGGGATTGTTAGGAGGCCATGATGGTCAGAGGTCAATTGGCGAATTTGGCCAGTATGCCGAAGTCACACCTCTACTCTTTTCAAAATACTTCCTGGGATTTTGAATGACAACAAGTCAAGTCAATTCACCTTTATTTATATAGTGCTTTTAACAATACAAATTTACAAAAATTGGAAAATAGCGTATCACTAATGTAAAAAGACAAGATTAAATGCCCATTTTTCATTTAAAGGCATTTCATTATTGAATTCAGTGATGTCATGGTCCAGCACAGTTCAGTTGAAATAGTATCTGTGCAATCAAGTCGGTGATGTTGCTGGAAATTAAGTGTCCCCAACTAAGCAAGCCAGAGGCGACAATGGCAAGGAACCAAAACTCCATCGGTGACAGAACAGAGAAAAAAACTTTGGGAGAAACCAGGCTCATACGGGGGGCCAGTTCCCTTCTGGCCAGACAAACCAGTTGTTTGTTCCAACTGCAGAAAGTCAGACCACAGAGAGTCAGGACCTCGGTTTAACATCTCATCCGAAGGATGGGGCTTTTTACATTATAGTGTCCCCGTCATTATACGGGGGTGTTAGGACCCACTCAGACTGCATGTGAGCAACCCCTGCTGGCCTCACTAACACCTCTCCCAGCAGCAACCTAGTTTTCCCAGGAGATCTCCCATCCAGGTACTGACCAGGCTCAACCCTACTTAGTTTCAGTGGGCAATCAGTCTTGGTCTGCAGGGTGATACGGCATCACTGTTTATAATGACTTCTGTAGTATTTTGTCATGCTACTAGTGTCCGGTGTAGACACGGTGTAACATCTCTGTTACATATGTAACCCTCATTCCCTGAAGGAGGTGAGTACCGCGTTCCACGCCCACCACGGGACTTGGCCATGGAGCGGTGTCATATGGAGCAGACCGAGTGGAACTATCACCGCAGTTGCAGCCATATGCCCCAGGAACCTCTGAAAAAGTTTCAGTGGGATCACCGTCTTAACTGATAAAGTCTTGAGGCAGTTTAGTACCAACTGAGCATGTTCCTGGGTGAGGCGTGCTGTCTGGCTGACCGAATCCAACTCCATGCTGAGAAAATAGATCATCTGCGTTGGCACGAGTTAGCTCTTTTCCCAGTTGACCCGGAGACCCAACTGGCTGAGGTGCCTGAGCACCAGGTCCCTGTGTGCACACCCCATTCTCTCAGGGGAACAAGGGCTGCCTCCACGACTTTCGAAAAATAAATTTCTGTGTCAACAGAACTTGAACGGCATTTGAACAGAACAACACGATTCAAAACTCGCAGATGCAAGATCGGTCGTAACCCACTGCTTTTCTTGGGCACAATGAAGTAAGGGCTGTAAAACCCCAACCTCATACCGGCTGGAGGGAACGGCTCTATCGCATCCTCCGCACGCAAGACAGGGGCATCGACGTCCTTGACTGAAGTGAACCAGATGCCCCTGAACTTGGGGGGACGCTGGGCGAACTGAATCGCATAGCCGAGTCTGATGGTCCGCAGGAGCCACCGAGACGAACTGAGGAGAGCTAGCCAGGCTCCAATAGACCGACTGGCGGAACACAGGGACCTGGCCGAGGGCCTGTGACGGCAGGCGGCAGGGTCTGGGTGTGAAGTGTAACACTCACCTGATTCCTCCTCGTGTGGGAGGAAACGCAGGAACCCGGCTTGAGGCTTGTGACAGCCCGGCGTGTGACTCTAGTGTTACAGCCCTTACCTGGTTCCACGAATGGGCAGGAAGGGTGCTCTTGGGCAACCCACTGCTGCCTGCTGGCGAGTGAGGAGGAGGGAAGTGTTTCTGTGATGCACAGTCCACCACTCTCCTCTTCTCGAGACCCAGAGACTGAGGAAACTGCTCTTTTAGTGATGTTTTGGGTACCACTAGCTGCTGGGCCAGCAGGGGAACACAAACAAAACTAAACAAAAGTTTCTCCACCTGGCCCTTCTCCAGGGAAGGGAGTGGTGAGGTCACCATCTCCAGACAAGCAGTCTCCTCCATCTCTGATTCGCCCGTCTCAAGGCCTCTTGCACTTGAGCTTGCCTCCAAGTTTGGCAGAGGCCTGGACGGGCTGGGCGTCCTGCCTGTGACCGGCTCCACGATGCTGCCTGATGGAAGGCTGCTGCGTGGGAGCGGGGGCAGCTGCAGGGGGGGCACCCACGGCGACGAGCAGGCTGAAGGGCAGCAGCCGTAGTGGAAGCAGCAGGTTTCCTCCGGCGCATGATTTGTTTGATTGCCTCAGTCTGCTTTTGTGCTGCCGAAAACTGCTGGTCAAAGCTCTTGACAGCGTCGCCGAAGAGGCCGGTCTGCAACACGTGAGCATTCAGGTACTGTACCTTCTCCTGCTCCTTCATGTCGGCCAGACAAAGCCAGAGATGGCCCTCCTAGACCACAAGCGTGGACATCGTACGACCCAGAGACTGTGTGGTCACCTTCTTCGCTTGGACCGCGAGGTCCGTCACAGCACACAGCTCGTGTTGAACTGCTAGGTCGTGACCACCCTCGTGCAGGTCTCTCAGGGCTTTGGGCTGATGGACCTGCAGTAACGCCATGGCGTGTAGGACAGAAGACGCCTCCCCAAAAGCTCTATAAGCACCGCCATTTAGGCCTGACAAATACTTACAGGCCCATGAGGGGAGACACGGCTCACCCCGCAGAGGGGTGGCGGCTGTTGGACATAGTTGCATGGCCACAGACCGCTCCACAGAGGGGATGCCCGTGTACCCCAAAGCGGCTCCACCATCTAGGGTGGTGAGGGGGGAGGAGCCACAAGATTTGTTTCGGGCAGCAAAAGGTGCCCTCCATGATATTTTTAAGCTCCTCACGCACTTCCGGGAAGAATGGTACCGGAGGGGGGCACTAAGAACCAGCGCGACCCCCACTCGTCCAACTTTGAAGGATCGGGATGCGATGGAGGATTCCACATGAGCCCGACATTCTCGGCGGCCCGGTAAAGCATAGTCGTCATCTCTGAGTCTGGCTCGGACAATGCTACCACACACAAAGGGGATAACACAGCCAAGTCGTCATCTCCGGAGAGAGAGAGCTCGCCCTTTGATACAGCGATTGACATCTGGTCCTCAGGGGGAGCACCGAAGGAAATGGGTGGTGTACCCCGCTCTGCAGAGGTCCCAGCCCAATCCAACGGCACCCCCGCCAGCAGCGGAGTGCTTAAGGGTAAGGAACTCCACTTGGGGAAGCCCTCACCGTAATCCTCAAATCACCTCTGACTTCACCGTACACAGCGCCGTCCCGGGTGCCAGGATGAACGCCAGATTGCGTTAGAGGCAGAGGGACCCCGCCATGTTTGACATAGCAGAGTCTATTATGCAACTCTGAGATGGTCATGTCTCCACAAGAAGAATATTAACTACCCACGAAAGCTTCATCAGCGTGCTGAATGCCCAGGCACGTGAGGCAGCAATCGTGACTGTCCTGAGGCTCAAATAACAACCAGGATCTGATGATTGACAATGTCAAAAGCGGCAGATAGATACAGCAGAATGAGGACTGATGATTTGGAATCGGCTTTTGCAATTCGCAAGGCTTCAGTGACTGAGTGTAGTGCAGTCTCAGTTGAATGGCCACTCCTGAAACCTGTCTGTTTAGCATCCAGTTTGTTGGTCAGTGAAAGAAACAATGAGACCTGGTTGAAGACAACTCATTCAAGTGTTTTCGCAATGAATGGAAGGAGAGAGACAGGTCTGTAGTTTTTTATTAGAGAAGTGTTTAATGTAGGTTTTTTGAGCAGTGGGGTTACCCGAGCCTGCTTGAATGTAGTGGGGAATATGCCTGTGAGGAGAGATGTGTTGATAATGTGTATGAGTGCTGGTAAGAGTGTGGGAGAGATTGCTTGGAGAAAGTGCAAGAGGATTTGGTCTAGAGGACATGTTGTATGATGGCTGGAGGGGAGAACTTTGGATACTTCCGCCTCAGTGAGGGGACAGAAAGAGAAGATGGGAGGTTGAGCAGTGGATGTGTTTGGCTGGAGGTCCTGTGTGTGTGCAGGTGAAAACTGACTACTGATTGTTCTAGTTTTGTCTCTGAAAAAATTGGCAAAGTCATCAGCTGTTATAGAAGTGGTGGGAGGTGGTGAAGGGGGACAGAGGAGATAATTAAATGTTCTGAAGAGTTTATGCATGTCTGGAGTGCTGTTGATCTTGTTGTGGAAATGTGAGGATTTGGCAGTGTGGACTTAAGCGGAGAAAGATGAAAGCAACGATTGATACCTACTCATGTCTGGCGAATCGTTTGATTTGCGCCATTTTCTCTCTGCCGCTCGGAATCCTCAGTAGATGCTCTAAAAATGTGGCACTGCCTCTGATTGGGGCTGGGTAAGAATATTGAATATTCAAGTAATGTTCATTTGACTGATTCAGTAGTTTGCTGAAATCACATATTTGGAAATATTGTAAGTCATATTATCTTGCATTTTCTTGCATTCTATTTTTTCTCTTTTGTTTTATTTAATTTATTGGTAATTTATTTTGTGTATAATAACATAGTTTATCATTCTTTGTTTGCTGTCATCTGAATAATTTTTATTTTTTTATTGGTATGCTTTCCATGTAAACGTTGTTTAGTTTGTTCAGGATAAGGTCAAACTTTGAGGTCCAGCCAAATATGAGACTAGAACTTGAGTAAAGTCTCCTTGATATATAAATACAGTGCATTATTGTTCTTTAATGTAGAATTTTATTAATATTATTTATAAATGTTATTTATTTTCAGTTGCAATCCTTCATTTTCACCTTACTTTTAGCACAGACACTTTCTATCTCTGTGCTAAAACGAATGCCTTTGTGTAAGTAAAAAAATAGCATGCATACCTTATTTCAGAAATTGCTAGTGAATTTAACAAATTGGTTTCAAATTAAACATTTAATTAAATGAGGTAGAAAGACTGAAATAGTATTTTGTTGTAAACTTACTCCAGTATTTTTTGTTTGTTTGTTTTTATTTAAATCTTAAATAAATAAATAAAAAATATAATATATTTTGGCCAGCCTCTGCCAGTAGGTTAGCTGGTGAGAGTGAAGTCATTTGAGGAAGAAACAATTCCTTTAAGCCAAAAATCATTAATCTTTACAATCTAAGTCAAAGTAAACTGCGTACTGCATGGACAAACAGAACCTTGCTTGAAATTGTTCCTGCTCTAGCAATATACTCTAGAGCTTTTAGTTCATTTTTGCTAAAGTTTGCGGTAAATCATAAGTAATCCAATTGCTAATATTTTGCTAGAGAGTAATAAGATTCTGAAGCAGGAGCTAGCAGCTACATTGCTCCATTGTATTAGAAATAGCAGACTTTTGTCCTCAAAATCTACACTCTTGGGTCATTTTATCACCTGTCTGAGTTTATTTTCATCCTGATTACCTCTGTTGTTCCATATTCAGACTTAGTAATGTTTTCAGCACCTGCTAAATCCATGAATATCTGCTCCCCATGCAAGTGTCAAGAGTTCATTATTATAAATTAAGTAGCAGCTCATGTTGGCAGCATTTGGTGCCTTTTTTCGGCCTGGCAGTAGACCATTTAACAGACGGCGCTGAGCATTTCAATGGCAGGTGTTCAGAAATGCAAGAGTTTTCAAGCATTAGCTCGATTACAACAGGATTGTAATCTCTTTGAACATCATAATCCATTTGAGCATCACACATTCAAATGGAGTATTCTTGCACCAGACCTATTGTCCAGAGCCACTTGTCGTGTCTAGAAAAATGTCTGAAAGTTCCCCTCACTCTTTTTTGGACCAGCTGGTTTCTTGGTCTCTCAGTCAGGCTATGTCACTGCTATTTTTAATTTTCTCTGTTAGGCACTTGATATCTTGTTAGAATAGACTAGAGACCAGCTAGATGACCAGCGAAACCATCAAAATATTAGCTTGGTCAGGCTAACTTGTCACCTTAATTTTTTTTTTAACAACATTCCCAAATTCTTACATTTTACAGGATTTTCCACCTCATAAATAACATTATCTAATTTAGTCACCCTGTTTTCACCTCAGTCCTGAAAACAGAAATATCTGATCAGATCATAGTTGCTTTGCTCTTCTCATACCATCTATGAGCTTTTGTGTTACTAAAGCACTATATTACGTTCCAAAGGGCTCTGGTATCAGCCCCAGACTGAAAAAATGAATCCATATCTGGACTGACTGAGCCAGATTGCCATGGAATAGAACAGTTAAATGAGAACCGTTTGACCCAACATCCACGTGTGTGTTTTGCATGGTTTTTGAAGCATCAGTTTTGAGCATTTCATCCCCCTTTATATGGACTCACAGAGATGGGTTATTTTTCTAAAAATCTCAGTTTTTGTTCCACAAAAGAAAGAAAGTAATACATCTGTGATGGCATGAGGGTGAGCAAATTATATTTTCATTTTGGGGTAAAACAACAAAGAAACGACGTAAATCAACCATTTTAAAAACAATCAGAGACTTCTGCCAACTGGCAAGATAGCCAGTGCTCTAAATGTAAATATATTCCAAGCATACTATTGTTTCTGACTGAGATAGATAGATAGATAGATAGATAGATAGATAGATAGATAGATAGATAGATAGATAGATAGATAGATAGACATTCAAACAAACCCAATATTAATCAATTTTTCACATTATCACTACACCCCTGGAATTGCAACACTGATTTGATTTCCTGTGTGTCTCTGGTTTATCTAGGTGTCCTAACAGTGGGAGGGGTTCCTGGAGCGCTACGAGACGAGGCCTCTTGCAGCTTCGCTCACCTGCTGTAGATATTTGCTATGTCTCATCAGCTTAACACCTGCCTTTGCCTACCTGTCTGTGTCTCGGCTTTGTAAATGGGCAGCACCCCCTTGTGCCACGGAGAACACACTGTACGTTCACAAAGCGCCTCACGGATGGTGGTACAGTAGGAGCCTTGAGAAATTTAAAGACGCAGCACAGGACAACGAGGCACCTACCCTGTCTGAGACTGAACCGAACACAGGCTTTTTGGGCTCCACCAGTGGTTCTGACCTGATCCGAGACTGTGAACCTAACTGCTCTGTGAAACGGCTTTCTGCTGGAAGATGTTTTTGCAGCTCATTTTTTACAGACCAAAGAGAAAAAAAATGCCTTGATTATATGAGCATGGACTAAAAGACAGACTTGAAAGGGAAAATGTAGGCAAATAATATATATATATATATATATATATATATATATATATATAATTGTAGAAAGAGATATAGATATAGAAAGACTATGCTATACAGCAGTTGTCTACAAGTGGAAACGCTGATGTGGAACATTAAAAAGACTGGGTCAACCATTTCCCATTTATCAAAATCAGAGGAGAACCTTTAATACTTTACAGGCATTTCCTTGATCTGAATCAACCACTGTATTCCAAGGATAACAAGGATATAGATACTGTACACATAAAAACGTCAACACATTTAATTAGCATTTTTCGGTTAAATGGAAGAGTACCCCATTGCTAATAGTCAGAAAATATTAAAAAGGAACATAAAAAATGTAATTTCTGATTACCAGGAGTGAAATATGTAATTATATGTATTTTGAAAGGCCTATGAGTTATATATTTAACAGTTTTATATGTTGTACCTTTGTAAAGAACCTTATTTAACATGAATAACATTGTGGAAATGACAGATATAGAATGTGGGTAATGCTCTGCTCCATAACGCAGTCGTCTTACTGTTTATGTTCAAACTCAAGTAGCAATTTTCCTTTTACATCTTCAGAAACATGATCCCAGGTTCTTGAAAAAGAAAGAAAATGGACAAAACACACAAAAAATCAATGATTTATTGCAGAAAAGCGAATATTCAGTTCCACATATTACAGTCATCAACTGCTTTTAGATTTTTTTTTGTGTTGTAAAGGTTCAGAGAAAACCCATTCTGTTTGGGTTTTCTGGGATTGATTTTTATGCTTGTGTTTGTTTGCACAGTGCTCACCTCCAAGTCTTGACACCTCCAGAGAAAGTTCAGAAAGTCTTAGATTCATTTTCATCAAATACTTTTTTATCATGAAATATTTTAAGAATAAATTAAATAAGTGAAAATAAGTTGCTAAAACAAATGTAATATCATGTTTTTGTCTGTTTCTTTACCTTTTTTAAATGAGCAATGCCTGGTTTGACAGAGATATGTAGCAATCTGCCTTTGGAGGCACACATAATGAATTGATTCAGATTTGAAAGGAAGTGAGGAGACTGAGCGGTGAATTCACTAAACAGTGCAGAATGCTGTTTTTCTTTCTTTCTTTCTTTCTTTTTTCTTCACTAAGCACCTGCATTCCGGTTTAACCAAAAGCTAAATGTGTTGAGATAATGAGATAATAATAATAATAATAATAATTTAATTCTTCTAAATTTGGGAGATCATGCAACATAACTTTTATATATATATATATATATATATAGCTTTTTTAATGTCTGTGTAAATATTTCATTGATCATTAGCAGCAGTAGTTCATCAGGTTATGAAGAAAAGTGTTATAACCAAGCATGTATCAAGAAACGCTGTGATGATGAGCACACTTTGAGTTAGGTGTCTAAATTACAATGGTGAAGTGATTCAGTGCCATCCCAGAATTGTATGCTAAATTTTGGTCTTTTACAACCTAGAACTGGCCTACAAAATTGCGAATTGCCATGTAAACTGAATTCAGTACAGAATTTTGTGGGGCGTGTTGCGGCTTTATTCTCCTGTTTTGTATAATTCCCTTGCTAAAACAACGAGGGAATAGTGTGCAAAAAAGCAACATTATTAATAGGCACAATTAATTCCCCCATTGAATGTTTCATTAACACAGTAACACTTGAATTAGATGTGTTGTTGTTGTTGCTATTGCATCTTAGCCCACAGACAGGGGACATCCTGAATGGATGGCCTGTCCATCTTGTTAATTCTTGTTTAACTGCTGATCATTTATAAAACTTCATTGGTAAAAATGTATCAGTATATATTAATAATATATGAATACTAAATTTATAATAGTGTATTAGTACTAAATTACATGCTGTAAAGGCATTGTTAATGGTTAGTTCATGAGACCTAATGCGTTAAATGATGTTAATTAACTGAACCTTATTTTAAGTACTATGTAAATACTGTAGTATCAAAATACCCTGGTATTATCATCTGATACTATGACTTGGCACCACAACAGTATTTTTAGTAGGGGAGATTTCAGAATGAATGCAGAAGGCAATATCTGTGAAACACCCAAGCAGCAGGCTAATAACTGAAGGCTGAAAACAAGAGACAGCTGTATTTTAGACAGAATGTACTTGAATTTTCACTGACAGTTCAATATAACTGAGTACAGAGTCAATCAGTACAAACAGTCCATCATTCAAAGTGCTCACGCATTCACAAATATATGACATACAAACACATTCTGTAAAATACTTCATGTCATCAAAGATCTTTGAATACGAAATACAAGCTGATTAATAAGCTTGTATTTCATAATCACTGCTGGCAGTGATGATCGAACCAACTCTTTGTTTCAATAATCTGCTGATTTCCATGTCAACAATGAAAATTACGAAATTATTTTGGGTAATATAATCTTGCCATAGCTTCCATGGAAGATCCGACTGATGCTGGGTCATACCAATTATGTATTACATTTTAATGTCCCAGGAATCAAATCAATCATGTATGTATGTATGTATTCATTCATTCATTGGTTTAAAAAAAAAGAAAACCTTCCTGAGGTTTTATCTCCAGGTGCAATGCAACAGGCATTGTTTGTTTGTTGGTTTTAGAGTTTCAGCGTTCTAGGGTTTTGAAGGTTAAAGATATCTTTCAGGTGATTCTTCATTTGTCCAAACTGCAAATATTTTCAAGGAAATGTAGTCTTTTATTCATAATTGTTATATAGGTGTTTCACTTTCTTAGTATCACTTTCACTCTTTTGCAAATATCCCTCTAACTAACAAAACAGGTCCCCAATTACATCATCCTTCAGGTGAAAATAACATCACTAATTTTGTCAGCTAATTTATTATTCCTTAAAAATCATTATTATTATTATTACTATTATTTTTTTCAGAAAAAAAATCAAAAAAGTGATTCCTAAGAGCAATGCTATATTCAAGAATAAAGATGTCTCCCAAAAAAGGCAACGTGCTCCACAGATAGGCAAAGGGTAGGTGTGTGTGTGTTCTGCACACTTCTGATGGTGTAGTTTAGTATATTTTGTGTGATCAGACAGATTACACAACATTGATTTTAATTGATTTGGCCAAAACAAAAATATACATCCATCTATTCAAAATATATCTATCCATCCTTTACAAATAATCTCTTTTCATTATGAGTCAGTTTTTTTTTTATTTTCCCATTAGAGTGCAACACTTTTCATTTCAAAAGCAAACATTATATACATTTTCTATATAAAGAAATTAACGTACCATAATAATAACTAATCACTACACTATGCACTTATATCATGCACTGCGCCTAATGTTATACATTTTATAACAGTATTTGTGTGTTCAGCAGAAGAGAGAAATGCATACAGGTTTGGAACAACTTGAGGGTGAGTAAATGATGACAGAATTTCCATTTTGGTGAACTATCCCTACGAAAATTGCAAGAAGTGTACAATTAAAATTTTGTTTAAAAAGTTTTATATTTAAAAAGTGCACTTTTACTTTTCAGGTTGAACAAACAATGCAAACTATTTTTACTTTAAAATGGCATACAATAGTGCATATGTAAGGTGACTGGGAGGGGACATCTTTGGTTCATTTAGTTTTGTTGTGGCCATGACAAATTAAGGTTGTGGGAACGTGATATTATGTCGTGGAATTCATCACCATAGACCAATGACTTGTACATTCATTATATGGACACAAGTACTGGGACACCCCTTCTTTAGAAGAGAAAAAGGCACTTCCAAACTGTGGAAACAAAGATGAAAACACAATTCATGTACTTAAAAATGTATTTCCACCTCTGTTGCAACAGTTTTGAAGTGTATGAAATGACTGTACCCATATACAGTATTGGGCAGTAACTAATTACTAGTAATTTAGTTACTCTAATAATATTAGTAGTGTATACTAGTAGTGTAACTAATTACTCATAAGATTTCAGTAATAATATTACAGTTGCTATCATAAAACAGCTTAGTTACTTATTTACTTTTGATGCCTCAACTTAATTTAAAATCCAATAATCAAATCATATATTTATTTTCATAATTTTCACGACTTACACAAACATGTGATGTCCCCAGTGTAACAGGCAAGCTTAGAATATAGAAAACCTTATATTCAGCAGATAGAAATATTGCATGATATTGATTTTTCCAGGGAAAAAGATGATCTGAACACTGTTGTGTAAGTTGTGGCTTTAATTTACTCTGGCATTACATCCCACCCACATCCCTCTGATCAGCATGTGTTGCATTATATTACTATAATTCAAATATAATTTTGAAAAATCGAACTGTTTCTTACAAATTTATGTGATTTGATAAAATACATAATGAAATATAATCATATATGGGTAACGGATAAATTACAATAAGATTCAAGATACACATGACAATTAATGAGATTAATACAACACTTCTACTTGAATATAACTATAAATCACTATTGAGTGTTTGTAATAACTTCTGACTGCGAACCAATTTGGATTTTGGTCAAATGATGAGGAAGAAATGATATTATGAACATTCTAGAAGAATGTTATGTGGAAGATACACAGTTACAACTTCTGTGGTGTGTGAAGAAAAAGTTATTTAACTAGTATTTTAACTAATTACTGTTGCCAGAAATGAATAAGTAACAATATTACTTTTGAAATGAGTAACTAGTACTGAGTAATATATTACATTATTTGAGTAACTAGCCAAACACTGCCCATATGTACCCATATGTCATTGGTGTTTGGTGATGAGTTTTTGGCTCAAGGTCTGCATTTAAAGTCACACCAGAGGTGTTCAGCTGGGATTAGGACTTGTCTTTCTGCAGACCAGTCAATTTATTCCACACTGACTGAATCATCATTTCGCTTTGATCCTTGCCTTATACACAGAGGCACTGTCATGTTAGAATAGAAAAGGGTCCTGTCCAAACTGTTGCTATAAAATTAGAGGCTCACAATTCCCTAGAATATAATTATATGCTTAAACATAAAGATTTGAACTCATGGAAATTACTAAAGTAGTCAAACATTTTAACGAAAGTGTTTCCCCTATATATATATATATGATCCTTGATCCAGGGCAGCTGAAAAAACAACAACAAAAACAGACTTTTACTGGTACCATTTTTTTTGTGTGTATGTGGTGGTGGTGGTGCCAAGTCATTACTAAATTCACAGTGCCACAACAAAATAAATTGTATTTCAGTTGTGAATCTCCAATTCAAATTGATGGTGATTAGAAAGACAATGGTGTCAGAAAAAAGGCAAAGACAATAACGAAACAACATTACATATTATTATTTATTCATATAGCTCTTTATACAATACATATGGTTTTTAAGTAGTTTCACAGTAATGCACAGGAAAATAACTGTGAATTTGAATAATTGATTATTTTTCAACACTAACAATTTAAATTGTAAAGCCTTTAGAGAAAACTATAGTGTTATAATTCAGTTCAGTTTGTTAAACTATTCATTTAATTTAGTTCAATAAAACGCCAGTGCTGCAAAGATCATCTGTTATGAAAAAAAACTAATTTAAACTATAAAGCAGCTCTACAGGAGACAGAATACTGTATTCATTTAGCTTTATTCAGATTAATCTTAAGTCAGTTCAGTGTTAATTCAAGTAAATAACCAACACTGATATAGTGGGATCGGTGCATTCTGATTCACACAGACTAACTGCTTGTGAGATAATTCCTTTTAAAAAGAAATGGTCAAAATAGTAACTGGGTAACCTTTCTATGCCATGCTTTTAAGTAAAACTTGGTCACTGAAAACAAAATCCTTTTGGAAACTGCACTGAGAAATCTCTAGTTCTCTGTTAAGTGCACAAGTATATCTCTCCTGTACCAAAGCAGCCACTCCCACAACCAAATATAATTTACTTTGATTGATAACATTATCTGCTGAGTAAAATTATATATTGTTTACAATATAAATCGAATGAAGTGCTCCCACTGCACTGCACAATAGCGATCAATACATGGTTTGGCTGTCGCAGCTGCTTCCCATAATGCATGCCTTCCATCACTAATATTTTCAACCTCTAAAACTGTCAATTTTTTCCTCTACAATAATCATCCCCTGCGTTAAATTAAAACAAATAATGCTCCTGATTGCAATATTTTGTTTCCCCCTTATTACTTCCAACTTAAAATGTGTAATGCAGTGTTTAGTCATTAAAATATACATTTTCAGAAAACTATTTAGAGTTATTATTAATCTGCTCATTGCTCATGTTTAGGGTAACTGTCCCATCAGTTCATGCTAAACACATGATACCTCAAACTCTGTGATGAAAAGGGATTTAAGCCAGAAAAAAAGACAAGATCTAGTCACAAATAAATCAAATTCCGATTGATAAATACACATTATTTATATTCCTATTATTTCGTTTTTTTACTAAAAATAAATAACCATATCTAAAATAATGATTAACATTCATTAATATTAATTCAATATTCCACTTCACTCAGAAACAAGTATCAGTAAGGCCTTGTTACAGTATAATTATACAATTAATTACAGGGTTGTTATAATAATGTGCACTTACTACACAGTTAGGTTTGGGGCTTGGTTTAAGGTTAGTTGCATGTTAATATGCACAATTTACTGTTATTAGCATATAGTAAGTACAGTAAGTACATATAACATGTAACAAGGAAACTGTAAAATAAAGTATTACACAACGATTAAGCTGACTTCCAGTTTCCACAGATTTGAACCAAAAATAGTAATGAATTGCTCATTGCTAATTAATGAATAACTAGGGATGAGCGAGTACAGCATTATCTGTATCTGTATCTGTTAACCATATGAATTATCTGTATCTGTACTCGGACTGGGCGGGGCCTAACCCGAAAGTGGGCGGAATTTAACCTGGAAGTGGGTCGGGTTGTCTTGAAATGGGCGGGGCTTTAACCGGTATGTTATTTTAAGCATGCAATTGATATGGGTTGATCAGAAATTGTTATATTTATTGCTGATTAGAAAACTATTTACATGACAGCATCAGCATTAAGCTTCAGATCAATGGTTTTGATCACGATAACAAACAAACTATATACAGAACAAGTTTTGCAACAATGAATACAACACATGCGGTTGCAATTATGAAGTAAAATGTAATGAACAAGAGTTTTCATCTCAACATAACTTTCTTTTTTTAACTTTAAATTTTTTTATGATCAGTGTGAATTATTTTTTTTTTTGTTCTTTTACACCAGGTATGTGTGTGTGTAGCTAATTAATTTGTAATATAGTTTTATACCACTACTTCCTTTTTTTTTATGAAATACAGCAAGAAAGTGTCAGACACTCTCTTGATTTAAAAGGTTTAAAAAAGAAAAAAAAAAATCTCCGACAGGCAGAGACGCGAGTCGCATTCTACCAAGCACCACGTCTGACCAAACCCCACGTTTACCAAAACTCTACTGGTTAATAAGTAAGTACTACAAACCAAAGTAAAAAACAAACCTGAAGCTGAAGAAACCCTAAACGTTAACGGAAAAAACCCGCGAACCTGAGTGACTGAGGGAGAGACAGAGAGAGAGAGCGCTGTTCTCTTCTCTTCTCAGTGTTCTGTGTGTGAGTGAGCAGAGCGGGACACAGCAACACAATAGGGGTCGTTCACATATCGCGCCTAAAAACGCATGGAAAACGCTAGGCGCGCTGCTTTCTCCTTTTTTTCCAAAGCGCTCGGGCGGTTGCGCTCCGGAGGCGTTTGTCGTTGCTAAGCAACCATCAGCTGCGCTCTCCGGTGCGCTTGCGGCATTCTGAAAAGTTGAGATGTTTTTATCTCGATGCGCGCGTGGGCCGCCTGGAAAAACGGCGTGCCGCACCGCCCGCGTCGCTTCCATTATGAGCGCATACCGCGCTTCTCCATTTGAAATAACGAACTTGAGAGCGCAAAAGTCGCGATATGTGAGCGGCCCCTAAACTTGTATGTGTGTAGGAGAGGGGCGCTGTAACTAGCCTATCACAGAACGCAGACACAGTCAGCTACCCAATGAGAATTTGTATTCAATCCGAGCACAGATATTGTCTCGTATTACTCGTATGATACTCGTACTCGGCAAAAGTGCTTTATCCGTACCGGATACTCGTTTCAGCCGAGTATCCGGCTCAACTCTATGAATAACATTAACTAGTGGTTGACTAGGTAGTAACATTAACTATTGTAAAGTATTATAAATACATGTGTAAACATAAGTTAATGCACATTTCAATGTATCCCAGTTGCAGTCCTTCCTTTTCATATCCATCTTCATTTGCTGCCATTGCAGTAACCTTTATTATATTGACATGACTGCATAACCTGCATTAAATTACTGCAAGATTTTAGAAAATAGGAATTGCCTACAAAATTTGTATAAAACAATGGTTAAATATTTAAATTGTCTCATGGTTAACATTAACCAATAACCTGTCCAGTCTAGTTGAAATAATCTTAAATGGAAAGTTGTTTCAGATTAATTTTATTACATTCCAGTAAAAGTTTGATGGTCACACTTTAGTCTATGGACCAATTCTAACTATTAACTAATTATTAACCTCAATAAACTCCTAATTTGTTGCGTATCAATAGTTAACAAGGTAGTTGGTACGTTTAGGTACGGGGTATGATTAAGGGATCTAAAATATGGTCATGCAGAATAATGCATTAGTAAGTGATTTATAAGTACTAACATATAGCCAATATGCTAGTAATATGCATGATAATTAACTAGTTAATAGTGAGAATTGGTTCATAAACTAAAGTGTTACCCAACAATAATTCTAAATCTTGAAATGCCAAATTTAAAATAGAACCAGGAATATATATTACATTAGTAAATTGGGTTAATGTAGATTTTATGATGACATGAAAATACAATAGTCTATCAAAACATCAGAAAGTTTGTTGCATCTGTATTAAATGACCCAGTAAATACTAGGACATTTTGGAAATGGCTTCCAGTCCTCCAGGAGTCCTTATCTAGGGCTCTGCATAAATTAATTATCCTCTGAGTGTGGTTTCACATCTGCTCATGGCTGTGTTTGGCCCTGGTGAGTATGGATGGGCTGCCTACATGTAGTCAGAACAGCAGGGACAAAGTAGTGTAGAAGGCTTTGTTATGTATCTGCCTGGAGCTTTTATTCACTACAGAACATATTTGCAACACAATGTCTAACAATTCATACAATAATGTCTCCAGTGTTGCTAGTTGAGCTAAAATTTGATATTACATGCTTCACAAAAGAGAAGCCTTCTGTTTTAAAAATATGAATTTGTAAAGTATCTGCAATTAGATATACAATATATGATTATTAGAAAACAAAATAACAAATGATGGACAACAGAATTTTTAGAGAAAGTGAATGGTTAGGTGCTCTCTATTTAGTAATTTATATTTTATGTGAGTGAGTGCAAACAACATATGGGTAAGAACATGCACTAATATTTTAAACTAATTGTTTAGCTATTTGTAGTGACGCTACTGCCCAACACTGAATTGCTGTTTCCTCTCCATCACCACATCAATGTCAGAGTTAGGGTGAATGGAAGAGAGCGAGGACCCAATCACTGGAGGAAAATAGGCTTTTATTAATAATAACAAACAAAACAAACAAAAACCATCCCGTAGGGGAAAAACAGACTGGCTGGCTAGCAGGCAAGCCAGGGCTGGACAAGGCAGGCAAGGCAGGGCTGGACAAGGCAGGACACAGACGACATCTAACATTAGGTAACGAACCCACACGGAACTGCAAAAACAGGGAGATTTTAAAGGGAGCAAATGAGGAGGGTAACGAGGGAAAACAGCTGGGGAAAATTAATCAATAAACAGGTAACAAGATGGGTGGGGTCAAGACAAATTGACATGAGAGCACATGGCACACAGAAAACTGGGACAGAAGCCACGTGCTCACACAAAACAAAAACACAAGCACATGGCCAGCAAACAAATCACCAGCCATGTGCAAAACAGGACATGAACACGCAGCTAATGAGAAAACTCATAAGCCACGTGTTCACACAAGACATGACAACATGAAAGCACGCAGCCAATGAATATACAAGCTGCGTGCCACAAAGCACAAGATATAACACGAATGCATGCACACTCACACAAAGAGACAGAACGTGGAGCATGAGTGTCCGAACCCCGTCACGTAACTGAAACTCAAGACATGAGTGCTGGGATCCGAACACTACGCTCCAACATGAAACAAGGCACGCAGACGAGAGAGCGCACGGCTCGAGCACACTCTGGCAGAACCCTGACAGTCAATTCTGTCTCTCTCTCTCTCTCTCTCTCTCTTCTATTTTAATTTCCTCTTTCCCATTCTCTCCAAGGAGAGATGAAGGCCTGTGGTCAGTTGTAATAAAGTCTCAATATTGTGGTTTAAGCTGGACTAATTCACAGACACACAAGCAGCTGGAGAGCTAGTCTGCTAAACGAGAGCAATGACCACCCAGTACAAGTACCTTTCAAACTCATTTACATCCTGTCAGCTTTCATTGCTGCAGGACATGATGAGAAAGGACTGAATCAGGTCTGAATGCACACGAGACAGTGGCCAGGCAAACCTGTACTGACCTGAATCAACGCTCACCAGCCTCTCTCATCCAACACTGGATTTTAATCAAAAGTGCCCTTAAGCTCACATTTGTGTGCTCTTAAAACCACATGATTAAAGGTTTTAAATTATGAGATTTGAGTAAATCTAGGGTTGGGGTTGCATGCTCCTTTGCATTGCAAATAAAATAATAATACATCTTAAATCTTATCAAAGTCTTTAAAGAGCATGTTTAAATTTAAACATGTCATTTAAAGATCAATGGTCATTTAAACTTTTCTGGTTTTACTTGATGTTATAAAATAAAACACACTGACAAATTTTTTTAAGCAATTTAAAACAAAATAATTACAGAATTACTAAAACATAAAATGACTAAAACTTAAATTAAAATTAACATGGAAGCCAAGAAGAAGAATATGTTTTTAACATTTTACATTTATATTTTAACCACTGTCATGTGTCTGGGGATTTTAATGCTGTGAAATCACATTAATCACAATGATTCATGTTCCCTTTTGATACTTTACTCGTACTGCGTCGAAGACGCTTGTATGGGAAAAACTATTTTTTTCCTCTTCAGCTGAAGCCTTTTTATAATCACGCAGTAAAACTGCACATCCATTGGTTCGTGCAGTACTAAAAAACGAACCAATTGCTCTGTGGCAGCGCGCGAGCCTATGGCTATGAAGCCACCATAGCCCGCCAAAATGGGAGGGGCGTCTGGCTATATAAGCGGCTTCGCCGCCGCATCTCAGATTTCTTCTCTTCAGCGACAAAGACCCTTCTTCTCTGACTCTTTGCTGATGCCGGGCTCCGCCGTTGAAACGCCTCAAGCAGTCGGATTAGGACCTCTCACAGCGACCAGCTTGCAGACTCGGTCATACCCTGCAGCAATCCGGCGTCGATCCAAAGAGCCTTTCAAAGAAAATTTAATGGCGTTGTTGCAAATGTCGCGTCATCATTGTAAGACGTGCAGGTCTCCCCTGCACGCTGATGACACTCACGATGAGTGTGTCATGCTAGGGGAAATCCCACACTGACGCTGCGCTCAGCGGGACTGACTGCTCTCATTGCGAGAGTTTCATCCTTGCATCTCTTCGAGGATAGCTTTCTTTTCAGAGAGCGTCTCTGCCTCTCGCACCCTCCCGTTTTGTTCCTCCCAGGGACCTGTGAGGAAAAAACAGCGGGGCAGAGAATTCAATCAGGCGGTGACAAGCGAGCTCACTGCCCGCGTGCCTCGCTATCACCACAGAGAGAGCATTCGCCTGTCCTCTTCACCCAACACGATCAGCGTCCCTCTGCGCCTACGAGCGACATGACATGAAAAAGGATACGAGCCCCAGCCTCCTCTGAATGAGTCTGTGGTTGCACATCTCTGCCCATCCACGGCTATCGGATGGAAGGCATCTGTCCAAGCCGTGCAGAGCCACATCTGCACTCGCTGGACGCGCCTACTCGGCGGCTGGACAAGCGGCTTCAGCGCTGAACTCTATGGCTGTGCTCCATTTCTTCCAGGCCAAGATGCTCGCCAGTGAGGAAGCCGGTCTGGATGCAGCTTCCCTCAGGGACCTGAGGAGCGTGACAGACCTGGCTCTACGCGCCACCAAAACCACCGCCCAGGCCATCGGACGTTCGATGTCCAGCCTGATGGTGTTAGAGCGCCACCTCTAGCTCACAATGACGGAGATGAAAGAGGCGGACAAAGTTCCCTTTCTCAACGCTCTGATTTCGTCAGGCAGCCTGTTTGGACCAGCTGAGGAGGGCTTTGCTGAACGCTTCACGGAGGTTCAGAAGTCGTCTCATGCAATGTGATACTTCCTGAAGTATCCGCAGTGTGCTCGCCACCAAAGTGCGCAGCGAGAATGCTCAAGTCCTCCGCAGAGAGGTGAGGCATCTGCTGGAAAAAGGAGCCATAGGAATCGTTCCTCCAGCCCAGAGCGAGTCAGGCTTTTACAGCCGCTACTTCCTCGTCCCCCAAAAAAGACAGCGGCCTGCGACCTATTCTAGACCGCAGACTCCTGAATTACGCCATGATAAAAAGCTTGTTCAGGATGATCACTTAGAAACAGATCCTCTTGCAAATATGCCCAGGGGACTGGTTCATGTCGCTGGATCTGAAAGACGCATACTTTCACATCCAGGTAGCCCCCCCATCACAGTCGATTCGCATTCGAAGTAGTTGCATATAAATACAAGGTCCTGCCGTTTGGGCTGTCCCTGGCTCCCCAAATTTTTACACGATGCATGGATGCAGCTCTCTCCCTTCTGCGACAGATGGGAATCCGCATACTCAACTACCTCGATGAATGGCTCATTCTGGCCCATTCACAGGCTGTTTTAACATCGCACAAGACCCTCCTCCTCAGCCACTTAGGTCGCCTGGGGCTCAGGGTCAACTTCGCCAAGAGCATACTGTCACCCAGCCAGTGAGTTTCATTCCTGGGCACAGTTATCGACTCAGTGCAGATGACAGCAACTGTCTCAGAGGAGCGAGCCTTGACAATTCAGCAACACGCGGTTTCCTTCAAAGAAAGGACCGCCCGTCCACTCAAAGCTTTCCAGAGAATGCTGGGCCTTATGGCAGTGGCTTTGCCGGGACTTCGGTTGGGTCTGCTTCACATGCAACCTATCCAGTTCTGGCTGAAGCAGACGGTTCCATCCACGGCTTGTCGTCACCAACGCCACCGCGTAATCAGCCCTGGCCCGTTGGAGAGATCTCTTCTGGCTAAAGCAAGGCGTAATCTTAGACACGGCACACAGAAGTAAGGTTGTCACGACAGACGCTTCCAACAAAGGTTGGGGAGCACTGTGCAAAGGCAAACCGTCCTTCAGACTTTGGTCCAAGAAGGACCAAAGCATCAACTGCCTAGTAATGCTAGCAGTGTGCCAGGCCTGTCAAATGTTCCTGCCGGACATACGGGGACACCATGTGCTAGTGCGCTCAGACAGCAGGTCCATGGGGTCATACATAAATAACCAGGGCGGCCTCGTCTCGGCGACTCAGCATGCTGGCGAACGACCTTCTTGTGTGGGCCCAGAACAATCTGCGCTTACTGAATGCGATGCATGTGCCAGGCAAGATGAACCATGGAGCAGACATGTTGTCAAGGAACAACGTCTCCTCAGAGGAATGGACACTCCACCTGCTCACGGTTCAGAAAATTTGGGAATTCTGTGGCAGAGCTCGAGTAGACCTCTGCACGAGTGGCCCAGTCTTCCGCTCTATGCTTTCCCTCCAATCGCTCTGCTACCGCAGATACTCAGGCGAATCAGGAGCAACGGCATAAAACTCATTCTAATAGCCCTCAGGAGGAACCAGCCGTGGGTGCGGAGTTATTCCTGCTGCTCGTGAGACGTGACCTCCTCTCTCAAGTGAACGGTACGATATGGCATCCACGGCCCAAGTTATAGGCCCTGCATATGTGACCGCTCAACTGGAGCCTTTCGGCCTCCCAGAGTGTGTCCTAAACATGATGGCAGAAGCTAGAGCCCCATCTACTCGACGCCTCTACGCTCTGAAATGGTCTGTTTTCTTAACTTGGTGAGTCTAGCCCGCAAGTTAGATGTGTCAGTGGTTCTCTCATTTCTGCAAGAGATGCTGGATAAACAGCGCTCCTCATCCACTGTCAAAGTTTACGCGGCAGCCATAGTGGCTTTCCATGCCCTTATTGCTGGCCGATCGGTGGGCAGAGATAGGGCGGTGGTTCAATTTTTACAAGGCGCCAGGAGAATGAATCATCTGTGTCCTCGTACAGTTCCACCTTGGGACTTACCTATCATAATAAGGGCCCTGAAAGGGCCCCGTTTGAACCATTGCAATCCACAAGCCTCAGAGCACTCTCGTTAAAAACCGCCCTGCTGCTAGCACTGGTGTCGGTCAAGTGAGTAGAAGATCTGCAGGCCCTATCCATCAACCCGGCTTGCCTGGAATTCGGACATAACGAATTCGAGGTCGTCCTGAAACCAAGGCTGGGTTATGTACCTAAGGTGCTCTCCACTCCATTCAGAGCCCTGGTCATAGCACTTTCCGTGCTTCCCCCCTCGACAAGTAGCCAGGAAATGTCCCTGCTCTGCCCCGTCAGGGCCCTGAGGGTATACATTGAGCATTCTGCCTCATACAGGAAATCAGAACAGCTTTTTGTCGTCTTCGGTAACTGGGCCAAAGGTGGCCCTGTTACGAGTCAAGGCATTTCTAGGTGGTTAGTAGATGCTATTACACTAGCATACTCCTCCTTGGGTTTGCAGTGCCCCATAGGAGTCAGAGCCCATTCCACCAGAGTCATACCCTCTTCCTGGGCACGGTCCAGCGAGGTGTTGTAACACAATGTCGACCTGAAAACACACACAGAGAATTCCAACCCAGCAACAGAAATGAATTATGACCCAAAAGTCCTCCCTTCCATGCAAAAGTGGAGGGTCAACCGACCCCATCACTAAACGCCTCGTGCAAAGGTACGGACGGCTCCGGGAATGGTTCTGGACACCGTCAAGCCTACATTCCAGAGCATAGTTCAAAACCCCCATTTAAAACAAAGCAGGACTTTTTTCTCCGTCGGACGGACCAAGGAAAACCAAACTCCTTGCCTTTTTTGACACGTATAACTATTGCAACTACACAAAATAAATATATGGATATTTAATGTGTACTTGTTCCCTCATAGGCATGATGTGATGATTTCGAGTGCCAATTATTTAGGACAATGTGGAATTTTAATCATGCTTTAAAACGGTATAAACTGTAATGTGTGTATTATTATGCGGTGTTTGATCTCTAAAGAAAGCTAGACTCAGATGTGACAGACTGTGGTGATGACCGTTAAATTGTAATACCCTGCATAATTATACACGTATAAAGAGCCATAAAGTTTATCCTTCCCAAAAGTGATGAGACATCACAGAACTGTTGGTCCACCCAGCAAGCCTGGACATGGGCGGGGCTCCGCCCATACGAACCATCGGATTCGACAAGCCGCCCGTGGGGAGGAGCAAGTTGGACTGTTGAAAACAACGCGGCAGTTGCAAATCGCCTCTCTGAAACATGGCGTGACTCTCTCTGGAACATCTCTCTTTAACATCGCTGGAGCTGCGCTCGTAATCTCTGCCTGCTCGCTCTTACCTGAACTTTGTCTCGACACCGACTAAACCAACCATCTATTCGAAGGCTAGAAGGCACAACATCAAAGAACAACGAGCTGAACGCCTGACGAAAGGAAAGCTTTCTGTGGCGTCACGCCGTAGCAGCCACATCTCTCGTGTTTCCACCGAGAGCACCGGAGACGCACGAACCAACCCACGTGGTTCCCGAGCACAAAGACCAGAGCAACGCATTTGAAGGAAACAAACAACTTCCAACCTGCTTCTTGTCAACAAGCAAGTACATTCTAACTAAATCTATATTGCTGATTGAACTGGTAGAATCTGATCTGAATGCAGTAACAGAGCAATAAGGCATCTGTCGTGATCTGTCCGGTCAAGTCAAGCGTTTAAATAGCTAAAAGGGCTAACTTTAATTTTAGGAATTACTTACCAAAATCCCTTATGCATGTCTTTTGTATGTATGTATGTTTTGTGTGTTATCAGTTAATCCATTTATGTTAGAATAGCAGTATTACGAATAAACCATTTTTCATTTCATAAAGAATTGTCTCTGGAATGTGATTTGAAGTTTTGTTCCTTATTTGCCATAAGAGAAAGCTACCTAAGCTCGAAGTTGATATGCTGAGGCTAGTGTTCGTGGACGGTCACTTAATACAGTATAACTAAGTTAAATATTAATATTACTTTTAACCAAGCAATATTTAATATTTAATAACTAATTCGGAGCTGAAATAATAGCTCTATATTAAACTGGTAATTTTACTACAGTGTCCATTTCGGAAATTTGTGAGGCGCCATCCACATTTGTAAGGTTTTACAACCTGGATGTCCCTGCCTTACAGGCCAGAGTAATTTCTGCTAAAATAAGCTATCTTATGGGTTCACTTGACCAACATTTCTCAAGCCCCTCCTTCACTTCGTCAATCCATACTATATGGACGTCAGTTATCAATTTACGGACGACACCCAGGCCACGGATGACCCTATGGCTCAGCCTATGCTTGGTGTATTCTCTTGACTCCCCTGGGTCTTACACCCATGTGAGTCTTGGTGTTGAATTGTTCCACGTCATAGCACGGCGTGATTGTACTTGTTCCCATACAAGCGTCTTTGATGCAGTACGAGTGAATATCAAAAGGGAACGTACTCGGTTACTATCGTAACCTCGGTTCCCTAAGATGTGGAACAGTACTGCGTTCCTTTCCGTGCTATGAGCTGCACTCCTCAGTCGCTTCTTTTGAAGAAATCTGAGATGTTGCGGCGAAGCGACCGCTTATATAGCCAGACGCCGCTCCCATTTTGAATTGACGCCGGATGGCTGCAGGGGATGACCAAGTCTGCAAGCTGGTTGCTGTGAGAGGTCCTAATCCGGCTACTTGAGGCGTTTCAATGGCGGATCCTGGTATCAGCGAAGAGTCAGCGAAGAAGGGTCTTTGTTGCTGAAGAGAAGAAATCTGAGATGCGATCGGCGAAGAGGCCGCTTATATAGCCAGACGCCCCTCCCATTTTGGCGGGCTATGGCAGGCTGCATAGCGATATGCTCGCACGCTGCCGCCGAGCCATTGGTTCGTTTATAAGTACTGCACGAACCAATGGACATGCAGTTTCACTGCGTAGTTATATAAAGGCTTCAGTTGAAGAGGAAAAAAGGGGTTTTCCCATACAAGCGTCTTCGACGCAGTACTCGTCCATATCTCAGGGAACCGAGGTTACGACAGCAACCGAGTATGATTATCTTTAGATTTAAATAAAAGTAACACATTATCTGAAAGTACATACATTTTTAAAATAAATCAATTAATTAATTAATAAATAAATAAATTCCAAAGTGACTTACAAAAGCTCATTGTATTGTGCTGTACCCAGAAGTCTATCCTTCTACAATCAAAATGGAACATGTCGAGGGTAGTGAAAAGTTGTGTGTGTGTGTGTGTGTGTGTGTGTGTGTGTGTGTGTGTGTGTGTGTGTGTGTGTGTGTGTGTGAGGACCAGTACCCACGAGTATAGTAATACCAGTAAATGTTGACCTTGTGGGGACATTTTTTTTGGTCCCTCATAAACCTTACAATATATATAAATTAGGGGTGTAAATCAGATGGTTCGTCAAAATTCGATACGATATCGATTCTCATACCCAGCGATACGATATTTGCCGATACCTCAAAAAATGCTACGGAAATGAGCTGCAGCTGTGCACTCCGATTAACCCGCCAGCTGCGGTGCTAGGTCATGACAGACACAAACGCACACACACACAGCAGACAGAGATGCAAGATGAACACACAGAGCCATGAACCGTGACAGTACCCCTTTCCCCTTTCCGCTCCCAGGAGAACCTACCTGGCGATTTAATTCATTGATGAGAGAGTGATCCAGTATGTCTCTAGCAGGCACCCAAAATCTCTCCTCAGGACCGTAACCTTCCCAGTCCACCAAGTACTGAAATCCTCGTCCCCTCCGCCTTGAGTCCAGAATGCGTCTTACCGAATAAGCTGGTTCCCCATCTACGAGACGCGGAGGCGGGGGAACCAGGACAGGCGGATTAATGGTAGAATGAAAAACAGGCTTTAATTTGGATACATGAAACACCGGATGAATTCTCCTGTATGCCGGAGGAAGTTTGAGGCAGGCTGCCACCGGACTAATAATCATGGTGACAGTAAATGGGCCAATAAATTTGGGAGCAAGCTTATAACTGACGGATCGGAGAGGAATATTCTTAGATGAAACATAATTAATTTGTTAGAACCTCATATTAAAAGTTCGACTCATCGGAGTCGGGCTTTAACCACAGCACAAACTATGTGCATCGTGTTGAGATTCTTTGCGAGTGGCACTTTCCTGTACACTATTGGGGATGCGGAGAACTTGGCCAAAAGTGCTGTCTGTCGTGCCATTCGTAAAGTTTACCTGGTGCCCAAGCAGTTTTTAGGTGTTTTTGTAGTCTTTCCAAGCCACTTAAGACCCCAAGTTGTAAACCAGAGCTATTTCGCAATTGCAGGTACATTCTACTTGTTAATGAAGATCGTGTGAATATGACCACACTAGTAAATATGAATCGATTGTCCCCCAGGCTTCCCTAATGTGATTGGTGCCATAGACTGCATACACATTCATATCAAGGCCCCACCAGGCCCCAATGAAGGGGATTTTGTGAACCGAAAGGGGGTTCACAGTATAAATGTGCAGGTGAGTTACTATCACAATTCTTAATATTTTATATTGGTAATATATACAATGTATTCCATAAGTATGCAGTTGATTGACTACAATGTATTAGATGGTGCGTGACTCTATGTGTCATATCACAAATGTGGAAGCCAAATGGCCAGGATCTGTGCATGACTCAAGAATTTTCAGAGAGTCACATTAATGCACATTATTTGAACGTGGTAAGGATAATATCAATGTCATGCTCACTGTATTACACTTATTGTGGGCCTAACAGAACTGCATTTTACCATTGTGCAGGTGATTACGATGGGATCCTGGTTGGAGACAGGGGCTATGCCTGTAGGCAGTATTTTATGACTCCATTCCCTGACCCCAACCCTGAACCACAAACCCGTTACAATGCAGCTCTAGCCAGGACAAGGGCACGCATTGAAATGACCTTTGGGCAACTAAAGGGAAGATTTCAGTGTCTGAAAAGTCTGAGGGTTGCACCTGACAGGGCATGCGACATTAATGTCGCATGTGCTGTATTACACAACATTGCCACCATTAGAAAGGAGAGGACCCCTGTGGTGGAAGTGCAGCCTGATGATGACCTCCAGCCAGTGCACTTGGATCAACCTAGTGGCAGAGCTGCACGGGACAGGATTGTGGAAAACCATTTTTGAGAAGAATTTAATAAAAATTAAAACGAATAAATAAAAAAAGACAAGGCAAATATGGATTCCATTACTTTTATTAGTTGTTCTTTGAGAAAAAATAAAAATAAAAAATTAGGGTCATCTTTTGCCTGCAAAGAGATATTGTTATGCAAGGTCAACAGTAGTGAAATGTTTTTTTAGTACTTACTCTGAAGTTCCTTTTGCAGCAACTCTATTTCTAGAGCAATTTTCTTCTTCATTAGCTGTTGGAGCTCTATTTCTCTCAGTTGGCAAATATTCAACCTTATGCTGTGTCACCCTGTGCCATTTGCAGAGAAAATAAATTAGACTCAACACATAAACACATGCAACACTGTCCACCTCTGTATCAGTTCTCTGTGCAGACTTAGTTGATACAAATTTATAGGGTATATTATATAGTGCATTTTATGTGTAGTTATGCACTTACAGGTACTTCCTCCAAAGGACACTCATCCGAGAGGGTCTCTTCACTGTCCTGTGCAATGAAAATAAATGGTATGACAAAGTGATACGGTGTCTCCACTATTGATATTGATTTCACTATTGAGAAAACAAAACAAAAAAAACTACAAAAAAAGTATAAGTCTACTTACTGCACATGCTTCAGCCACCACTTGCATGGGAACAGGTAAAAGTGTGGGTGTGTTATGTAAAACTGCACAGAAATAGAGAGAGAGAAAAAAATAAAAAAATCATTACAATGAGGTACACAGGAAAAGAAACATAGCAACTTTTTTTGTTTGTTTTTTTCCATTTACTCAAAGGTTTAACTGCCTTCCTTTCATGTCAATGCAATTCAGCATTACTCAAGATTTACCAGTTGAAGAGTGTAGCTGACATTTGGATTACACCAAATGCAAGGTAGCTACCAATTATTTTACAGTAGCCTATACAAAGGGAATTAAAAACCTCTTTACCAGTAATGAAGGTGCTGCTGCTACTGCTTCCTGGCTGTGGGTCTAAGGAAGAGCTGCTCCCAGGGATGCCCTGAACATTGGGTCGGTTCACATTTAACTCAAGGGCCAGCTCTTCTGCCGGGGTGTGACGTGGGGGTGCAGGACCACCGCCTGTTTTTTTTTGCTCTGCCTTTTTCCTAGTTGCTGATATAAACAAGCACATCATTTCACAGTCGTTTAAAACAAAAACAAAAAAAGACTAAGAACAACATATGTAGTTAATTATTACCATTTTGTAGAATATTCTTGTATTTCACCTTTACTTGTTCCCAATTTCTAGTGGGTCCTGTGGTGGCTCTAATATGAAAGATTAAAGTATGAAAATGTTTAATGTGCATATACTGTAATGTAATAACTGATTGAAAACATCTAACACAATCACTGCTTATGCATTTAATTTGTCTGCAACTTGAAAAAGTGGGCGCGCTTTTTGGCCATTGTGGGCAACCAATAACAACGTTGCTGATCAGTGTTTCTACTATCGATACATATCCCCTTTTAAACCAGCGCATGAACGCGCAATGATCTCAGATAACTCAATCCAGCCATACTAATCATCAACAACAGGTGCGTTCGAAGAACCTAATTAGCCAGATAATGAGTAGCTGGATCATATCATCTCGGATGTGTCTTTTGATCTCGGATGTAATAAGCGACGTACGAAGAACGGACCCCAGGACGGTAAGAAATAGAAAAATCAAAACGACCGAAAAAAGAGCCCACCGGGCCTGCTTAGAATTTAACCTTTTTGGCGGACTAGAAGTATTCAAGATTCTTGTGGTCGGTCCAAATGACAAAAGGAACCCCCGAACCCTCCAACCAATGACGCCACTCTTCTAAGGCAAGCTTGACAGCCAGCAACTCTCTGTTACCAATATCATAATTGCGCTCGCCAGGTGACAAACGGTCAGAGAAATAGCCGCAAGGATGCATCTTGCCATCCGCGGAGGAGCGCTGGGATAAAACTGCACCACCTGGATGTGGTTCACTTGACCAACATTGCTCAAGCCATGATGCATCAACCTCGACCACAAACTGCCGGGACGGATCAGGGGCGACAAGGATGGGCGCTGAAACAAAGCAGCTTCTCAGTTTGGAAAACGCAGCCCCCGCTGCGCTGGACCACCTGAACGGAGTCTTGGTGGAGGTTAAGGCAGTCAAAGGAGCAGCTAGCTGGCTGAAATTATGAATAAACCGCCGGTAAAAATTGGCAAAGTCCAGAAACCTCTGCAGGGCCTAGCGGGAATCTGGGGTTGGCCAATTCACCACAGCCTGAACTTTGTCGGTATCCATGCGCACCCCTTGAGTCGAGACGATATATCCTAAAAAAGGAACAGACTGTGCATGAAAAACGCATTTCTCCGCCTTGACATAAAGCCCATTCTCTAACAGCGTCTGAAGCACTTGCCTGACATGCTGGACGTGTACCTGGAGAGTGTGAGAAAATATCAGTATGTCATCCAGGTAGACATAAATAAACTGATCTACCATATCCATCAACACATCGTTGACAAGTGCTTGGAATACCGCGGGAGCGTTGGAAAGACCAAAAGGAAGAACAAGATATTCAAAGTGCCCCCTGGGGGTATTAAAAGCAGTCTTCCATTCATCCCCCTCCCTCATGCAAACCAAATGATAAGCGTTACAGAGATCCAATTTCGTGAAAATTCACCGTGATGCCGTTCAAACCTCGATAGTCAATACAGGGGCGGAGAGAGCCATCCTTCTTTTTCACGAAAAAGAACCCTGCACCAGCCGGAGAAGAAGGGCGGATGACCTTGTCAGCTAGAGAATCAGAAATATATTTCTCCATAGCCTCCCTTTCCGGAGTGGAAAGTGAATATAATTTGCCTTTAGGCGGAAATGTACCTTGTCATAAGTTTATAGCACAGTCATAGGAACGATGAGGAGGTAGAGAAGCAGCCCGAGACTTACTGAACACTCCCTTCAGGTCAAGGTACTCACATGGCACGTTCGACAGATCCTCCTGTTTATCCTGAAACACAAAACAAGACACAGAAGAACACGCATGACAATACTCGCTCTAAGCGAAAACAGAATTCATGCGCCAGTTTATATGGGGGTTATGGAGCTCCAGCCAGGGATGCCCCGAGACCACAGGGGCAGAGGTGGTCTCAGTGAGAAGAAAGTCAATGTTCTCTGAATGATTACCAGAGGTGATGAGTCTTAAAAGTTACAGTGGTGTGTGTGATGGAGGGTAAAGGCTGACCATTCAGCACAACCATGGATATGGACTGGTAGAGTGCAACCATGGGTATCTTGAGACTGTGAGCGATATTGATGTCTAAAAAATTACCCTCTGCTCCTGAGTCCACCAGAGCCTCACAGTCATAAACCAGTGAATGCAATTTCAGCTTAACAAGAAGATGAGTGGCTTAAAAAAGGATTTAGTTGGTGTTATCCCACCCGTCAGTAACCTCTTACCTACTGGCGGGTACTGTCTTTTACGGGACAGTGCAGAGCGATGTGGCCGGCAGCTCCACAATACAAACACAGACCCCTCTCCCTGCGTCTCTGCTTCTCCTGCTGTGAAAAACGGGACCTGCCCATTTGCATAGGCTCATTATTCGGAAGATACATTGCCGTCTCGCCAGGGATAGATCAAAAGTGGATTGGTGGACTGACCAACAATCCTCTAGGTGTCCGCTGGCCCCGCCGCCGTGACCTGGTATCCACCTGAATAGTCAGATCTATGAGCTTATCCAACCCTTGTCGTAGCTCCGCGAGAAGTCGCGCCACTTCTCTGACTGAGGCAGCGCGATCAAAGACTTTCTTGAGCTCCTCAGAAAATGACCGAAATGAAGCACAGCAAGGAAGCCTTTGTTCCCACACAGTAGTCCCCCAGCTAGTGAGAACAGTGTTATAATAAAGGCCACTTTAGATTCCTCAGTGGGAAACGACGAAGGTTGGATAGAAATTTATACAGAAAATGTTGCCAAAAATGAGTGACATAACTGGGGTTCACCAGAGTAAAACGCTGGAGTTAGAAGGCGGGGTTCAGCGGAGCGGGCAATCTGGTCCATGGGAGCAGGTGAATATTGAATTGAAGCCGTCCCATTCTTCAATTGTTGCAGCTGAGTAGGTAATTCTGAAACTTGAGTCACCAAAGCCTGGACAGCACAACCCATGGCCATCATCTGATCCTCCTGGCGCTCCATGCGTGTGTTGCTCTTTGACAGAACTTCTCTCAACTCTGCCATACTCGCTGGATGCATAATGGTTGGTTCGTTCTGTCACAATGAGTAGTCACAAGATCCGAGTGCGAGTGAAAATAGAGATGTATTAGTGACTGCAATGAGAGAGACGACAGCAGTAGGAATTTCCAGCCGAGATCATAAACTCTCACAACTGCAGTGATGAGATTCCCAATCAGTGCAGGTAAATCCAGCGTGGAAGCAGGAATGATCCAACCTGGCCGGACAAGGATCAGGAGAGCTGACAGAAAAACAAGACAACATAAACGAACCAACAAACACACAATGAATCGCCAGCTAGATAAAGGCTACGCAAATGAGCTGCAGCTGTGCACTCTGATTAACCCGCAAGCACACACACACACACACACACAGACACACACAGCGGACAGAGATGCAACATGAAGCCATGAACCGTGACAGTTCAGGTACGCTAAAGAAATGTAATAATCAAATTTAAAATAACTGCATAGTCTTCACTGTATAAATTAAATAGCCTGTAAATTAATACCTTTTGAATGTTACAAAGGTTATTTAGTCAGGAGCAGTGAGCACTTGTATTTTTCTTTGACAGCATTAGATTTATTATTAGTTTTCTTTCACTTTAAGAATGAAAGCACAGATTTAATATACTGAAACACATGCCTTTTTTTCTCCACTGTTTACATTAAGACATGCTTTTCTTAACCTACTGTTTACAAGGATATTAGCCAAAACATGCATTTTGATGTAGTTTTGTCTGAATTTATTCATCTATGCTCAAAAAAGCGGAGTTGACGCGGCTGTCTGTGTGTGCGTGCTTCAGATGTGTGTGCGCGCTTCAAACGTGTGCGCGGAAACCTTCTCACACAGCGACTGACTGTTCCGAGCGTCTTATATGCTCGCCTTGTACCTTCGGGCAGTCCTTATATCGAGTCCTGGTACATGAGATTGAACGAGAATGCTCACCGTGGTACCATCCCCACCGTCGTTTAGATTGTTTTTTTATAGTAATACAAATAATTTTGTTCAGTTAGAGGACACTTAAATTAAAACTGAACGCGTTTGCTCAATGCAACGCACCGAACAGACAGCAGTCTTGCATCACAGCAGTCTAGATCTGCATTGCCGCGGCTGTTCCGACCAGATTTATTGAGCCGCAGGATTAATTTCAACAAAAACAACATGGTAGCGGTTGGCAACTCTGGTGCAATTTGAACAGGAGCGGGCGGTCTAACAATATCCCGTTCCCAGACGTCCATTCAGAACAGCATATTATTCTTATCGAGCACGTTATGCATGCGTTGCACGCATGAACCAGTGCTTTGTTTTATTTGCGGGGTCTGAGCACAGCATGTGCAACGATGCTCAGAGCAGCATAGCAGATATAATATACAGCTAGACAGAACAGGGAGGTTATGATGAGTGACAGAGCAGAATAAGGATAGAGCAAAGTGTAGAAGTCTTTGAAGCACGTCCAACTTGTCTTTCCTTTGTTCTTTTTTTGTATTATGCTTATTCTATAATTTTAAATGACAGACTGTGTCGAATTTATTAATTTTTCTCTGCTGCACTTTTCACTGTGTTAACAGCAAGATGTTAAATGAATTTAGTATTTTGACAAGACTAATAAAATAGATATTAGGCTAAACCAATTTTTTTTTCCTATTGTGTTGTAGGCTGAATGTTAGCCTAAACAAATTGTATCCTGACAAAACGAATACAAATAAGGATTACAATTTTTATATAATTTTTTTCTCTCTTTGTGACACTTTATTCCGTGTTGGCAGCAAAATGTTATTGACATTTTTCTGTCAATAAATTCAAGACTCTTGACAAGACGAATAAAATAAATACAATTTTGTGCAGACTAAACTTTTATTTGTTAGCCTATCTTTCAGCAGAAATGTGAACAAACAGTGAATATATCGTGGGAGCGGGTGGGTGCGGAATAAAACCTTAAACAGTCCCGCGCAGACCTCTACATCACAGATCAGATTTAATTTATCATGTAAAGAGAGATGGCTGACAAAAAGAGTGAGGTGAGACAGATAAGACGATGCGGAAGAGTTTCAAAACGAAATGTAAAAGCGCCCGTTTTAAGCCTGTTGAATTCTGAGTCTGACATTAATCTGTCAAGTGTGCCCTTGTGTGCAGATCTACTTTCCAAATTAGAAACTCACCGAGATCTACCAAGTGAAAAGTAAATAAATGATAAAATACATATTCAATAAAATAAATAATAAAAAACGCTTGTTGGGATGTATCTTTGTTGCATTAATTTAATAATAATAAATAAAATATTTGTTTAATATTATTCACTATTCACGACGCCATCAGTAGTTCCTCTGTAAGAACAAGCTGTTTGGAGCGTCTGATGCCCGTATGAACACCACTGATCCTCACAAACTTCTCCAACACACGCGAGCATCCGTTATAAAACAACTATGTGAATATACTGAGCTGTATTCAAGCAGAAATATGATGTTAGAGTGATCGAGAGCGCATATACATGGTTCGTTTGCTCGTCATTTATAACGGACATAGCGCACACCTAATGCATGATCGTGTCACTATAATCAGCTTTACCTTGATTACAATAGTCATCCATCAAAACTTGTGGCTACTAGTGTGACACTGGCTTCTTTTATCCAGCGAGAGCAGTAGTTTGTGTATCATGTGCTCATACAGAATTTTTGAGCCACGATTCAGTCTGTATTACACACAATGAGAAACGGTTTGCTGCTCCGAAAGACAGAATATGTAGAGAGGTGGTACTGTTATTTATTTATAGGCTATATATTTTTTTACATGACTTAACATGCAAGTCATAATATTAGTGAATATATTATATTGTAGTTTTATCTCTCGCCCCCCTGGTTGAGAAACACTGACCTAAAGCCCGATCTCCCAGCATTGCTTTCGCGATCAATCTATTAGGCATCCCTGATCTACGTGATGTTTAAAAAAAAAAAAAAAATTATTTGGTACCACAGTATTTGCTGATTTTTATTTAATTTAAACACTGCTTGATGCAGAATTGCCGCTGATATTAAAGTCAAGGTAAAATGCGCACGGCGCTTACAGGCTATTTAAAACCTATGGAAAGCGAGAAAAACTCAAACGACCCCCCACCACAGTGATACCGTTATAACCGGTGTGACATCAGGTCGATTAACCGGTGGGAAAATGTCCTCACTGTCACAACCCTAATATATATATATATAAAAAAAAAAGTGTTTGTTTTTTTATTTTATTTTTTTATGTAAAATCTTGTGAAAGTTTTGTGTGAGGGGTAGTTTTAGGGTAAGGAGATAAAAATACTGTTTTTACAGTATAAAAATTATTAACATGTCCCCATAAAGCATGGTGTGTGTGTGTGTGTGTGTGTGTGTTTATGAGGACACAAATTTGTATAATGATATGGGTATGACATAGGTATTACAAGGAGAAGGTGATTTATGAGGAAATTTTCATAATTCCCCATAATTCAAAACGCTTATAAATCATACAGATGGGGTTTTTGGGGGGAAGTAGAAATGCACAGTCTCCTGTGAGGGCTAAGTTTAGGGCTTGTTTTGTTTACTGTGTGGAGACGTTGCTGAAATCGTGTTTGGTCTGGTACTGTATCGCGTCCCTTGTCAGTGTCGGGCGCTTGCTTGGCCATTTATTGAGATTAACAGGAAAGTATGTTCAGCTGAATTGGAGTAGTATTTTGTAAGATGGGTATACAAAGATGGGTATTTTGTTAGATGGGTATTTTTGACATTGTTCTTTTTTTAGGAATACCAATAAACTACTGCCGTTTGATTTGTTATCTATTTAAATTTTATATAAATTATGTATGAATTCATTATGTCTTTATAGGTATTTTCTTTAGTTTTGGAGTTAGTTTAGTAACGTTACTTGAACATACTACATGGAAATTAAATAACATATATATATATAAATATATATATATGGGTCTTTGGCGTAGTGTCATGTTAGAATCATTTTTATACTCATACCTTTTGTTGTTTTTAGCTTTATTTTTTGTTTTCATTTAATTGTTTAGTTTTGAAATGTTGTATGCATTTGTCATTTTATTTAATTTCTTCATTTTCTTAAATGTGTATATATAGTTTTAACTTATAGTTTTAGTTACTTTTTTCGCTTTGGATAAAAGTGTCTGCTAAATGACTATAAAGTAAAGTAAAAGTTTAGGTGTAGGGTAATAGCACATATAGTTTGTAAAGTATAAAAACCATTACGCCTATTTAGAGTCCCCGTAAACCATAAAAGACAGCATGTGTGTGTGTGTGTGCATGTGTTTGTCTGTGTGTGTGTCAAATTAAATGTGGTGTCTACTCTTACTTTTGCAAATAATTAATTAGAATAATTGTTGTTTTAGTAATTACAATTATGATCCATATCGTTAAACCTTACAGCAGGGGTCAGCAAATAAATTAGTCATCAGGCCCAAAAAAATTGCCACTAGATGGCGGGACAGAACATAGTCAAAGGATAATAAGTGACTTATTGGAACTCTGGTGTGCAAACTTTTCTTTCCTACCACTTCCACATGACAAGCTAATAGCATGATTGTCAGCATTATAATAGCTGCTTTTTGCAGTGCAAATTTTGTTTATGATGTATATAACTACGTTTTCGTCAGTTATTTTACCTATGGGTCGATGCATTTCTTATAGATTTCTGCTCATTTCAAATCAGATACAGATGAAATAGCGCTGTAAGATTGCATTTGTTTGAATGCATTATTGAGAGAGCGACTGCATGTGAACAAGTGTTGTAGGACTTGTTTAAATCATGCTTTCAGCTGAAAATGTTCAATATCTAGACTAGAAGCAACAAACAAATTCCTGTAGAACTTAACTTACCGCTCATGTCCATTGCCATCATGATATAGCCTTCATATTCTTTCTGATTTGAGTGATCCTTCTCTATCAAGCTAGCTAAATATTAACATGTGAATTCTTGCTAAATATGCAGTTATATTAAGGGTCGTTGGCATGAATTGTACTTGTGATGGTGGTAGAGCGCTCTTGGAGTGAGTGAAAACCATGACGCTCCGACTTTTAAAAAATCCGCTCCTCGCTCCAGTCAAAATCACACCGCTCCACTCCGCACTCCGCTCATACTCTGATTGTGAGTAACTGTTGCTCTCATGACAGATTTATTTCAGAACCATCCGCTTTCAAAATAATTTGGCTGTGGGCGTGGGCCAGATATAATTGCTGGCGGGCCAGTTTTGGTCTGCAGGCCGCCTGTTGCCGACCACTGCCTTACAGCATCCTTTTATCCTGTTGATATTTTCCTAAATCTATTCTAGTGGTATTGTGACTATTGTCTCCATCAACCATCGTAATTAAAATCACTTTAACTCACAGTCAAGTTATAAGCTACGAGTGTAACATCCTCCATGAAGCAAAGAATAAAATAAAATTAATAAATCAATACATTGTTTAATGAATTTTTAACGACCAGCAGAACTATAGGGCAACAGAGAGCTCTCCCAGAGCTTTAAATCTATCAGTGTGATTTGAGGACTGAGCTCAGGGAATGTACGCGCTGCTGAACCACAGGAGTTAAGTGTCCACGACGGGGGTGCATCTTTGCGTCACATTAGGGTCCAAATGATGTATGAAATGTTTTAATCAAATCCTATCTTTTCATTAGTCTAACAATGCATGTCTCACAGCGTGAAAGTGCATGCTGCAGGCCCCGAGGGTCACAGGATTTGTATTGAATATGAAGTCATTGCTTGGTCTCATGAGGTGCAAGAGCAGAGTGTCAGCTATTCTATACATTTAAATGATCTGATAAAAGTGTTTGTGCTGATTTAGCCTATTCATAATAACCTTGCTGTGCAGTTCCTTTAAATTCCATTTGCCTCTGGGTTTTTCGACTTTATGGGCACTTTTGACCCTGATAACTTTTGTAAAGTGAACTCTTTTAATACACATTCTCACACTCTGACTAGTTTATCTGTCTGCAAATGATGTTTAAGAATGGATATACATGCAAAAATTTAAAGTCCCCTTGTAGTGAAAATCAAGTTTTTTTTAAGTTGTTTATTTTTCTATGTAGTGTTTTTTATTTGCTTTTTGTCAAACCATGTGCCAATCCATTACCAACATCATTGCTAGTTTTTTTCCTTAAAACTGTAGTCTCCCAATGGCAGTCCCAGAAATGCCGTTTGAAATGTCACAAAATTCAATAACCAATCACATCAATGGATAGATTTCCAGCAAATCAAATGCAGAGAGCATAGCATAGAGATCGCATGCAAAATATACCAATAGGATTACCAGCACAGACCAAAATTAAAATAGAGAAAAAAAAAACGAAGCCATGATTTAACGTGCATTTAGAACTGCTAACTTAAATAATAACCTGTACTAAAAGTAGCCCGGAGTAAGACCCACCTCTCCCACATTGGCGTCTGCACTTCACTCGCTTTGCTCGTGAGCACCAATTGAGAATCACCTGTACGATTGCTCGCGGAGAGACTTTAAAGATTCAGAGAAAGCATTTAATTACTTGAAAGAAAGTGCAACAAAGCTTGGTGTCGACGACCTGGAGCTATGCAAAAAGCGACGTAGAGAAACATCAGACGTTTTCCAAAGCCATAAAAAAATGAAAGGAAATAGTAAAGATATAAGGTAACCAGACAGCAAGCAGTGTCGGCCCAGATCCGGCCCACATCTGGCCCGCATGGATTTCACACGGAGAGATGTGGGCTGGATCTGGGCCAAAGTTATGTTGCTGTCTGGGTAGCAAGTACCAAATACATGTGTTTCAAATAAATGTTACACCATACAACTGCTCCTGCTGCTGTTGTTATTTCAATAAATGAATTTAAAAGGTATAGCCTACAATAAATGAAATGCCAAAATAATCACTTTTATTGTCACAGCACGTGTGCCGTAGTGAGTGAAAAGCTAACATACAGTAGCTAATAAACCTTTGTTTTCATCAAATCATGACACCACATAAAATATATAAAGGAGTAATCATTTATCAAATTTAATCAAATAAATGAACACTAAGAAAATAAGTAAAATAAATACAAGTAACAAACAGGTTTGTGTTATTGATATGACACCAATGCTTTTTTTTCTACATCTTGCTAAAGTTTTCAGACTATGTGCCATTCACACTTAGGCCCAATCCCATTTCTATTTTATACCATACCCCTCCGTCTTCCCCTTCCCCTTCCCCCTTGAAATGGAGTGTCTCGGGGTAGGGGTGAAAATATTCCCCTAAGAATTGGGAGACCACTACTATACAGTCACACATCATCATACGTTGTCTAGCTCCTACAACACACACCTATACTGGTGTGCTGGTGTGCATTAGAGCACTTACCGTTCTATATTAATGAAGCTGCTTACTGACACACACACACACACAAACACACACACACATATCGGAGATCTCGCTGCTCACACATCCTGGAGCAAAGAAACTTCTCAACGCTGCCCGTGACTTTTATTAATAACTGTTTAAATACTGAATCGCTATATTATATTTTCCAACAACAAGAGGATAAAATTGCTGTTTTTGAAGTAAACTCACTTATTGTAAAGAGAGAGACGCACAGAAACATCTCTCTCTCTCTCTCTCTCTCTCTCTCTCTCTCGAATTGGCAATGGTTATTTGAGAAACAAGGGCTAAGGGAAGGGCTAAGGGGTAGAAATGGAATTGGGCCTTAAATAACTGATTATGAAAACTTGACTCTGAATTGCTGCTGTTCATTATTCTTTTGTCTATAATATTCTGACCATTGGTACCCGTTTCAAACCTAGATACACAATCATTGCATCGCTGTTGTGTTTTGTGCATAAGCGCGAGTGTCGCAACACATTTACATTAATTAATCTACACCCCGCCTCCAGCAGGGAGAGTGTTCGAAAACAGTATACTGTCGCTCAGCCTTATCAATTTTTTTTCTCCCCCAAATGAAAATTAACTTTGTTTGAAGTATATCGGGCCTTTACATTCAAGCTATTTTAAGCCATGAGAAAATTATTTTCTAAGTAAAAATAAAACATTTCAATATGTAATTTTGATGACCAAAGATAAGTTTTAAGGGATAAAATGTCTGACTACAGGGGAACTTTGACATTCACACACACACACACACACACACACACACACACACACACACACACACACACTTTGTTTAGGTCATCATAGTGTTAAACATTTCCTAAGTAATTTGGCTAAATGTTTTATTTTATTAAAAAAATTGTCAAAGCCTTTATTACATGGAGAATTCTGCTTATTTCTGGCACTACTGGAAAATAACAGAGATTTGCTTCCCCTGAGAACGTAAATTATGTCCTTTTATTAGCATATTCAAGCAATACTAAGCATTATACAGTGCTCAGCGTAATCACCCTAATTTGAGTAAAACTGAAAATGTTGTTCTCTAAGTTATATTATTAACCTTACTGTCATGTTATAAGTTAAACAGATGTTATATATAACTTAGTCTTGTCAACTTTTGGAAAATGTTTTTGTGTTCATTGAGATATTGTTTAAAATGTTACTTTTCAAAGGGGGTGTACTCATTTACGCTGAGCACTGTATGTTCAAACTATCTCTGTTATTGAAGCAATGAGAGTTCTTCAGCATTAAAAATGTAGTATACATCTAGAAAACCTGGCATAATGCTCAAATAGGTGATTAGAGCAGCACACACAGATATATCAGGCTTTTAATATGTATGTGAATGACAGAACTCCACTAGTGAGACATGAGGAGGTCTCTGAATGTAGTCAGTTGCCAAGAGCTCTAAGATTGTTTGGAGTGTCAAGGGAACGTCTTTTTATTGAGCTTGTCTTCAAGTCTAAAGCAGCTGAGAAGTCTTCTCTCCAACCTATTAGCCGTAAAGGCCATTAAAGTGCTAATACACTTCCCGTAACTTCAATTGACCGGACAGTAAAATTCTCCAAAAGAGAGTGAAATTAATAAGTTCACAGCTTCCCTAAAAGTCCCTGGGGAGTTCTCCTGATTAGGGCATGGAAATTGAAACCCTATACTATGCGGAATAGGCGATTCTTGGGCTAGAATGGGGTTTGAGTAACCTGCCCTTTAGGTAGAGAAGCTGCTTCATTAATCATGTGCCACCGGTTCTCCTGTGACAAACGGAGCAGAGCCCTGTGAATCCCATGAGCGTCCACATGACCCAGAGCTTCCTACCTCTTGCATCCTTCCACCTCTAGGGCCTCTATTTCTGTGAATCCACAGAGAGGTTGCATACAGGAACTGCAATTTCGAAAGCAATCTGACCTAAGAATCCTCTCCAAATCATATCTCAGGATGACAAAAGTTAGAAATTGAATGATTCTGCATCAAGTTCCACTTAACAATTCATGTACTTTAGTGGTTCTCTTAATGATTATCTTAGTAATGTCAAGGAAAAAAATATGTTTGGAAAAGAAGCCTCATTGCAGCCTATTTACTTTTTTGTCTGTTCTGAATTCGACATTAAATTCTAAATTAATTCTACTTAAAGGATTTGTTTGTCCCAACATAATTTCTCATTTTTATTTATTGATTTATTGTATTTATTTTTTCACTATTTTCTGTGTAGTAACAATGAACAGGACTGAAACTTTAAGTTCAGTGAACATCCTCATCCTCAAAAATCCTCAATATTTTTTTTTTAAATCCTCTATAAAGTGACATCATTTTTCACTTTCATCATGATGCTAATGTCAGGCAGCAACAAACATTCTCTTCCCATATGGCAATTAACATTTGTCTTTCATGTTTGCTTTATCCCTACATGTATTTCACCCATAGTTGCTCTCTCAGGTGTGGTTTGCAAGATACCTGTCTATCTCAAATATATATATATATGGATGCTATGTGACCATGTGTAAATACCCCCAACAGACTGTAAGGTGTAGATGGATGGTGATGGTGCCAATTGTCTTTTGAAGTTGAGAAGTTTCCCAGACTTATTTAAAGATCTGAAAGACTGTGAAGAGATGAGGGATCTCGATATTTCCCACAGTGCCTCACACCTTGTTAATAGAAGCAAGCTGAAGCGATTATCACAGTAACAGCTTACCACATCAAGAGAGGCTCCCAGCAGGATGAGCTGAATGCATCTGTCAAGGTGAAGATGTGTGGAGACCTCACAAGTCCCACATGGGCATTGGCATGACATATGAAGAGTTGCTCCTTGATCTACACAAAGAGCTGCAAGTTAAAGAGATTTGTCGTACTCCAATAAAATTTCCCTCAAAATGTTGCACCTACCTATATCTACTAAAGAGTAAGCAACAGCACGCACATCGATCTCAAATGGGTGCTCGACTAAAAAACAAGTAGAAGCATATTAGGAATGCAAAGTCGGCAACACCAAAGCTCCAAAAATATCAAAATATTTATTATAAAAACTATCACATAGCGTGCAACGTTTCGAGCACGCAGGCTCTTCATCTGTCTGATGTAAATGCCGCTGTAGGGTTGTACTGCATGCAAACACAATCTTGGCACAATAAAATAAATACAAATAAAATAGTATTATAATTGACGATCCAGACTCCCCATATCACTTCATTGGACGGGCCTTTAGGGAGAAATGCATCTTTATAGATTACATAGGCTAATGAAAGAGTTTTATATTTTTGATTTGAATTAGTTTGCATAAAGTGTATTTTATAACATTCTATAAATACATTTATCATGTCAGTTCCTGCTCAAGATCAAGACACTCTGTTTGTTTTCTTTACTTTACAAAACGTTTTGTTGATATTGTGAGTGCACACAAATAAAACTATTTGCAGCTCCGAATGATGTATACTCTTAACTTCATGTGGAAAAATTAGGGCGTATTATAATTTTCCACTCTTATTAAGAAAAAAAATGCAAGTGATTTGGCTAATGCTTCCATGTCCTTCAAAGTGCGCTTCAGCTTCCACTTTTAGCACAAACTATTTTATATTTATCACACATTTATCTTCATTTTTGTATTTATATTGTGAACTGCAAGTTTTTATGTCTCAAATCATGTTTGATGGCAACATGATAAACATGATGTCTAAACTGATAAAAAATATGCTCAACTCACTGTCTGGCGCTGGCTGTTCGGTATTTAAAAAATATGTATACAATTTGAATTTAACAAACATAAAATGTTCCAATCATGTTTCTAAATTAACGTAATAAAGAAATGAAACAAAATATAACCACTTTGCCATTAAGAACCAAAACTGAACTTTTTAATGGCTGCAACGATAGCTTGTGAGCGAAAGCTAAGCGGTGTGACGCTCCGCTCAATATTCCACTTTGTGGGCGTGCACTCCGCTCAGTCCCTCACGGCCAAAGCAAACGCTCCTGAGGGATTTACATTTTTCTAACTCATAGTAGTTATATTATACTATGAATATAATCAATATGTGATGATTTTTATGGGATTGTTTATTAAAGTTTAATTACAGTGCTTGCTGGGAGTATAATGCTATGAGCTGTAACTGATGTGTTTTTTGATACATTGTGGAATGACGTAATGTGTAAGTAGCCTTGTGTGCAGAGAAAAATCACAGAGGGGCAGTTTGAAGAAGCTACAAGCACATAGAAGACAAAGAAGTACACACTGTGAGAACATTCTGTACCAAGGACCCAAAGGGAACAAAGGGAGAAGAATGTTGGAGGAGCGTTGGACGGTTCTGGCGGCCAACGAGAAAATGACACAAGTCGACACATATCTATAAATACTTTGTGAAATATTGCCCTGGTGTTGCTTCTTTGTAAGACGTTGGTCTGAGAGACAACCCAGCGCGCTGTTCTGATCAATAAATTTCAATACTTTGACTTTTGAAGCCTTCCTTCGATTTTTGATCACGCAGGACGATTTGAAGTCCAACAATTTGGTGACCCCGACGTGATCGAAGAACAAGGCTGTAAACCTAAAGTGCATTGAGGGCCAATTCCGGGACGGAACGCATTTGAGTTCAACACACGGTACCGAATAAAAAAGGTAAGCAGAAACCTGTTAAATCCAAATTCTGCAATTGGACATTCTAAATTTATGTGTTGAATTTGAATTGTATTCTGTTCCATTTAAAGAAAATAAAAACAAGTGTTGATATATATTGATCAGAAATTATTGTGAGTACCGAGGGGTAACCAGTCCACCCGGTCAAGAACTGAGGGGTAACCAGTCCACCCAGTCATTATTGTGAGTACCGAGGGGTAACCAGTCCACCCGGTCAAGAACCGAGGGGTAACCAGTCCACCCGGTCAAGAAATAAGTTGCGGAGGGCTCCCAAGTGACACTAGGTTGCGGAGGGTTTCCGAGTGACAAGGTTTAAATAAGTTGCGGAGGGCTCCCAAGTGACACTAGGTTGCGGAGGGTTTCCGAGTGACAGAGATTAAAGTTGCAGAGGGTTCTTTGTGACAAATAGGCTGTCAAAAATTACCCGAGTGACATAAAAAGGATAAAAGATTGCGGAGGATTTCCAAGTGGTATTAGACTGCAGAGGGTTTCCGAGTGACATAATTTGAGTGATGTGCCTAAGAATTGAATGATCATTATTGTTGTATATTTTTGCCATATGGAATTGCTGTGTAAATTGCTGTAGTCGTTTTATTTGTGGTGTTGGATTATTATTTTGCATTTGTTGAATGAAATGTTGTATTTGTGATTTATTTGTTGATAAAAGATAAAACAGTTTGATTGTACATTTAAAGAAAAAAGGGAACAAGACCTATTTGTGTCTTTCTCGCTTGAGCTGTGTGTCTGTGAGAAGCAGAGAGAGTAAAAAAGGTGGGGGCTGCTTGAGCTGTAGAGGCAGAGAGAGTAAAAAAGGTGGGGGCTGTTTGAGCTGTGTGAGTGAGTGCATTTATTCCTATAATCATTTCTTTCTGTTGCTAATTCTTTCTGTTTCTACTTAATAATTTTTTGAGAAGACTGAAGGGTTTTATAATCCTACAGCAGTTGGTGAATCTAGAGTATCAGATTATTAAAGTGCATTGTGTGTATTATTAAAAATGTCTGAATTTGAACGTGAGTGTGAGGAATACGGATGTTCCCCGATATTGGCACAATGGGGAAATGTGGTAGATATGTTAGTGGCTCAATCAGAGCCCAAGAATCACAAGAAAGAGAAGAAAATATGGGAAAATAAATGGAGTCAGATGTGTATTGAAAATGGATGGGATAATCCCACAAAATGTTGGTGTTATTAGCACCAAAATTAGAGCTATGGAGAATAAAATTTGTTAAGAACTATATAAGAGTTGAAAAAACTAGAATATACCATGAAATTGGCTTCGTCAGCTATTTGGACATTATCCAAGTTGCCGACGTTGTGATCCAAAATGTGAAAATGAATTATTGATAAAGAAAAAGATAAAAACTGATTGATTTTTCATTCCCAAACAGAGATCAAAACTTGTTGGTATTTTTTCTTTGTCTGTGTCTGTATGAGTGTGAGAGAGAGAAAGGGGGCCCCACTGTGTGTGCGCAAGAGAAAATGAGCTCACTGAGATTGTGTGTGTGTGTGTGTGTGCGAGCAAATGTGTGTGGGAGAAAAACACTGCTGGCAGTAAAGTCAAAGGGGAGAGCATGTGAAAGCAGAGGCATCAGAGAAAGAAATGAAGAGACAGTCAGGAAATGGACAAGGTAGAGCTTTGGAGCAGATGGGGTTGGCTCCGCCTCCAGGGTTATATCCTGATCTGAAATCAGTGAAGCCACCCCCCTATGTCCCACAGCAGGATTTACAACAGGTACAAGTTATGGTGAAAGAGGGAGCTGTGGAAGTAGAAATAGAGGAAATGGACACGATGAATGAGCGAATTAAAGTGTTATAGAAAGTGAAGATGAGGGAAGGGAAGGTCTCAGAATAGTAATTAAAGGCACTATGAATGTAGACGGGGAAGTTACATCCCCCATAGCAGAAAGAACAAGAGAAGACAGAAAATCAGCTGCTTAAATTACAATTAGATCAAGCTAGAAACAATGGTCCAAAGAAAACTAAACAAATGTCCCAGCAGTCTGTGAATGACCCACCCACCCCATCAGTCATTCCCCCATATTTTGGGTATGATCAGGAGAAACCAACCATCCAACAGGGCAACAGGGGGTAATTGGGAGGTAATAGAGGACAGCTGGGAGGAATATGGGTTTTAGAGGTGGACGAGGCAGAGGTGGGGGCCAGCAGAGAGGTGTTTGTTTTGTGTGTGGTAGCAGTGAACACTGGAGGAATGAATGCCCCTCACAGCAAGGGGGCGGCCAATTTTCAGGGCCACCTGCAAGGGGATGGGGTCCTAATAGGGGTGGTCCTGGTGGTCGTAGCAGGGGACCATACACCTCACGATACTCGGGGCAACAACACCCGTCTCCAGCCAACCTACAGGCGCCTATGCACCCAACATGGGGCCCGGAGGGAGGCTGGGACTGTTGAAGGGGCCCACAGAGAACCACCGTAAGGGGAATGGCTGAACCCCTCATGGAAATAGTGGTTGACAGCAAACCACTGAGGGCTCTGGTGGACACTAGAACTACATACTCCACTGTAACAAGAGGCACAATCACAGACAAAGATCTAAGTGATAAAACAGTGGGAGTCATGGGTTTCTCTGGTGGGTTAGAACATTGGCAAAAAAAAAAAAAAAAAAAAATAATAATAATAATTAACCGTCCAGGTTGTGAATCAAAGCCTGACACACTCATTTCTATACTCCTCCAACGCTCCTGTACCTCTGCTGGGAAGAGATCTGCTTATCAAATTGGGAGCCAATATTTTATGTTAACCACAAGGGGTCATAGTGACTTTTCCAGATGGTACTCAGGTTGATTGCTCACAGACTGCTCCGACAGGTTGCAGACAGGGTGTTTTACTAAGAAAGCCATTAAATATGGGCGTGTTAACACCTAAATAAATTTCAATATCTCAAATTTGACCCCGGCTTACCAATGGTTTATATGCAAAAGCATTTGTCTGCATGACATTGACCTGAGGAATGCGGGGCAGGTTTGGTGTGTCCGCCAGTACACTTATAACAGATTACGAAGGGCTTTATCCTGATACCACGGATTTTAATTAATCTAACATATGAATCTTATGTTCAATATGAAATTGGCTAAAAACCTGTGCACAGACTAAATTGACCTAGTTATCTGCCTTTTCATCGGCATTAATGTCTGTCTGTTCCTCTGTTAACAGGATTTCTGGCTTTACTCTTTTTGAATTGTTTACAGGTCGTTTCTTCCCTGGACCCTCGACACCGTGGAGACCAGAAAGAATCACACTTTTATCACACTATGTTTCTCTTGACAAACTAACTGCTCTGATTAAACAATTTTCCCAGCAGGTCACTGTAGACAATTAACCAGAACCGATTCCTCCGCCAATCGAGTGGGTCAGACTGAAGAAGTTTCGCAGGAAGTGGAACGAAGCTAGGTGGTCTGGGCCCCTGAAAGTCACTTCAAGGACCTCACATTGTGTTCGCCTAGCAGGAAAAGGCGACACTTGGTATCATTTGTCTGCTTGTACTTCATGTGACCCCCCTAACAGGTCTCTAACACAGACTGCAGTGGACCTGAAGATTCAGGTCCAAGAGAGGGAGGGTGAGGAGCTGCCAGAAGCTTTTTTCAGTGTTCCCCTAGCTGAGGAGAGCCAACCACTGTTTGCATTCACCTACCAAGCCCCAGATGTATCATTCACCAAAGCAATGGGGAAACTGAAAAACCTGAGAGAGGAGGTGACCAAGAATGCTGGAGCAGACATGCATACCTGGGATTGGTTTAATTCACTTTTTGGGTCTTGGGGACAATGGTTAACCAAAATGGGCATTGTTGTTATGTTTCTTTTGTTGTTCTGTTGTATTGTGCCTTTCATCAGATCAATGCTGGCCAGTGCTACAGCCAAACAGATGATTAATGTGTCAGTGAGACCAACTGGAATTGATGTTGGATGCACCAGTGGGACCTGGACTGGATGAACTGGATGAATTTGTGTAAAACATCCTTGACCGAGTGGTAGGGAAGGGGTGCCTTTTATTTTCATTTATTATTTTTACCTTGTATTGTAACTTTTGATAGAAAGGGAGTTAGTATCTTCATTGTATTTTCTTTTCATATTATGTAGTAACATTAGAATATTTGGATAGAGTAGGAAGGAAATTAGATGGTTTTATGTATTTTATTTTGGCATATACCCCTTCCTGAAGTTATTTGTTTTGAAATCTTTATCTTTCATTCTGAAATCATTTATTTCTAAAGAGCATTTTAATCTCCTATATACATCAAATGTGAAATGTAACTGTTTTTGCAAAGAAAGAAAACGTTGAAGGTTTTAAGCAGGTCAGTGTCCGTGTTACGAGGCAATGCAACCAGAAAAGGGGACGATAAGAAAAGACTGTATGCTACTACTTATTTGCAAGTATTCATCATTTAACCTTCATTATCAGTATGTAGTTTATTTCTTTTAACACTGGAGAATTATCACTGGAAAATATGAAAAGAAGAAAGGACCGACGAGCATCTCAGTGCTTAGCAGCATGAGTAGATTCAACTGGAGGTTTAAAAACCCACCATCTACTCCAACACCAGATAGAGCTGAAGGGCATTGAAGCTGCCTAAGAGCTCCTCTGGCAACGAAGGACAACATCACCAGATAGCGCTCCAAACTACCGGAAATGTTTGGAGTTCCTCTGGCAGCGTGGGATAGACCAGTGCATAATATATTGCATTATATTACTTTGTTTTTTTTTCTAATCTTGATATTTGATAAGTATAATCATTTGACTAATCATTCATGTACTCTACATAACCATGACAACCATGGGCAAGGCTAAAAGACATGCACATGCTTTAAAAACACATTGCTGATTTATTTTGAGTGTTCATTAACCCCCAATAATGTATAGGTAGGGAAGTAGATTCTTTTACTCTTCTCTAGTCAATGGTGAGAGGAGATGTTTGGATCTGACTTCCTCTGGAGTGCAATAACATGAAAAAGCCATTTGTTAAGAGAAAAGATGATGGAGGACCTTTATTGGTTCATAGAAGGATAGAAGGACGGGTGGACTTGTGATGTTGCACTCTGGGTAAGGGATATTAGTGGTGAGACTTAGTAAAGTCTCATAGGGGGGATATGTTGTGTTGTTTTTCTTTTATAGTATGTTATTTACTCAATATGGTGATGATGATGAGGAAAATGATGAGTGACCTCTTTCAGAGGTCAAGAGAGGGATTGAGGGATTTACATTTTTCTAACTCATAGTAGTTATATTATACTATGAATATAATCAATATGTGATGATTTTTATGGGATTGTTTATTAAAGTTTAATTACAGTGCTTGCTGGGAGTATAATGCTATGAGCTGTAACTGATGTGTTTTTTGATACATTGTGGAATGACGTAATGTGTAAGTAGCCTTGTGTGCAGAGAAAAATCACAGAGGGGCAGTTTGAAGAAGCTACAAGCACATAGAAGACAAAGAAGTACACACTGTGAGAACATTCTGTACCAAGGACCCAAAGGGAACAAAGGGAGAAGAATGTTGGAGGAGCGTTGGACGGTTCTGGCGGCCAACGAGAAAATGACACAAGTCGACACATATCTATAAATACTTTGTGAAATATTGCCCTGGTGTTGCTTCTTTGTAAGACGTTGGTCTGAGAGACAACCCAGCGCGCTGTTCTGATCAATAAATTTCAATACTTTGACTTTTGAAGCCTTCCTTCGATTTTTGATCACGCAGGACGATTTGAAGTCCAACACTCCGCTAATGTTCCGCTCACGCTCACCGGTAAACCAAATCCCGATCAGATCACGCTCTGACAATTCAAACAGTAGTCCGATAAGTAATGGTTATGATTCAGGGTGACGTTCAGCTTGTAGAATTTTATTTATTTAAATGTATTAAATTAAAATTATTAATTTAAAAACGTCTCGTTTTTGAAGCCACTTGGCAAATCTTCGTAAAAAAAAAAACAACTGAAAAAGTTTACTTTTCCATGAAAACACAGCTTCAGTTATTGTGCAACAGAACATTCAAAACACGCACGTAAATAAAAGTTTGTAGCGTAAATAAAAGAAACAAACTTTTTCAAATTAAAATAGACCTAAACTGCAGGGAAATGCGGTCTATTCAAATGTTTGTTAATCTTCACAAGATTTTAGAATTTGCTTTTAGAAAATGAAGTTTATAAACTAAGTTCGGGAGGAGCACGTCAGATACTCAGGCTAATTAGCACAGGTGGTACACAATCTAGGTAATCAATCCTGGGGCATAAATACAGCTGTCTTACCTCCATCTATGCAAGTATGCAGCCGGGCCTCTAGCTTCTAGTTTCAGATGCTAACGCGAGGCGGCCTCCGTTAGCACGCAACCACCATTGTTGCCAATAATTCTCAGGGGAAATCTCCAAAGGCAGGTGTTTGTTGATAAAATCGTTAAAAGACCTCGCGAAGACATTGGATGTTAACGTCACTACGTAACCATGAAACCATGCCCAGAATATACACCGGACGTACTTAAACCTCCATATTTTTACCAGCATTTAATTGGCATAGCATTCCTTAGACAGATAAACTGGATGAGATAAATGTGTTTTGCGAATACACTCTTGATCGCCGCGGACCAACAGTAAAATGAACGTGCACAAGGTATTCTCATTCAACCTGTGCAATTTTAATGTGTTGTTTTTGACCTAAATCATAGAGACACTGACCTTGATATGCATATGCATTTCAGAGGGCTAAATATAGCCCCTTCACAACAGATTTAGTTCCCAAACAACTGTCAGTTTTGACCCAAATATGAATTTCAGTCATGCAATGAATCAAAATTTCGACAGTAATAAATTATCTTGCAGCATCAGTTGCGCACGTATCCCCAAGATCTCCCGGTTCTCTCTTGTGCATTTAATTTCACCGGAAACATCACTCTAAACAGATCGTTTGAATCAGTGAATTGTCGACTAGAGAACAGCTGCTATCGGATCATTCCAACTTGCGAAGGAAGCGTTGGAGCAATTTGAGAACCAATTTTACAGGTTCATTAAAAATAATCAGCTTGTTCATTAATCAGACACTGCGCCTGCGTCCCAGAGCACATTATATACATTATAAAGAGTAACGGTATGTTTCACGATACGTAGCGAAGTAAAAAGTGCAATCTTTGGAACGCAGTAAAGTTACTAAATAAACGACTCCAGAAACTACAGGTATTAGTAAATGTACTTAAGTATGGTAGCGAAGTAAGCTACTTCGTTACTGACCACCAGCGGCCCTGCTAAACGTCACAACCATTTTTCCATGGCCTATACAGCTACAGCCGCAGGCGCAAGCTCGAAGCTGCCTCCGCTTGCAACACAGCCCCACACATCTCAGTCTTTTTCCTTCCGCTATGCATAACCCTCTCTCTTTTTCTTTTACAGTGGCCTCCAGCTCCCGTAGCAGACACTAGTGTGAGGCTACCTCCATTAACAGAGCAGACTACGATAGCTCTTCAGGACCCCCTTCCTGTGGCCTACAGCTACGGCAGTCAAAGCAAGCGCGACGCTGCCTTCGCTCACAACACAGACCCACACATCTCTTTTTCGTACTGCTTTCTCTCTTGCGCTTCTTTCAGTTTCCCACTTCAAGATCCAGAGGCCGTCGTTCAGTGTGATACTGCCTCCACTCTCTACTTTATTTAACATCACCATATTCTCTTTTACAGCAACATCACTGCTCTTCCCACCAAATGCTGTTGCCTCGGTGCTACCGCTAGGGGCATACATCATCCGAGCACCTATCCGGCAGGTGCAGACATAGATTCCTACCCCTCATCCAAGGCCGTCACCAAGGACTAATTGGGTAACGGATGTATTGCAGGCCATTATAATCGTTAAAATATAAAGAGAGAAACATAAATAAATAAAAGTGCTTTCAGTATTTAAGATTATCCGAACGCTTTCCATCCAAGAATCGTGAGTGATTTTTCACCATCTTGACCGTCATTTTTACCATGACATCGTAGACAGTGAGAGATCTATTAAGCTGCATCTACGCACGGATCTCTGTTGAAATGGAAGTTACGGGGTTTATCACGTCCGTATTTAAGACGTAACTGCCCGTGTTTACATTAATTTTGCGTCATAAATCCATTGTGAGACGCAAGAATATTAAGCCCCTTACACGGAGTCGTGCACAGTCGCATGCGCAAGCAGTCTACACAATCAAGTGCGCATCAGGGTTTAGGATAAGAGCAGCCTTCCGTAGTGAGGTTCACATCTTACATTTATGAATCCACCGCATTCCAAACCACAGGCATAATGAGCATTTGTAAGAAAAACACAGACTGGCGAGACCGCACACTTCAAGTGTACATCAAACAAACGCGTGTCTCTCTCCTGCGCAATGAAGCCAGCGAATCTCCTTGTAACTTGCTCCAACCTTTCCAAACCTTATGAAATATTATTTTACAGAAGGTTCAAGTGGCGCATGCGTGAGGAATCCATCCTCCAGGCTGTCTCCCCAGAACACTCCAAACATACGTGACAGCATGGAAATGCTTCAAGTCGTTCCATCTCTCATAATATTCCGTTCCTGAATTTTCTCTACTCTCAATAACCTCTTTTATCTCTTTTCTCAACAGCATTAAATGCCTCCAAGTCAGCTCCATCAAAGGTTACATAAGCGGTATCCAATTCTTCCACAAGCTGTTGTACTGGCCCGTCACCCAATATTAGAAATTATGAAACTGCCATGTTGATAAGAGGAATTCAGCGGACCCGACCTACTCGTCCTGACTCCAGGCTACCTTAGACATCCTCACCAAGTGCATACACACCCTCCGCACAGGTTACCAGACCCCCAGTACTGCCCGTACACTCGACACCATGTTCATTTTAGCCTTTTTGGTTTTGAGATGCTCCGAGCTAGCCATCTCCTCCAAATTTGACCCAGCTACTAACCCCACCATCTCGGACCTAACCATCCTCGATAGCGAAACTATCTCCTTTTTGATCAAACAAAGTAAGACAGACCAAGTCAAGAAAGGTCACTTCGTTTACATTTTCAATCTTCCTTCGCCTCTCCAACCTTACCAAGCCGTTCGCGAGTATCTCCGCCTCAGAATTTTCCAAGCTAAATCCCCCCTCGAACCCTTATTTTTAGACCATGCCGGGAAACCAGCCAGTCGCACCTGGTTCCAAAAACATCTAAAAGCGGTCCTGCTCTCAGCAGGCATCTCAGCAAGGAATTTTTCCAGCCACTCTTTTTCGCATCGGGGCAGCAACGTCATGCGGCCCAAAAAGGCCTCACTAAACACCAGATCCAAACCCTAGGGCGATGGTCTTCAGAAGCTTTCCAAAGCTACATCAGAACGGAACAGTCTCACATTAAATCAGCCCACCAAACTCTTGTTTCATAAAAATCGGTGCGAGCTTTCCTGGCTTTGACTTCCTTCAAATCACACTCTTGGCGAGGCTCCCCCTGCTGACACCGCGGACCATCACTTACGACAGAGCCTCCCAGCAAAAAACTTGCCTTTTCCATCCTGCGGCCGGAGAGTCTCACCCATCCAGGCTGCGAGCTGCCATCTCCAGTCAGGTCACGGCGAGGGCCTCCCGGCCACCCAGCTTTACCTTTCCGTCTTTACCTGTCCGACAGTGAGTCTTGATCTCCCATCGGACTCCCATCGGACGCCGGCGAGAGCCTCCCGGCCAGACGACCTTACCTTTTCCACCCCACGGCCGGCGAGACTTACCCATCCAGACCGCGAGTATTTTCCTCCTGTCGGATGTCGGCGAGAGCCTCCCGGCCACACAGCTTACATTGTTATGTCTTTACCTGTCCAACGCAGCGAGTCTTGATCTATCGCCCTCTGTCCTCTGATTAGCAGGGGCTGGTGGCCAGTAGGGCCGGTACGCCGACTCCGTGAACTATCCCACTGCAGGCAACTCGGGTCCTCCTGGCCAGGGCTCACATGCTCTAGCTGCAACAGCAGCTGTGTAATGGGAAGAGAGAAAGAGAGAAAAAAAGACACAGGCTCAGGTCGGACTCCGGCGGAGAATTCTGATAAGCTGTCAGACAAGGACCGGGCCCGTGCAAGGCTCTATATTCGTTCCCTTGTTTCAATTAAAAGTTCCCCCTCGGCGGGCCCCCAATCTGCCAGGGCCCCATGTGCACCTGCACACCCTGTATACACAGACACTACGCCACTGCTACAAAGTATGGTACATTTGAAGCAGTATTACATTTATGCATTTGACAGACAATTTTAACCAAAGTGACTAACTTTGGTTAACTTTGGTAACTTGACTAATTCAAGGTACATGTTTACATTTGATATAAGACATAAGATACTAAATGTTTACTGAGAAACAAAATACATGCCACATTCAAAACCTTTTAATTTATATATTTCAGCAGCAAATAAAATGACTGCGGACAAGCCAGGAAATATACATATACAACATTGCAATATAGTAGTTTTTTTTACACATACAAAATAATGCAACAAGTTTGAAATATGTACATTTTTGAAGAAGAGAGAGTCCTGGTTTACATACAGATTCATCTCAATAAATTATAATGTTGTGGAAAAGTTAATTTCAGTAATTTAACTCAAATTTTGAAACCCGTGTATTAAATAAATTAATTGCAAACAGACTGAAGTAGTTTAAGTCTTTGGTTCTTTTAATTGTGATGATTTTGGCTCACATTAAACAAAAACCCACCAATTCACTATCACAACAAATTAGAATCTGGTGACATGCCAATCAGCTAATCAACTCAAAACACCTGCAAAGGTTTCCGAGCCTTCAAAATGGTCTCTCAGTTTGGTTCACTAGGCTACACAATCACGGGGAAGAATGCTGATCTGACAGTTGTCCAGAAGACAATCATTGACACCCTTCACAAGGAGGGTAAGCCACAAACATTCATTGCCAACAAATCTGGCTGTTCACAGAGTGCTGTATCCAAGCATGTTAAGAGAAAGTTAAGTGGAAGGAAAAAGTGTGGAAGAAAAAGATTCACAACCAACCGAGAGAACCGCAGCCTTATGAGGATTGTCAAGCAAAATCGATTCAAGAATTTGGGTGAACTTCACAAGGACTAGACTGAGGCTGGGGTCAAGGCATCAAGAGCCACCACACACAGACGTGTCAAGGAATTTGGGTACAGTTGTCGTCAGAGGCGTCTTACCTGGGCTAAGGAGAAGAAGAACTGGACTGTTGCCCAGCGGTCCAAAGTCCTCTTTTCATTTGTTTATGGAGGACTTTCCTAGAGTCGGGAGGAAGGGTGGAGAAGCTTATAGCCCAAGTTGCTTGAAGTCCAGTGTTAAGTTTCCACAGTCTGTGATGATTTAGGGTGCAATGTCATCTGCTGGTGTTGGTCCATTGTGTTTTTTGAAAACAAACGTCACTGCACCCATTTACCTAGAAATTTTGGAGCACTTAATGCTTCCTTCTGCTGACCAGCTTTTTAAACATGCTGATTTCATTTTCCAGCAGGATTTGCAACCTGCCCACACTGCCAAAAGTACCAAAAGTTGGTTAAATGACCAGTTTAACCAACTTTTGCCAGCACCATAAGCTGGCCAGTCAAGCACACCGGCCAGCATACTCACCAGACCAGAACTCCATAGTGAATCTATGGGGTATTGTCAAGAGGAAAATGAGAAACAAGAGTAAAAAAATGCAGATGAGCTGAAGGCCACTGTCAAAGAACCTGGGCTTCCATACCACCTCAGCGGTGCCACAAACTGATTACCTCCATGCCACGCCGAATTGAGGCAGTAATTAAAGCAAAAGGAGCCCCAACCAAGTATTGAGTACATATACAGTAGGGTTGTAACGATATGAGATTTTGACGGTATGATAATCATCTCGGTTTCGCGGTATCATGGTATTACACAATCAAAACAGGGTTTTTTTGGTTGACAAAGCATGTTTATTCAAATTTAATTCATAAAAAACAATCAAGTAGATTTCATCATTGATTATATATTAGTTTAACAACTTATATTCATAATTAATAATTCTTAACAATTCATAAATTCTGGTTTGACAGAATTTTTCTGGATTCTGTACTTTTATGACATAATACAAATATACTATCAAAAATGGTGGTAATCAAATTAATGTATAAAGCTTTAAAAATTGAATTAATACTTTAAAATGTAATCCAATGAAAATAAATGTTTTCCTCTTATGCTTTCGTAAAGGGCTGCAAAACAGAGATTTACCAAATAAAAATGAGGGGGAAACTACATTCCTTAAATGTTTCTATTTATTATTATTTTAGAAGTAGGCTACATTATATTACAGTCGCAATTTCTGTCAATTTCTTCCGAGTTAAAAAGCGGACTTTATTTTGACGGGTAGTAGTGAACGCGTCTAAGCTGCCGCAAATCACACGGAAAGAAGAAGACAAAGACGGGTATAGTGAAGAGCTTTGCGTCTAAGTGTATTTGACAATGGTTTGATGAAAATGATGAAAGGATTATTAATTGTTCTCTCAGTGTCAGTGAGGCTCTCAGTGTTTGTCCTCAGATAGCGAAACAGCAGGCACTGTTAAACGCTATGAGCGGCGCCTGCGTGCATACTTGAGTATGTAGTAAATGACAAAACGCAGCTCACTTACAGAGAGAAATACAAAACAAACAGATTATATTTTTATATAGTAGTGTTTTTTTTCGCTTTAATAATCACCGACACTAGACCATGTAGTGATTTGACAGCTCTGCTTTTGATTTATTCATCAATCTGTCAAACCACGCGTTTTATGTGACATCTGCATTATAAATTCATTGTCATGACTGGATTCTGGGATTTACTGAGCATCACGGAAATCATCACGGAAAACAAGGCTTTAACCTTAAGTTATAAATGGGACATAACTGTATCTGCACAGAGGGATGGTGTTCTGAAACTGTTCGATGTGTTTCCTCTTTTTGCGACTGCTTTGCGACCAGTTTTTGTGAACTTTGTCTATCCTCGAGGACAAATAAGCGTTCGTCTTTTCTATATCCAAAGTATTCCCATACTAACAATTTAAATTAATATTTTTACGGGGGATAGAGATTATAGATAATGGCCTCTGTCTCTGATGTTGTCTCCGCATCAAGTGTGGGTGGAGCAAGAGAACAGTTGAAAGTTGTTGCCTAGGCGCAGGTGAGATACTGCATTTTTATTTTCTCCAAATACCGTAAATAAGCAAATGTACACGGTATGATAATCGTACGTGTTTATATCGTGGTATATCTTCATACCGGTATATTGTTACAACCCTAATATACAGTAAATGAACATACTTTCCGGATGGTCCGGATTTGTAGTCTAAAATTTAGCTTTGCTCCAGAGACTTTCAGTGGGGTGTACTCATTTTTGCATCACCTAATTTGAGTAAAACTGAAAAATGTGTAATCTAAGTTATATTATTAACCTTACTTTCATGTTATAAGTTAAACAGATGTTATATTAAACTTAGTCTTGTCAACATTTTGGAAATGGTTGTGTTCACTGAGATATTGTTTAAAATGTTACTTTTCAAAGGGGTGTACTCATTTTTACGCTGAGCACTGTGTATATATATATATATATATATATATATATATATATATATATATATATATATATATATATACTGTAGCGCTGTAATCAGGTAACTTTTTCGCCACGGTCTTAGCCCTACATAAGTTCTTTACGTTATTTGGAAAACCTTTTTAACATTATTAGGGAGTGAGTGAAATTACTGAAAATGAATAATACACAACCACTTGCAAACTAAGTTGTACACTCTAAAGTACTGCGGTATCTCTCACTTTTTCACAGTCAACACAGCATACTAACATTTTTGTAAGTCATTCAGGATTGAAAAAACAATAGAAACAACTAGATTTGAAAAAGAATATAGAATATTGACTTACAGGGACACAAAGTAGTATAAATAAGTATAAATCTGTGAATGACTGTAGGGACCGTGTCAGTCAGAGCAGAGTTCATTCATGGAGCTCATTTCTGATGAGCTCATGATCTGAATCAGGTGTTAAATAAGTGAGACATGTCCAAAATGTGGGGGCAGGTTGTCAGGACTGGAATTGAGAAACACTGCTACAGGTGTCCCAGTGCCGTCGAGATGTCCTTGCTCTCCTCTGTGATTAACTGTCCATCCAATGTGAGCACAATGTGGTCATATTGCACGAGTTGACCCTCCCTATAGCCTTTAAGCTTCATCTTAGGTGTTGGGATGGGCTGGTCTGAGAATGGCCCTGGGGGAGAGGGGATAATAGCATTAACAATCTTCTCATATTTATTTGCAAAGCAAACCTTATGAGTTAAATTAATTTTAACTACTGTCATACAACTGCTCAAATACTTTTGGCCATGAACTGAAAATAAACTAAATTTTCTCTTCAATTTGATAGCATAGTTTGTGTAGACCAACAAACAAAAAAAATTATGTTTGCATTGAAATTAATCTGAAAAACAAAATGTGCAATAAGTGTAGTGCTTTGATTAGATTGTGTTTCACACACTAGTCAAATGTTCATGACTCAACTTCAAACAGCAACCTCGGATCCTCCTTGAACAGAGCAGGCAAGAGCAGAACAGCTGCTTCCAACTGTAGGCCTTTAAACAAAATAACCTCATTAGATTAACATAACATGGTGGATGCTTTTACCCTTCTTTTTTACATTCATTACTGTGTGTAATACAGATAAATTCAGGAAAGACAGGTATGATCTCAGACAGAGAGGTAGGGTGTCAGTCAGTGGTGCAATGAAAATCTAAGCAGTAATGATTTAATTACCTTTTTCAGTCTGCCATCTTCACAGTCATCAAACATGCAACTGAACTTCTCCTTCAGGGGACTCTGTGAAACTTGAAGGACTCGGGATCTCATTACAGAGAGCTGTGTGAGAATATGTTGGTCCACATCAACATCTCACAGATCCAGAAGGAGCTTGTGTTAAGAGGAAGACAAAGGAAAGGAAAAGAAAGGCAATTAACACAATGCTGTACTGAACATTTTGGCGAGTATGAAACACAAGAACTCAGAGAGAGTCTCCGCTGTGCTATATTTGGACACAAATTTTGTCCGATAGCATTTTACAGTGCCATCCTTTCTTTGAGGAGCTCTAAGTTTAGTCTAAACTTCTGTTTCCTCCTTCATTACACGCAGATGTTCCCTGATGCTTTGTTAATTTTATCCAGCATCAACCTATTGGGGTAGTTAAATAAAAAAAAATGGGGTCTGTCAATAAGATGTAAAAAAACAACAACAACAAAACCAAAAAAATAAAATAAAATAAAAAACAGTCTTTAGAAAATATTTAGTCGAGGGCAGCCCTACTAGAAAGAGACCAGGGGCCGTATGTATAAAGCCGCTCAGAGTAAAATTTTAGTCTTAAGTGTGTCAAAATTCTAAGAATGACGTCATTTTACTCCTATACTTAGACTTAAGAATAAGAGTGATTCATAAAGATTCCTAAGTGTTAAGACTAGGTCTCAGCTCCTAAATTATTTAAGAGTGCTGGGGAGGTCTCCTAACCTAGTTAGGAGTAACAAGATGGCAGTACAGAGGAGGAGACTGCGCACTTTCCAAAAACGAAAGAATGTGTTGGAATTATATGATGACAGGGAGTTGATAAAACGGTACAGACTTGATCATCAAGGTATTCTTTTTGTTACCGACTTAGTCAGAAATTCAATAACTCCTCAAACTCTACGAAACAATGATTTAACTGCAGAACTGAAGGTAATAATGACTCTGCGTTTTTTGAAAAGGTTTGAAATTTTGCACAATATTTGCAAAGCTTGAAATATACCACTTCTTGATGATGATGGTGATGACGATAACGACGATGACAGTGATGATGATTATGATGGTAATGACAACAGTACCATCAACCCCACATTACAAAGTGGTTAAAGCAGAGAATCGATAAGGGACTGCTTTACAAACGTACATTTTGGGTAAGAAAAACTTGTAGACAAAAAGCAATAATTAACAAATTTGTTCACACACTTTTATTTCCTCAAACATAAGTACAATCATTGAGCATTCTTTAATCTCTTCAGTTTTAGTGTGTAATATTCATTTTGAACTTCCAACAACTTGATTTGTAAATTTATTTTAATTTTTTTAAGAGACTCAAAGTTATCTTCAGGGGCTACACTCTGTGCAAACCCTGTGTCCTCTTCTGGAGGACACAGGAAGACATCCTGAGATGTGGTGCAATGTGGCATGTCAGACGCTGGGCCGGCTCCAGCATCATCAGCACTACATTCACATGCAGAAAGTATTAAAGAGCAAACATGTTTATTCAATCCGATGTGGTGTTTTTTTGGTGTTTTTTTCAGTGTCCATAGATTAAAGTAACTAATGTCAATTTAATAAAGAGATTATTAATTCACATTCATTTTCTTACCATCTTTGTAACTCCTTTAATTTGAGCAGTGCAGGGTCCGGGGCATTTGTAATGCCACAAATGGAAGGGTTGGCCGTTCCCAGTATCTCCTCTACCATTTCAGCAATCTCAGACTTACATGGAGGGCCTCCACCTGTTTGACAAGAACTCAGCTACTGACCACACATAAACAATAATTTCATATTTAAAAAAAGAGTTTAGTAAGATTAAAATCAATTGTACCTGTGGCACGCATGGTTTCCTTGTAAGCTGCAATCTCTTTGCGAGATGTTGCCAATACATTGTACCACCTTTTCTCACAGTCTTCAGCAGACCGGCTTGTCCGAGGAAATGCTGCATTTATAGTCATGGCAATTTGTTGCCATGCATTTTTTTCCCTTTACTTGTTACAGTTGGACTGAATTTTCCTCGTATGATGTCCTTCCATTTAAGGACTGATTGCACTAGAAAAATACTTTCTTCCTTGGACCAGTTTGGTTTTCTTTTTGATTCCATTTTTAAGAGTTTGGAATATTGGTCTTTCTTTTATATAAAGCTGAGAGTGCAATTTGGGTGATGTGATTAGTCAGCTTAATTACATAATTAGAATTCATTTGTGAATTTAATTAATCTGTAAACCTATTCATAAAATCGTGCAAGATTGTGAAACATAAAAGTACTTATTTGTAGTTGTGTAAAATAAGTGTAGTTATTTGCTTTTGCACATAATGCAAAGCTACCTTTTAAAATAAATTTAAATAACAGAACAATTGTATTGTCTTGATTTATAAACAATGTCATGTTGCTGTGACTTCACCCTTGTAGACTCCCTATTGGCTAATTCAGAGACTAAGGGCAGCCATTTTGTGTTGAAATCATTGTAGTCCTTAATTCACAACACTTAAGTCAGCTCTTAAGAATCAGTCTTAGACTTTAATGAAAGTTGCTTTTAGCCTCTTCATAAAACTCTCCTACTCTTAGAAAAGTCCTACTTTTTACTAAGAATTTTTTGACACAAGTCAAAGCTTAAGACTAGTCTTAAGAGCATTTCTGAGAAGTTTTATACATACGGGCCCAAGGCCCGTATTCATGAAAAATCTTAGTGCTAAGAGTTGCTCCAATTAACAAAATTCTAAGAAAATTCTCAGAAATGTGGGCGTTTCCTCTTAAAATTAATGAAAAGGTCCTAGTACAGAAAAAGTAATTCAGAAAGCATCTTAACCCTTAAAAGAGGTCTTAAGGTCCAAAATTGTTAGGAGTACGAATAAGGACTTTTACGAGGATTAAGAGTTTCTTTAGTAGTGGAGATATTGGACGAAACACGAAGAGGAAGAAAAAAATGTGGTGCACACAATGCATGCCAGTCAGTTAATAAGATGACACACATTAGATTGTGCAAGTATCATATTTGTGACCGATCTTATTAGAGACACGCTAACATCTGATACCTGCATGATACCTGCAATCGAGATGGCGCTGCTCTGCGGGCGACACGGACACATACATACTCGTGCTGCTGTTTGTTTGTTTGTTTGAACAGTCTATTGTTTGTTTTGCACGCTAAATTTATTTTTATTCTTTGAGCAGTTTTGCGTTTTGTGAATGATTTGCACGATTGAGAGAACGACTAGATGGCGGCGTGTGTCTTACTTTTTTTGATGGCGATGACGCTCCCAAGTGAACTTTTTTCCACCTGCAAAACCAGTGGGAATGGGGCGCAAGTCTACTCGAGGGAGGCGCTTTTGTCGTTGCGATGGTGTGGAGATGCAGCAGGTCTTTCCCGATCGCTTACTGGAAGTTTGCCGGAGGGTATGAAAATGCGATGTTTGCAGCGACCGCGGAAAAGAGGCCGGCGAGGAGGTGTGCGACAGCGGCTAAGGAAGAGAGGCAGTCGACCCCCATTGCCTTCTATGATTCTGAGCAATGTGAGGTCGCTCAGGAATAAAATGGATGAACTTCGAACAATAACAAGAGGATGTTTTGAGTACCGTGAGTCTTGTATTATGCTCTTTACTGAGACTTGGTTACATCCAGAGATCCCCGACAGTTTAGTTGAAATAGAGGGGTTTTCACACATTCGCTCCGATAGGACTGTGTTGTCAGGAAAAAGTAAAGGGGGTGGTCTCTGCTTGTATATAAATGACAGGTGGTGGAGACAACACACAGTCCGGGAGAAAATCTGCAGCTCTGATGTAGAACTGTTATGTGTAAGTCTCAGGCCATTTTATTTACCCCGAGAATTTGGTAACATTCTCATTTGCTCTGTTTACCTACCCCCCAACGGCAATGCTTCACGGGCTGCGTCACAGTTGGCAGACTGTGTTCATGAACAATTACAAAGTACCCCAAATGCCCCTATTTTCATCGTGGGAGATTTTAACCACTGTGACTTAAATACTGCTCTGCCGGGTTTTGAACAGTATATAAATTGTTACACCAGGAAGAATCGGATTTTAGACAAATGCTATGGTAATTTAAAACTTGCTTATACAGCCACAGCTAAACCACCTCTGTCTAATTCTGATCACAATACTGTTCATTTGATCCCCACCTATAAGACTGCCCTCAAGAGCGCTAAACCCCTGGTGAAATCTATTAATGTATGGTCAGAAGATAGCATAGAATCACTGAAAGGCTGTTTTCTATGCACAGATTGGGACATTTTTTCTAGGGAATCAAGTTTGGACAACGCCACAGAAGTAATTACAGATTATATCAAATTCTGTGTCGACACTGTGATTCCAAAAAAGAAAGTAAAAGTCTACCCCAACAACAAACCTTATGTTACAAAGGAAGTGAAGGACTGTATCAATAGGAAGCATCGGGCATTTAAGAACAAGGATCACTTACAACTTAAAACTGTACAAAAGGAGTTGAACCAGAGGCTCAAAGAGGCAAAAGAGCATCACAGGGGTCTGATGGAGAAAAACTTTCAGACTATGAACTCTAAAAGATTATGGGACTCAATGAAAATAGCAACTAATATGAAATTAACAGATAAGTCCTTGCATGTCACAGATGAACTGGCAAAAGCAAATGAATTGAACTATTTTTATAAGAGGTTTGACAACTATGATTTCTCTGATGAATGTGATATGGTGCTTGATAGTATTAATACTGATGATGCTGATAGGTTGGAGATTGACCTTAAATCCATCACTAAGGTCTTTAAGCAAGTTAATGCAACTAAGGCCACAGGTCCTGATGGAATTTCTCCATTTCTAATAAGAACATGTGCAGACGAACTGACATCAGCTTGGTGCCCTATTTTCCAGTGGTCCCTGTACTCTCACACTGTGCCAACTCTATGGAAAAAGGCAATTATTACCCCTGTTCCCAAAAAATCTTGTCCACAGGAGAATAATGATTTTAGACATATTGCTTTAACTTCTGTTGTGATGAAGTGTATGGAAAAGCTCATTGTGAGCCAATTAAAACTGGAAGTATGTCCACAGTTAGATCCCTATCAGTTTGCATATAAACGTCACAGAGGCACTGATGATGCTATCAACAGTTTAGTGCACCTAGTGATTAAACATCTTGAGAATCCTAGGGCATATGCTAAACTGTTGTTTGTAGATTTTAGTTCGGCCTTTAACACCTTGCAGCCTCATATTCTTTTGAAAACTATGCAGCAGATGAATGTCAATCCCTTTATTATTAAGTGGTTCTACTCATTTCTGACCAATCGTAGCCAGCAGGTTAGGGTGAATAGGACGTTGTCTGAATCTACGATTATCAACACTGGCGCCCCACAGGGGTGTGTCAGTTCTCCAGTCCTGTTCACATTATATACTAATGAATGTACATGTAGTACTGTTAACAATTACATGATTAAGTTCTCTGACGATACAGCTATTTTAGGTCTCATATCTGGAAAATTAGATGTTACTACATACAAACATGAGGTTCAGAACTTTGTCCAGTGGTGTGATAAACATTTTCTTAGCATTAACACAAAAAAAACAGTGGAGATGATGTTTGACCCCAAATCTATTGGTGACCACTTACCAGTGGTCATTAATGGTCAGAATATAGTCCAGGTGGACTCTTGCAGATATCTGGGCATTCACATTGATAATAAACTGACATGGAGTGTTCAGGTTGAAAATGTCTGCATTAGGGTCCAACAGCGTTTGTATTTTCTTCGTAGGTTGAGGGTATTTGGTGTTAACCAAAAAGTGTTGCTTCTTTTATCATGCTGTAATCGAGAGCATTTTCGACACGGCATCTCAGCCTGGTTTGGCAATCTTAGTGTACACTTGAAAGCCCAGATTACACGGCTAACACAGAGAGCCATGAAAATTATGGGATTTAAGCAGCATCCCACACCTCAGGCTCTTTTTGAAGAAACAGTTACTAGACAGGCTCAAAAAATTATTTCAGATCCCACTCATGTCCTTCACTCTGAGTACCAACTTCTTCCCTCGGGAAGACGCTTCAGAGTTCCTAAGTGCAGGCTTAACCGTTTTAAGAACTCCTTTGTCCCACTGTCCATTAAAGCATTGAATGACAAGTTAGCTAGAGGTCAACAAATATAATGTATATGTATATATATATATATATATATATATATATATATACATGTGTATGTGTGTGTGTATATATATATAAATTATATATAAATATGTATTTTCCCCATCTGGTGTGCAAATATATATAGACATGATGATTAAAGGGGTGTTGCACAAAAGGTAGGGTGTAGTTTAGTTGTTCACTGTATATTGTGGGGAGGGCAGAGAGGGGTTGCTGTGTCATATGTATGTAGTATGTTATTTGTGTAGAACAGCAGATAACGTATTGTATGTGTCCAACACAAATTTCCTTCGGGACAATAAAGTTTATCTTATCTTATCTTATATTATCTCCGACACCACGCAGAAATGCCATAGCGCCAGAAATGGACGTAATCTCTACATTAACATATTTGGCAACTGGACAAATGCAACTATGCAGCAGTGGTGATTTGGGTCAGTCACAACCTTTTATAAGAAAAGTGATCACACAAACATTTATAGCACTTTCAGAACTGTATTATGTCACTGTTCATTTCCTAAAAATTAGTTAAGTGTGACAGCATTGTTAATTAAAAATAAAGAATATATATATACATATATAATGTTTGTGTCTGTGTGAGTGAGAGTACGGTAAAACAGGAAAAATGACGCATGTAATTTCAAAGTGAGGGCTTATAATAAACCCTAAAAGCGCTCTTTTATTTCACTCTTGGACAACCAACCAATCACAGTATTCAAAAGACTGTGTCATTCCTAGCAACGGGATCAGCCCCGCCTCCTCATTAAGATAAAAGTTTTCGTCTTTTCCTCGCTCAGAGTTGCTCTTAGATTGATCCTGAATCACTCTTAAGCTAAGACTCCTACGTATAATTTTTTTAAGCTAAATTATAAGCTCTCTGAAAGTATTCTTAGAATCTTTAAGAATACGGGCCGAGACTTCTAATTATAATTAGGCAAATAAAAGTATTAATGATCAAAAAGTTATGCATGACAATTAATAATCTTAAATATGGAAATGTGGCTTACCCAAATAAAACATCTGTTACGTGTCCTAAAAATGTTAACAAAGAGCTCTTTTTATCCAACTTGACAATGTACTGATGATGTTATACACATTTCTTTTGGATTTTTCATTTATTCCAGTATGAACTATCTGTAACAACATTAGACAAATAATTTAATAATAAAAAAAATTCCAAACCCATATAACTCACTTTTGATGAACACAAAACACATTCTTAATAAAGCACCAACAAAAACTTGTTCAAAGTAAGTCATGTGACATATCTTGTGAGGTGACAAAATCACTTTTTTTTTTATTCACTCAATATATAAAGTTTGAGTATACTGAAAATAGTTATTTCAAATGAATATTCTAAAACTCAAACCCAGTAAATTGACACAAAATAACTCAATGTACAAGCTTTATGATATGATATGATATTTGATCATGAGACATGCAAGAACCTATTACTTATATTACCATTTTAAATTTGGGAGTTTACAATGGTTTGATTTGTCAATGTGATGTTACAAAAAGCATTGTAAATGAGGTATAACACTTACTTTAGGTTTCTTGTTGATAAGTGTAACCTCTCTGCCTGCTCAGTATAGTGAATCAAAGCAAATGTCTCTCTGAGAAAAGTTTAGGAATGCATATAACATAAATGTCGTTGTAAAACAATATGATGTTATAAATACATATTGTGAATGAGGTAAATCACTTACTTTTTGAGTTTTCCAAAAAGCAAAATCTTTGTCTTCTCAGTATCACGAGTCAAAAATAATTGTCTATGAGAAAAGTTTAGGAGCGCACAACACAAAAATATCGTTATAAAATAATAATATAACGTCCTAAAATACATATGTAAATGAGGCTAAACCTTCGTTTCAGTCTTCTCTCTGTTAAAACCTCCGTGTCTGCACCGCGAGTCGGAAGAAATGTCGTCTGAGAGAAACGTTTTGTACAGTTTAATCGCGCACAGCATATAAATAAATATGTTATAAAATACAAATTGTAAATGAGATAAAACACTTTTTTTCAGTGTTTTCCTGTAAAAAAAAATCCTCGTCAGCTCCGGACCACGAGCCGCACAAACAGCACATAAATATCATTCTGAAACAATGTGATGTTATAAAATGAATACTGTGAATAACATAAAACACTTAATCTCTGTATTTTTCTCATTTGCTCCGCATCACGGGTTAAAGAATATGGCGACTGTGAGAGTGGTTTCAGCCAGTTTAGGCGCTCAAAGTACGTAAATGTCCCGGATCTTCTTCTTGTTTAATGGCGAGTAACTCCTTGAGAGCATTATGACCACCTATTGTACTGGAAGTCAAATTAAACTTACATAGGTTATGGTTCTGAAATTTAAAAAAACAAAAAAAAACTAAAAAAAGAAAACGTGTGGATAATTCATCACCAGAGCTTTAACTCTTTACTGATTTTACTTTTATATGGTATGTGTAAATGAGTTTCAGAGACATTTTATTTTGTGTGTGTTCATTAAATAAAAAAGAGTGTGTGTGTGTTTATATTATAAATTATAATCTAGGCCATGACTTTACGCCCCAGTAATGAAGTGAGGTGTGGGCATGTATGGTAACCCATACTTGGAATTTGTGTTCTGCATTAATCCCTTCCATCGGCAAACACAGTTAAAAACTTAATGGCAGACTTAATAGCTTCTTTATATGTATGGCAACGGTGCTATATAGCACCTCAACCTCCCCAAAAGAACTGCTGAAGAACCTTTTTTTTGAGTGTATATATGGAGCCTCGCACATGACATGCAGGGAAAAAATAGTAGGCTAAATGCACGGTTTACTATTTAGTTCCCTCGATTTTTAAATTGTGCACACGATTCACTAATTTGTTCCCTCGATTTGCTAAATCGTGCACACAATTTATAAATAAAGGGATCAAATTAGTAAATTGTGCGCACGATTTAGCAAATCGAGGGAACAAATTAGTAAATCAAGTGCACGATTTAGCAAATGGAGGAAATGAAATAGTAATCGTGTGCACGTTTTAGTAAATCATGCGCACAATTTATTTTATTTTTTCTTGCATGTAATGTGCGGGGCTCCATAGTTATAAACACTCCTGTTTATAAAATTATGTCAGTAATACTGAAAAAAGAAAGAAAGAAAAAAAACTAATTTGTTAGAGCCATATTATATTCATTATATTTTATACATTAAACAATCTATAACTTTTTTTTTTTTAAACATGTTTAACAGATCCTTAGTCAATATATATTAAAATAGCTACAAATAAGTAAAGTTCTGGTTCCAGTTCCGGGTCCCTAATTAATGCAGATTAATAATCTCTTAAAGAGATTATCCAAGAGAATGTTGTAAATTTTGATAAACCAACACTGATGTTTAATAACACTAATAGAGAGATGCAACAATGATCAGAAGATAAGAGTAAGTCATTTGTAAATCTGATGAGTGTAGTTTCAGTGCTATGAAATGGTCTAAACCAGGAACTATATCCACTATTGTACAGTATAGCCTGATAGGTCCAGAGCAAAGGAGGCCCACTCTTTAACAATATTAGTCTCAGAACATTAATTTTCAGCGATGGTCTTTTATTTAGTGATGTGCGAGGCACTTGACTATGCTTCAGTTTTTGAGGCCTTTGGCATATCAATGGGTTGCTCTTGTATTAAAGACAATCACTCCTGTGCCACTGTGACAATTCTTTGAAAAATGATGTCATCAAAGTGTTAATGGTAGTGATCAGTTTCTGCTCATTTAGCAGAGAGGTTTTTTTAGTGACAGACCCACGATTCCAACTGTTATTGTTTGTTCTGTTGTTTATACTTGGTTGATCTAATGGAGCATGTCTGGATAACGCCCCAGCAGGGACGCCTTTCTCAGCAGTAGGGTGCTAAAGCGGTAAATTGGTCAAGGCAGAAGATACCTCTTGAAACTATCCAAAGACTGGTGATGACATGCATTGAAAACATGGCTATGTTTACATGCACAATTTTTGATTCAATCAGACTTAATTCATTCCGATTGATGAATCTGAATGTAGTGTTTACATAAACGCTACATAAAGTGACCGGGTTTATGTGCGCGTTTATATGTCACAAGCTTCAAATCGGAATTATTATTTTTTTTTTTACATGTGCACACTGCACAAATATAGAGTTTCCAACTTTGTGCATATAATAATCACTCTCCTACACTGTTTCTTTATTTCTTTTAACAGCAGAATTAATATTTATCAATTTCTGGATGAATATATATATATATAAACCGCTGTGCGCATGCTATCAGGCAGTAATTCTGCATCTTTGCACATGCACAATCCTTTCAGTTTCGGTTTTCAATCCGATCGAGTGTTTTACATGCAATCTAAATCGTATTAGAAAAGGAATTAGAAAACCACCTGAATAAACACATAAGCTCTTTAGTAGAGATTCCAAGACCAAAAATATATTGGTCAGATAAGGGAGACATCCAAAAGGTGCAATGTTGGTGTGCCTCCAGGAACAGGGTTGGGAAACACTGGATTAAGGTGTATGAAGACTTTTCAGTATGAATCCGATTACAAATGGATTATTTGGTTGCATGTAAACGTAGCCATTGTTGTGTAATATGGGTTGTTGAATATGTAAACTGTAGGATAAGCTACCACAGTTGTTATTTAATTATGAAGCATTTGTGTATGTGAGAATACAGCCTGTGAATATTAACCAAAAAAGTTACACCTGTAAGATCCAGATCTACGCACTGCTAATAGTCAACATGTTCTCACTCCCAACTTGTCACATTACAAACACGTTTGGTCAGGACCCATTGACATCACTTTTAATACACTGGTACCCTTTAAACGTTATTTTTTTTAAATGCAGGGCACCCCACTGCTTTCAACTGTTTGCCTTAAGCACTCAGACACACACAATTATTTGCATATATGCCTAAACCCATCCATACTCTAAATGTAACCCCTTCTAAACAATAAAAGACATGTAACAGTCAGATAAAGGTACATTCACAGATATTTTATTGCAAAAGCTGACAATAAAATAGTATAAAAGTATTACAAACAAAGAACAGGGTGAAAGATTTTAATTGCTGAAAATGTTTCCACTCTATTAAAACAATTTAAAATATAAATATGAACATTAGCATGATCCAGTCAGTCACAAGACACATGAGAGCCAATGGCACAATAAAATCTAATGTAATGCTTTTTCAGGCAACAGTAGGCTTGTTTGAGCTGGGCCTCTCCTTAAGTTGTGTTCGACTTGATGCGACGCTGCACAAACTGATTGGCCTTTGACTTGAAGCAGTGCATGCCAGAAATGTTGTCCAACCCTTACAAAAAATATGCTTATCCAAGTGTGTTATTTTAAACAAAAAACAAAAAAAGGAAAGTATACTTTTAGTCAACTTTTTATGTATTTCTCAGAAATGGGCTTTATGTACTTCTCAGAAATATACTTAAAATGACATTTAAGTATACTTGACATACTTAGCAAAAAATCGTCTCAGGTTACAGACGTAACCATGGTTCCCTATCTGTCGGTCACTACGAGTTATGTCGTGACGACATAGGGGATTTACCTGGAAGCCCCGAACATCTCTGACTAAGAGAAAACGCCAATGAAATTGGCTAGTGGATTTTGCATACCTGAGCCACTCCCCATGCATACGGGTATAAAAGGGCGACAGGTGCATCCACTCATTAGATTTTTGCTTCGGAGCCGAGTGGATGAGAAGAGTGCTGATCTCCACAAAGCCGTTCATCTTTGTTTTGTTCCCGGTTGGCGTAACAGTGCGATCAGCAGAGTCCCTCTCATCAGCGATTCCCCTGGGCACTTCAAATGAGAGAGCAAATTCTAAAAGAGCAAATCACGGACAATCGCGGCTTTTTCAAGATGCCGTTTCATCCGTGTCCTTCTGGTTGCGGTCGTTTCCTGTCTGTGGATGACGGACACGATCGTTGTCTTCAGTGTCTGGGCCGCCGACACGCTGAAGCTACGTTCGTGGATGACTCATGCGTCTGTTGTGGGCGTATGAGCATGATTTCGCTGCAATCTCGCCTTTCCTTTATGAAAGGATTGGCACCCTCTGCCGCCACCCGTGCTGATCTCTCTGGCTCGAGCAGAGGATCGCCGGCTGACGCTCTGGGAGATCTGAGGGATACTGTAAGAGCCTCTCCGCCGGGCATGCCCCAACGGACCTCTTACTCCTCACGCAGCGAACATCTCGTCCGGTTCCCGGGTGATTTCGCTGGTCTGTCCCACAGGGCGCCCAGCATTTCATTCGGTGCGCCATCTGTAGATAGGATGTCGATCGCAGCATCGGGGATGGGTTCACGTCCTCTGAGGATGAAGGTGCGGTGGGGCTGCCCCCCTCGGGTGTTGTCGCCACCGCCGCACCGGACCCAGAGCTGACGGCCATGCTTGCCCGGGTAGCCGTGAGCATCGGGCTGGAGGTCAACAGACCGCCCAGTCCCGAGCCCTCGCGGCTGGACGATTGGTTTCTCAGAGCGGGGCGCGGCTCACAACTGCGCCCTGCCCCAGTGCCTTTCTTCCCGGAGGTGCATGAGGAGCTGACGAGTTCGTGGATGGCCCCTTTCACAGCCAGAAGCCGCTCGTCCGCCTCCTCCGTCCTCACTACCCTCGACGGCGGAGTGGCCAGGGGGTATGCGGGCATTCCCCAGGTGGAGAGAGCGGTCGTGGTGCACTTGTGCCCACGAAACGCCGCCACTTGGACGAACCGTTCGCGTCTCCCGTCCAAGGCCTGTAAGCTGATAGCCGCTCTCGCGGCCAAAGCTTACAGTGCTGCGGGCCAGGCAGCCTCCGCCCTGCACGCCATGGCTATCCTGCAGGTTCACCAAGCCAAGGCGCTCAAACAGGTGCACGAGGGTAGTACCGACCCGGGGTTGATGCAGGAGCTGCGCACGGCGACTGACTTCGCTCTACGAGTGACGAAAGTCATGCCGCGGTCCCTCGGGAAGGCGATGTCCACCATGGTGGTCCAGGAGCGCCATCTCTGGCTCAACCTGGGGGCCACAGGGGGGGGTCTGGCCCGACACACCAAGACATCTGCAGAGCTGCGGGCTGGGCGACACCAAACACCTTCGCAAGATTCTACAATCTCCGCATTGAGCCAGTTTCTTCCAGTGTGTTGGGTAAGTAATGGGCGGGAAGAACTGGCCGTTGTCACGCTTGCTGCGCCATTCCCCCTCACCCGGGGATACGAGCGCCTTTTTCTCCCCCAGCTCAGTTCCCCGGACGGTGAACCCTGTTGGAATCCTCCAAGCACCCCCGGCAGTCAGACTGGGCGGAGCAGTCTGACGCCAGGCCCAGTACTGGTGTTAGCTCGCCGGGTCTCCGGTCAGCCCCTGTACTGGGCTAGGTGTCCGTATGGCCTGATTCCCTTGGTAATCCCATATGTGTATTCTTCACGGTAAGGTTTCCCTCACGGTAAACCTGTGTCTTCCCTGTGACAGAGCTTCTGTCAGGTTCTGCTGGCAGCCCTCCTCCCTACTCCTAGGTAGGATCTGCCCCAGAGTCCAGTCGTATGTAGTACTGCCCCAAGCCTGGGCCAGTCCATATCAGTGTCTCCACATGTTACCTCCCTTCGGGCAGGATGTGGCCTCCGTAGCGCCCTTCTCTGGAAGGCTCGCTTCCCTGCCGTTACGACAAGCTGTAACAACAAATAGGATAGACCTGGAGCTGTCTTTCACTGAAGGTCGAAATCCTTCCGATTCCGTGGGGAAAGGAACAGCGGCAGCTATCTCCAGCAGCGATGTACTCAGTGGTCCCGGTGGGCACCAAGGTTAGCAATTGCACTGGAGGGGTAGGAAGGTTGCAACCTCTTGCATGGCATTTGTCTGTCACGCACTCGCTTGTCAACATCTGCATGCCACAAGGTTGTGACGGGGTTCAGCTTGTGGCGCTTTCCATAGGACCCCTATGTCATCACGACATAACTCATAGTGACCGACAGATAGGGAACGTCTAGGTTACGTACGTAACCCCCGTTCCCTGATGGAGGGAACGGAGACGTTATGTCCCCATGCCACAATCTTGAACCATTGCTGGTTGCCAGGGACTCGTCTCGGCTCCTCAGCGTAAACAAGTGGATGCACCTGTCGCCCTTTTATACCCATACGTAACCTAGACGTTCACTGAGAATAGGGAACGAGACGCTGCGTCCTCTTGACTGAGGTCGCTATGGGAACGCCTTCAACGTGACCGGTGTCTGAAGCATGAATGAAAAAACACAATGCACTTGACATTGGCAGGTGGAAGCCTCTGACATAAGAAAATGAGCGTCTGCGGGAAGAAAAGGGCACTTGTGGAACACGTCATCCTCTTTTTTTTCAAAGGGGACGCAGACAGGAATGCCCGAAGAATGGCCAAGAGATGCAGCATCGTGTTCCCTATTCTCAGGGAACCATGGTTATCTATCCATCTACGAATGCAAGATGTGGAAACTAAAGCTTATACAAATGAATTCTGAGATACAGGTGTGTGTTTGCTGTGAGTGTATGTGTGGTGTAATATATGTTTAAATCAAAGTTCTCTGACAGGACCTCCATGTATCTCTCCTCCCCAGCGCCAATTCTGATGTGAACATGAGCCAACTCTATCATTTCCTCATATCTCATTGGTTGTGATGTTATCCTTGGGTTTATGGAGCCACCAAAGGTATAATTTATTGTCTGTTCAGGAGGCAAATTTTGCAAGCCTGGCAATTTAATTTGCTGAATAAATATCATTTTTAAAATTTCCCCTCTTTCTCTTTTTGCCTGTGCTATAACACATTTATGTGATTCATGTCCCAGTTGTATAAGTGTGTGAAAAATCATTTTTAATTATCATAAAAATTAAATGTACTGTGAAGAAGTCGACTAGGGGACTGAATACAATTAAATATATGTTATTTTAGGAACTCTCTTATGTAGGTACATGCAAAATAAATGAACACTCAATATTTCACAAAAAAGCAGGTGGGCCTAAGAAAGCCAAACTTCTTGCCATCTACATGTTTCAACTCGTTCTAAGTGTAAAACAAGGAAATCAGCTGCCAGTTTCATATGCGCTTCTAATGAAAGGTTTGACTACTTTAGTAATTTCCACACAGAGTACAAATCTTCATGTTTAAGCATATAATGATATTCTAGGGAATTATGTGCTTTTAATTTTATAGCAACAGTTTGGACAGGACTCTTTTCTATTCTAACATGACAGTGCCTCTGTGTATAAGGCAAGGATCAAAGATAAATTATTGATTGAGTCAGGGTGGAAGAACTTGACTGGTCTGCAGAAAGCCAAGTCCTAATCCCAGCTGAACACCTCTGGTGTGACGTTAAATGCAGACCTTGAGTCAAAAATTTATCACTAGAGTTGAGCCGGATACTCGGCTGAAACGAGTATCCGGTACGGATAAAGCACTTTTGCCGAGTACGAGTATCATACGAGTAATACGAGTCAATATCTGTGCTCGGATTGAATAAACATTCTCATTGGGTAGCTGACTGTGTCTGCGTTCTGTGATAGGCTAGTCACAGCGCCCCTCCCCTACACACATACAGATTTAGGGCCCGTTCACATATCGCGCCTAAAAATGCGTGGAAAACGCTAGGCACGCTGCTTTCTCCTTTTTCCAAAGCGTTCGGGCGGTTGCGCCCGGAGGCATTTGTCGCTGCTAAGCAACCATCAGCTGCGCTCTCCGCTTACAAGAAGGAAATTTCGTCACATGACCCGTGGTGCGCGGCGCATTCTGAAAAGTTGAGATGTTTTTATCTCGATGCGCGCGCGGACGCCGCCTGGAAAACGAGCGGCGTCGCACCGCGACCGCCGCTTATTATGAGCGCATACCGCGCTCGTCTACATTTGAAATAACGAACTTGAGCGCGCAAAAGACGCGATATGTGAGCGGCCCCTTATTGTGTTGCTGTGTCCCGCTCTGCTCACTCACACACAGAACACTGAGAAGAGAACAGCGCACTCTCTCTCTGTCTCTCCCTCAGTCACTCAGGTTTGCGGGTTTTTTCCGTTAACGTTTAGGGTTTCTTCAGCTTCAGGTTTGTTTTTTACTTTGGTTTGTAGTACTTACTTACTAACCAGTAGAGTTTTGGTAAACGTGGGGTTTGTTCAGATGTGGTGCTTGGTAGAATGCGACTCGCGTCTCTGCCTGTCGGAGATTTTTTTTTTTTTTAAACCGTCAGCTGGCTCTAACCAGTTTTTTTTACTTCACGCACTGAGTGTCTGACACTTTCTTGCTGTATTTCATAAAAAAAAAGGAAGTAGTGGTATAAAACTATATTACAAATTAATTAGCTACACACACACACACACATACCTGGTGTGGAAATAAAAAAAAATATCACTGATCATAAAAAAATTAAAAGTTAAAAAAGAAAGTTATGTTGAGATGAAAACTCTTGTTCATTACATTTTACTTCATAATTGCAACCGCATGTGTTGTATTCATTGTTGCAAAACTTATTCTGTATATAGTTCGTTTGTTATTGTGATCAAAACCATTGATCTGAAGCTCAATGCTGATGCTGTCATGTAAATAGTTTTCTAATCAGCAATAAATATAACGATTTCTGATCAACCCATATCAATTGCATTTTTAAAATAACATACCGGTTAAAGCCTCGCCCATTTCAAGACAACACGACCCACTTCCAGGTTAAATCCCGCCCACTTCCGGGTTAGGCCCCGCCCAGTCCGAGTACAGATACAGATAATTCATATGGTTAACAGATACAGATACAGATACAGATAATGCTGTACTCGCTCATCCCTATTAATCACCATACACCAATGACTTGTACATTCATTATATGGACAAAAGTACTGGGACACCCCCTTCTTTAGAAGAGAAAAGGCACTTCCAAACCGTGGCAACAAAGAAATGAATATACTTAAAAAATGTATTTCCACCTCTGTTGCAACAGTTTTGAAGTGTATGAAATGACTGTACCCATATGTTTGCTAGGGGTGTGACGAGAGACATATCCCACGAGACGAGATGAGACTGAGTTCACGAGAACAAGACGAGACAAGATGTTTAGCCTTTTTCTTTAAATCCTAAATGATTAAATATATAGGGACATTTTTTATTTTATTCAACTGAAAAACACAAAATGCAAAAAATTGTGCCTTTTGAAATGAACTTGTACTTAATGAAATTAAACTTCAATTTTAATTTATTATATGCAGTAATAACAACATTTAAACTAGAGCTGCACAATTCTGAATAAATTGAGAATAACAATTTTTGTATAAATTGGATATCACGATTCTCTCACGATTCTGAAAAAAAAGGTTAGAAAACTAAACAAAATAACATAATTTATTAGTGGTTCTGACAAAATGTTCATTGCTTAAGTCTTTTAAAAATATATATTCATTTGAACAAAATAAAAATAAAATGAAGGAGTCAGTGTCTCACTTCATAAAGACTTCTTTCACTATTGGAATCTCCTGAATGAATGATTAAATGACAAATACTTTTTAAACAGGTTGTCGTTTACAATACAAGTGTTAAGATACTTTCAAATTTTCCCCCATGTGGGCCTAGTTTGCCATTTTTTTTTTACCATTGCATAAATTAAAAAGCCAAAAAATGCTTTTTACTGTTTTGTACTGCTTTTTAAATAAAATAAATTAATTACAAATCAACAATTTAAAAATATTTACTTAACACTGACATTTTTTTAACATTCTATCAGACATAATACCAACAAAGCAACATTTTGGACATTTTTGAGACCCCCTTCTTGAATCAGGCATGTATTTTTTTTCTGTACAAATAAATGCAGCCTTGCTGAGAAGAATCTTCTTTTAAATATTCTTTTATTTTGGCAGAAACCCACAGGAAGACCTCAGGGCTTCTTTTTGTTGACAGCAGATTTATAAATGATTCTGACGAGTTTGGGAAGATTATTGTCAGATGTATCGCATTGGCACATGCCTTTAAAAAAATTATAAAAATGTTACTGAGCAGCTGACAAGTAACAGTGTTTTAGCGCAGATTTTTCTCGCGCTTTGGACTTTGAGCCCTGGCGCCACGAGCTTTTGCAGCGCTGTTTGAATACCATTACATGCAATCTGTGCGTGTATTAGAAAACACAACATTCTGTAGTTTATTTACTAATCGTTTGAGGTCATTTCGCGATTTCATTCATCATACAGTAACCAGCATTAACCACCCTTCCTCTTGTCATCGGAGACATGAGTTGCAGTGGTATCAGTCTCGCAGTCGGTGTTTCGTGGCTGTAATGAGTTTTGTACAGTTCTTTCTCGTAAAGTTTTAAATAGGTTCACGCTGCAGATGTGTTTCTGCATTAGTGCACGCCTCTATTTGGTCGTGTCACGTCATTGTTCAGTACAATTTATTCGATCTTCTCGCTTATTCGGCCGAACACCGAAAGAGCTTTTATTGTTGTTGTTGCTATTTTCGGTTGGCGAACATTCGGTGCATCCCTATTCCCCAGTACTTCTGTTATTTTAATGTCTGTAACACAGAAACAATTATGTGTGGTTGAAAAGACTGATTGTGTTGCTCTTTCTGGACCAGTGGCAGCATGAATGCAGATTTGAATGTCTTTAACACCTGTTTCACATCGTCAGCAACAGTGGAGCTTGAGCAGCGCGTGTTTTGTCGCCGCCCATATCAGTGAATGACAGCGTTCACACATGGGCAGCTACAAAACATGCTTCTCATGCTCCACTGACACTCGCCATGTGAAATAGTCGCAATTGACATAGCTGAATCGTTGTCATTCAGGAAAAAGATCACGTTTGAATCAAGATTGCAATTTTTTAATGATTAATGGTGCAGCTCTAATGTAAATACTGCAAAATGTTTTGGGAGGTTATCGTCACATTCTCGCGAGACCAGTCAGTTCTCACGAGACAAATCGGATCTCGCAAGATCTCGTGCCACGAGATCTTGTCCCCTCCCTAATGGTTACATGTGTAAACTGAGATGTTCCCTTTCGAAGGGAACTCTACGCTGCGTCCTCTAGAGGTTGCTATGGGAACGCTACACTAACCACCACTATGCTGAGGGATGAGTGTCCGAATAGCTGGATTCCTAAGTCACAGACTCAAGAAACATCATCCCTGCACAGCGGATGTAGAGCCAAAATCTCCCTACAGGCAAGCTCAAAGCTCGCCATCATAGACTAGCTCACCAGAGTATGGCTCTCAGAGTGGAGGGCTCAGGAAAGTGACTCTCTAGATTTAGAGGAGACCTCTACACTCGAAGCTACAAACAGCTAGTTAGCTAGCTCAAGAAAGAGTCTGCGCATGGTACTGCCTAAGCGGAGTTCTGGAAAGCGGAGGATTCAGCGTAATTACTCGCTTAAATGAGAGGAAGCCTAGCAACACTCGATCCAGGTAGTGGAACTCTTAAGAGTGGAGATCTCAGTATAACGACTTTCTATAGCGAGAGGAGACCTGGCTACACTCAACGCCAGAGGCAGTTGGTGAGGCTCAAAAAAGCCTACATACTCCTATTGCTGCAAGAGATGGAGTTCTGAAGAGTGGAGGCTTCAGCAGGACGACTCTCTAACCAAGAGGATGCCTAACAACACTCAACCCTAGTTGAGGGGCTCTTAAGAGTGGAGGGCTCAGCATCATGACTCTCTAAAGCGAGAGGAGACCTGACTACACTCAGCGCTAGAGACAGCTAGCAAGGCTCACAATAGAACATATGTACTAGTCGTGCTGTTTAAGCGAAGCTCTACAGATTTTAGGCTTCAGTAGAATGCCCAGCAACACTCGACCCTGGTTGAGTGAGGGGCTCTTAAGAGCGGAGGTATAGATAACAATAACAAAGAGTCATTTTTCAGTTAAAGTCAATTAATTGATGATTCAGTGATGTCTTTATCCAGTTCAGCTCCAATGGTATCTGTGCAATTAGTCAAGTTTCCCCAACTAAGCAAGCCAAAGGTGATGGTGGTAAGGAACAAAAACTCCATTTGTGACAGAAATGGAGAAAAAAAACCTTGGGAGAAACCAGGCTCAGTCGGGGGGCCAGTTCTCCTCTGGCCAGAAAAATCCAGCATGGCATGGTTTAATGCTAGGCTGCAACACAGGAAAAAATTGTGTAGAGGACTCGTCTCATTCTTCATGGTCTTGTCCCGTTGCTTGAGGGGAAGTTGACGAGGTCTTCACAGGGGCTCTGTCTTTGGACCTCATAAAGTTGAGATGGTCTCTGATGACACTCAGGGCTATAGAGGCTGTCTGTTTGTGCTGATGGTTTGAATCTGGGTGGCAACTGTGACCTTGAAATAAGAATGAAAGAAACTAATATTAACATAGATGCCATTCACTCAACCAGAAATTCTTAGGAGACTCTTTCTGGAAAATATTCTAGTGAGCAGGCTCAGTCTCAGTGCCCTTTTGAGCTGTTGTAAACAAATAGCATAGCAGAAGCTAAACTAACTGAAGCTAATGAGCTTGCGTTGGAGCCTATGCAGAGCTATTAGCATTGAAGGATAGCGGTTAGCATGTGGTTGCATTTTGTGGGTTGAATGCAGTGTGTTTTGAAATGTAAGTGACTGAACCAGTTACTTTTGAAGCATTTCTTTCTTTTTCACCCTTATTCCGTATTCTTCTCTCTCTCTGTCCCTCTTCTCCCATTTAAAAGGACTGTAAAAAATGCCATGTTAACAAACCGGCTGTATGATTATAACTAACATTAATCGTCAGAGTGGCTAGTGATGGGGTATTAGTTTAATAGCTGTTGGTTTATTAGAAATTAAGTCGGTGATTGATTAAATTATAACTGCTGTCCTGATTTTAAAGACATCAATGGATAAGTTGCTATTGTTAGGAAATTTAAATTAATAATTTAATGTCATAATTCATTACGAATTTGAACTAATTTGATTTCATAAAATAATATCAGTTACTGCTTCCACGTAGCAACAATAGCCACTGATTAATCATAAGCGCACTTATAATTTGACAACAACATTAAGATCTTAATTATTATCAAGAGGGCCAGAAATGTTTAATTTCATTCACAAGTAATTGGGGTGGCACGGATTAATTTGGTCTGATGATGTTAATGACACAAGGAGGAATAAGTAACTTGTTTTGCTAGGGATCCAAAATTAGGGATTTGAAATCTGTAATTTAATTTCATAATTAATTTCGAATTTGAAAATTCTAATTACATTTAATAATTAATTACAGTCCCTGTTTACATATTGCAACAATATTGGCTTATCAACTCAATTGCTGTTGTAATTCTAATCCTAATCGATCCTATCAATTTTAATGATACAATCATAAAATTTTAATTAGAAACCACAATTTTTAATTTGAAATTCTGATTTCAGTTGCAACACAAGTCTGGCTCTACCTGTTAGGCCTTACTAAATCTCCTTAAGTGAGCTGATTAACTCAGCTAAATTTTAATAAGGTTCCCTTAGGCTTGATAGTAGATAGCGCTCTCCCTAGTGCTGGGTTTGTGAAGTGACATTGACTCCATCGTGGGTCACAGCAAGCAGAGTCACCTGTTCCGACATAACCTGGTGTGAGCTGGGGGGGGACCGAATACCTCTGTTCTAGTAGTGCAAAGTGACAGCACGCAGCAGGCCTAGCAATCAGGTATCGGAGGAGGAATCAACAGGCTGACTGGGCGAAGGTGCGGATATACCACCCCGGGTAACTATTGATGAGGTACGTCGGACTTAGGGTCCGTGCTGATGGATAGCCCCGGGATTCAGCCCCGCACCCTCTTCAGGCCAGCAGTCATTGACATGCCTCACCCGAGTCCCAGCCCGGTTGTGCCAAAAGCCATGGCTGTTTGAGAGGCTCACTGCAATACGGCGGGGACAGAGTGGTCGGCAAGACCCTTACAGGAGCTCACCTGGTGCACTCGGACGGGGGGTTCCTTACTGCTGGTAATTTCTCACCAAGCTTAGGGTATAAGGTAGTTAACCTTCCAATTAGAAAACCCAAAAAGGAAATTAAGGTTTCCTCAACTTAGGTCAGTTTTTTTTATCCTGTAAAAAAGTAAAAACAACCCCCTAAGTGTATCGACTCAACAGCGCCACCACCCTTGTCATTAATCCTAACCTTGGGAGTACATCCTCACTTTTTTCTTCTCTTTTCTCCCTGCTGCTATATTAATTTGACTACTGCTACTGTTCCCTGAGATTTTGCCTGTGGGAAGATCATGAGCAGAGAACTTTCGCAATTGAACAGATATTTGTGAAACTTGAGAATGACGTTTCAAAACTGTTTTCTATTTACCTTCCTCTCTTGTGAAATCCTACCCCACCAAGTTAAAGCAGGGAAACAAAAAGATAGGCATTTGCTAAATTTTAAGCACGCGCAAGAGACACTCTAACCTGTATTGTGGTGTCAATTTTGCCATTAAGGGACCAGTACTGTCATTGCTATTTTTTTCCTCCACCCAGGAGAAAATTTTAATAGCAATCACAGTCCTATTACAAAAAGAGAAAACCCGTTTACAATCCTCTGACTAGAAGCATCCTTATAAATCAGAATTAACAAAAAAAAAAGAGACAAGAGGAAAATCTGCTACAGAAAGAAATGTTATGTTCTTGTCTCTCTCCCTCACCTTCGTATTAGACTGACCTCCTTCCTTGAAAAAAATGAGAGTTTCTCTTACAGGAAAAGGTAAAGCATCCAATTATTACCCTTTTACTTGCTCTGTTGGTGTTCTCTTTTTCTTTCTCTGTTTTCTAGCTGTGCTACCTGTGTGTGTGTGTGCACAATCATTTTCCCCACAGAGGCTACAAATTAGAAACATGCCCACCAGAGGATCACACTCAACATTAGCATTCACTATACTTTGCACATTTACACCCCTGTTGTGCTTTGTTTTGTTTTGTTTTGCTTTGTTTCCCATTCAAGGTATGTGTCAATTCGGTTCGAGATCTCCCTCATCCCGCCAGAACATGTCTCACAAAACAGAACATGTCTGTCACTGGAAGGGTCTGGAAACAAGGCTAAGTGCTGCGACAGACAGCCTCCTCCCTAAGGCTGCTGATACACTCAAACATCAGACACAGGACCAGCTGGATGACAACATAACAAGCCTCATGGGACAAGACCCAAGTCAAAGCTACAGTCACAAAGAATTTGCCAAGATCACCGTCTCTTTAAGTCACACACTCATCGCCCCCCTCAAGTTGAGCGACAAGCATGCTGCACAACTCCAGTAGGAGCTGACACGTGCACAACGACACATAGAGCAGCTGGAACTTGAAACTCAGAAACGACAGAAAGGGCCGGATGAGGTGGAACAAGGCACTGAGGAGGAGATCAACAGGCTAAAAGAAACCCTAGCAGCTACTAGCAAAGAAATGGAACAAGTCAAGGCAGACTATGCTGATAGATCCAAAAAGCTACAGTATGTGGAACAGCTACTGGACAAGGCAAAGGCTGACTTCAGAGATAAAAACGGCAGAATCAAAGCCCTTAAAGCTCACCTAGATGAGTCAAGAAATGAGATCAGCCATCTAACACGACAGCTCGACTACATAAAAGAGGAATCTGACAGGTTCCAAGGGGAAATCAAGCATGCTTACAAACTGCGCCGTGAGCAATGAAAGACATGATGTGCACCGACCTCACCCCTGCCGAACAGGACCGGGTTGCCTGTTCCTGGACTGATGCGTGAAAAAAAGGTGGAGGGGTGGTATTGAAACAATCACCAACTCCCTCTGGAGAACTTTACCTCACTTTAGCTCAGCCAAAAGAATCTGCTGCAGCCTGCCACAGATCATCGCACGGCTTGGACCTAAAAGACCTTGACAAGCTCGCCAGGAACATTTGCAAATTCACCCCGAGCGTGCTAAATAGCCCAAATGTCCAAGCTTATCTCCAAGATATCGATTCCCATCTGGAAATGCGACCTAAAGTTATGGACAAAGATAAACTATACTTACATCGAACGACATCCAGTTCTGAAGTTCGCAGCTTCCTGGACAGGCAGACTGCTCACACAAAGACTGATTATCAACTGCTTCAAGAAGCCCTTATTAAAGAGTTCGCCAATCCTGAGTCCGAACAAGGCTTAGTGGCTGCCCTGGAGATGAGACAAGGACGTCACAAACCTCCTCAAGCCTACTAGAGTCGACACAGACGAGCATACTTCGGAACTCACGATGAACCTGACATGGAGGACGAACTGAACTTTAAAACTCTCTTCCTACGAAATCTCCATCCCGCAGTAAGTCACCATCTTGGTGTTCTCGCATGTCCACAAACAATGAATGCTCAGCAGATGCGAGACTTGGCACAGAAGGCCTACGGCAAACAAAAGATGGCATCAGAAAAGAGCGCCAAAATCCCAGCAGCTCTTGACTTCAACACTCAAAGTCAAGGGTTGGCTCTAGAGGGCACCCAACGCCAAGACAGCACCAAGCCGCCACATAGAGATTGGAATATACCCCCATTCAACAAAGAACGAGACTCACATGCTGGCACCTGACCTAAACAGAGGTGGACCATGTGGACATCAACGCTCACCTGGACGGCACTGGGAGAAGTCATGCGACCAGTCAATTCCTCATGACAATCATTGGGAGAGATCGTGGAACCAGCCATGCTCATTTAGAAACTCAAGAGAGGAAAGCTCGTGGGAATCATACAGAAACTCCAAGGGAAAATGAAAAACTCACCCTGGAGCAACCAGCCCAAGAAATCGACGAAAGAATTCACAGAGATTCCAAACTGACCGAGCTCAAACTGAATCCACGCAAGAACAAAAGACACCCTGTGTTTCGACTCACAAGAGCTGACGAAAATGATGATGAAAAAATTATTCCAAAGGAAAGAGGAAGATCGGAAACGGGAAAAGAAAGAGAAAACAAATTCAGCCTGACTAATGGCCCGGACAAGATGGCAGCGACAAGCTGACCCAACCAGCCATGGAGAATAGCACTCCTAAACTTCACTCTCAGAGAACCGTAATCACACTAACTTCAGATGGACACGAAACCCCACCTGAAAACCCGGCAACAGAGTTAGACACTAAATTAATAGCCAATGCTCTAGATCACAGCAGCGTCCAACAAACACCTGCTGACGAAACCCCTCAAGTTCCTGAAAGTGCTGTCTTGGTCGTCTGCCACTCCACAGAAAAACACCACATCAGCCCTGATTTTCTAACTGTATTCTCCCAAAATCCAGTCCCTCAACTTCTAGGTGATCTCATTAAGAAAGGTATAGCAAGAAAGTTTTACCTCTCCATCATCATCGAACGACACCTCAGAGTCGAAGCCCTTCTCAATACGGGAGCCGACATTACTCTAATGTCTACAGAACTTCTCAGGGAATTCCAAGAAAGAATGAAGAGGACTAACGGAACCCTGAAGCTTCAAAGGTGCGAACTAAACATCCAAGCACACTCCCACACGGGCCTACAACTAAAACACGTGGCCCCAATTCATCTAACAGTGGGATCCATGGATCTTGTCCATCCAGTATATGTTTCAACACTCAGTACGTATCCACTCCTCATTGGAAAAGATCTGCTTAATCGCTTCGAAAATCTAATAGACTTCAAGCACCTAAAGATTTGGACACAAGTCCGTGAGCCTCTGCCCTGCCAGTCATTAGACTCCAACGAGTCGCAGTGTCAAGTCACAGACACCACTCCTAATTCACTGATTGATGATGCAGTATCAGAACCAGGATCTGGACCAAGCATAATCAACAAGGACCAGGACCCTCTCCTCTGCTCACTGCAGGATACTGAATCAAACACAGGCCCCCTTCAAATCATGACTGCGATAGATGTCCAAAGCACATTAGTGTCCGACGTTGCACTAGCCCTGTGGGCAGAGAACTCAGCCATCAGCCTGAAGCTATTCAGAACACTGAAGCAAAGACATCAGAGTCTACCACATGTCGCTAAGCACAGCCGCTTCCCTCTCAGTCCCTGGTCGACAACCATGACCACCTCCAAGAATATCTGCGCTGGGGACATAAGATGGAACAACAGATATCTGAGTCACTACTTCCTCGTCGTCCAAGACCTGCCTCTTGACATCTACATTGGAGCAGATATCATGGTCTGGCTCAATACTTGCATTGATCCCGTAAACGACATCATATGGACTCCCCTGTCACACCAACTGACAACTTCAGTCAACCTCAAGAACCTCCAATCCGGTCAAACCATGCCAGACGCATGTGCTATAATCATGGAGCAAGAAACCACAATACCTGCCTACAGTAAGAGGTGTCAGCGTCCGCCTCAACATGCGACCTGGCCAAACTCTCAACAGTAAGCTAGGCTTCTTCCAACCTTCCAGGATCTGCCTAAAACTCGGACTGACCCTGGAAGCCACATCTCTCATTGAAGTGTCATCTCGTGCAGTGCATGTGTTGTTCAACAACTGTCAACAACGACCCTTGTACACCCCGACAATTCAACTCAGGCCCTCGCTCATTGCAATATACTGACATAGCAGCCGTCCTCTTCGCACTGCACATGGCTCCATCCCACAACATCAAATAACTCCTCATCTGTACTGATTCGAACTACGTCTGTCTAAGCTTCACATGCCATTTAGTTGGGTGGAAACGGAATGGATTCAAAACAGCTAACAATAAGCCTGTCAAGCACCAGGAACTCTTCCAAGCAGGCGATGCCATTGTCACTGAACATGACATGATTGTTTATTGGAAAAAAGTTTGAGGTCATTCACGCCAACCAGGACAAAACAAGGACTTCAATGACCAAACAGATGCCCTCGCCAAAGCAGGTGCATTACACGGACATTTCATAACCTCTCACCCAACCCTTCAGTGGCAGCAATAACCTGCCACCAGCACGCCACTGGCGCGCACACCTATACCTCCTCCCACATTGCCCTATCACCTCAGTTCGCTGCTGACGATCTCCTCACTCTCCAAACTGCGGATTCGTCACTACGTACTATGGCAGCTCACATTTCTGACCCATTAATGCATCCCATTTCCACCTCTGACCTAAACACGTCCTCCAAGCTCTGCACGCTCCATTCTATCAAGCAAATGCTGCATCTAAGAGACTCTAAGAGACTGTTCTCACATATGCCCTTGAGCCACTCATTGCGTCAAAGCTTGTAGTGCCTCACGGCCAAAGGGGGATGATGCTGACACACGCACACGATACACCATGCGCAGGACACCACGGTGTCAAGGCCACCTATGAAACACTCAAGCAAGTAGCATACTGGCCTGGCATGCAGCAAGACATAGCGGAATACGTTAAAGGATGCCTGGTGTGTTGCCAGTTACAACAGGCAAATCCAAACCACCAAGCACCACTGCAAAGGAAAGGAATGATCTTCCCATGGTTGGACCTCCAAATAGACTGGGTAGGACCCGTCACGGTCAACACGGGGTAACAAATACTTCCTCACCATGGTTTTCACAAAATGGATAGAGTGCCTCCCAGCTCCCAATGATACAGCAGAAACAACAGCCTGACTGTTAATGAACCACATCTTCTCAAGATTTGGACTGCCTTTAAGGGTCAACTCTGACCGGGGAACCCACTTCATCGCCGAGGTCATGCAGGAAGTGTGGAAACTCCTGGGTATACAGGCCAAGCTCCATATAAGCCATCACCCAATTTCCTCAGGTCAAGTTGAACGGGCCAACAGGACAGTGGTCAGCATGTTAAAAAAATATGTTTCTACCAATCAAAAGGATTGGGATATTAAACATCCTCTGGTACTGATGGCCGCTTTATCCAACTCTCACCAGTCTACGGGAGTACCCTTGTTCACATTGATGACAGGGAGAAACATGACATTACCGCTACACCTGCTGAACCAACCTGGTGACCTGAACCTCGTCACCGCCTATACCACTCACCAGTACCTGGAAGAGTTGCATCAGCACCTGAGAACGACTTTCGCCTTCGCGCAACAGCAACTACAACGAAGCGCGGAAGGTCGGAAAGCCTACTACGACCAAAAGGCCTCTCACCATGAGCTTAATGTCGGAGACAAAGTGTGGCACTACAGCCTCGTCCGACCAAAGGCAGAACGCTCCCCATCGCCTGTCAAAGAAGTTCCTACCTCACTGGACAGGGCCCCACGAGATCATAGACAAGCTCTTACCTGTCGCCTCCCGAATTAATATCAAACAAGGGTGCAGCGAGCCAGTCCTTCGATGGGTCCATTGAAACCAGATAAAGAGGTGCCAGGGCTCCAGTCAACAGGAAAAAGGGGAAGATCAAACCCACTGACACAGACCGACAATCATATGCTCTACACCACACAAATATAAGTACTGTCGTTCTAGGAAAACATATAGCGACCTTGCGTAGACACAACACTTACTCTCTCCTCTGCTGCACTGCCAGGACCAACCTCTAGTAGAGAGGAGTTACTACACACAAGTGCCACTTGTTTGCTGCCTCACCTCATTCGGGTGTCCTTGTGTCTCTTTGTTTTTTTATTAGTAGTATGATTATTTGTATTTATTTTTTCTCACTTTGTTTTTCCTTTTCCTCCCTCACTGTAATCTCCTTTCCCCTCTAATCCCCTTATCAGTGAAATCCCTTAACCAGTCCTTAAGTCCCGGCCCTGAAATTACGATTGACTCCCTTCAATAGAGTCGTCGTAACTTGTTGTATGAACCGTTGTCAACCGATCGAGGCAACCCACCAAATCATGACCGACATGCTTCGCAAAGTAAGTTCCTTGATCGACAACTTAGCCAGGAGTAGGATTCCACACTACTTGATACCTCTTAGCCTTGTCCAAAACATCCTAACTTTGGCCACAGCGGGCCCCGCTTGTCACATCCAAACCCATCTCACCTTTTCTCTGGGTAGCGCTATTCCCTTATACGTAGACCCGGAAGAAGGCGACTTGGCCTTTCTTCTCAGTTTGCCCATTATCGACGCTAATAATATTTACCGGCTTAAAGACGTTGTGAATGTGGGATTTGGCAAGGGAACACCTATATCAAAATCCACACTCCTGAAGTAGTTGCGTATCACGATAACAACGAGCAATTTTATCTGGCCCCAAACCTAAAGATGTGTACGCTCACTAAGGACATTCACTTCCTCTGCCCGAGTAAACCCTTTGTACGCGACAATACCGAGGGCATCTGCAGCCTAGAATTCATTAGGCCCGACACTAGCTGCCCCGCCGAAGCGACACCAAGTTTTCAAGTTGAGGTAAAACACGCCGAAATTGTCAGAAACCCCAGCGCGAACAACTACCCTCACATACGATCAACACAACACTGCCACACACATTAATATGCCCAACCAAACTTTATGGATCACTGTCCCTTAGGGCTCGATCCTCCATATTGACAATTTAGCATTGCACCACCTTACTGACGACGAGCATCAGGCAGAACTCAAAATCTCGCCTTCTGTCATACAGCATTCCTTCATCCTTGATCGAGAATTGGAAGAAAGGATCAAGGAGGAGGGAAGCCAAATCATCGATTTGACTCCGGTTGATACAGCTTTAGAAGCTACTGCTCGCCTTCCGCCTGCTGGCGCGCCAATTATTAAGTCTTGGTCTGCCGCTGAAACCATGCTTTGCATCCCTACTGTTGTAGGATATGTTGTGACTTTGACACTGGCCTTCCTCCTACAAAAGCGAGTGAATGCCATTCAAGAGTCTTTCAACAATTGCACATCAGGCGTACCGCACATTTTCCGATGTGATAAAACCCGAACAAGAACCTGAACCCGAGAACTCAACCAACTTGATTGAGATCACGCCTATACCACCTCCTCGAACCCCTGAAAATGAGCCAATTACCAATAATCCTAAAGAATGCACCCCTACGTCTTCTCAAGTTTCTAACCTGTTCCTTCCCAAATAACCCTGCACCAGGAACCAGTTGATGGAGATGTTGTTTGTGTCTTGTGTGTGCCGGTTCTCTCTGCCTCTTGTTCCAGTGCCCGCCGACGTTCGCAGTGGGAACCTCGCCGAGCAAATGGGGATATGTAGTGCCGTTGAGAGAGGAAACAAAACAAATAATTTCAACACAGCACATTCCTAAGAACTTGCCCCCCCCAGCATTTCAAGTCATAAAAGTCAATACATGATCGATCTTCAGTGAACTGACCGGCTGATTTCCTGCCCTAAAATCTCTTTATCTCAGGAGATTTCTAAAAACCAGGAGAAAAAACAAAATTTCTAAAAAAACAAAAAATTTTATGGGCATTTTTTTGGATATATTCAAGAACAGCAACTTATTGTTGGTTCTTATCACTTAACCATAATTCAACCGAAACAGGACAAAATAACTATCTGGAAATAGTCCGGGATGACCGTTTAACGCATAATTCAGTAATGTAAGACTGATTTACATTCAGACGTATGAGCTAAGAAGCTCTGCAGATGCACACATAAAGTGACTTCCTGACCCCGGACACCTCCCGTTTCTCTGTTGCATTCCAAGGGAATGCGTGCTCTCTCTCGTTCTTGTGCAGACAAAGAACGAGAAAACTGTTATGGACTTTATGCTAAAAAACAATTAATAATTCCTACCGCTATTAGAGCAGTATACTCAAGAGACAATATATTTTTGGATGTAAATAAGTGTTGCGGGAGAGAGGAAATGGGAGTTGCCGCTTTAAGACAGCTATGCACGGGAGTCAAAAGTGAGATGCATTATGTGTAGAGTAGTTCAGTGAAAAATGTGCTGGAGTGACGGGTCCTTACTGTGAGCCGTGCAGATAAAACAGAGAAGAGAGTTGTATTTTGTTCGATTTTAAGCCCACCCGGGAGCTATTTTTGCACTGTAAACCTGACAGTACAAAGCCGAGTAAAGAAATGGCATGCATTGATAACTTTGTCCGTCTCATCCATTTGCACGAACATGAGTTTACGAGCTGTTACGCTGCCGCCGGGAGTTGTATTTTATGTCTTCTATAAGCATGATGTGTTATTTCTAATCTTTAATCTGAACCCTTTTTATGTTTTAGCAGGAAAAGCTATGAACGTGTGTGAAATATGTTGAGTTTGATTTCTCACGAATGGTCCTTACCATCAGGCTGACATCTAAAGAACTCAAAGACTTCGTCAAAGCCGTAAGAACTATAAAACAAGCTTCCTAACAACGTCATCACAAAGGAACCAGGCGACCGCCAATCACAAGAGAGTTTCCCCAGTGACATCACGCAACCAGCACCCGGAAGTTTCCAGGAAACACACGGAAACGACAAATCAGCTGACAACTGGACTAAAAGCAAGTAGATCAAACAAATCTCTATTGTTGCTGGTGAATTGATCTGTATGCAGTAAAGTCTCTGCTGTGATCTTCCTCTGGTAAAGTTACGAGATAGCAAAAGAGTGTTAGCCTTAAAACTCTCTTCAAACCGCAAAACTCCTTATGTGTGTGTAATATTGTAGAATAACAGTTAGCAAATAAACCTTGTTTCATTTATAAAGGATAATGTCTTGGGCTGTGTGATTTTCAAGTTTTAAACTATTTGCCAAAGATCGTGTTACCTAGCTCAATTTTGATAAAGTACTATTTTTGTTTGTTTTATCGTTGGCCACAAAGCAAGATATACAAAATTGTTAAAGATATACTGGTGTTAATGGTCGCTGGACGAGTCGTTAATAAAGTATAAATCATAAGTTAAAGATTAATATCACTTAAATCAAAGCAATATTGAATCTTTAATAAATGATTCCCCAGAGCTGAAATAATAGATTCATTAATTTATTAAATAAACTACAGATGGTCCAAAATGCAGCAGCTACAGTTCTTACTAGAACCAAGAAGTATGACCACATTAGCCCGGTTCTGTCAACACTGCACTGGCTCCCTATTAAACATTGTATAGATTTTAAAATCTTGTTAATTACATATAAAGCTCCTAAGTACTTGAGCGAGCTCTTATCGCTTTATAGTCCTCCACATCTGCTACAATCTCAAAACTCGGGCCATTTGATAATGCCTAGAATATCAAAATCAACTGCAGGTGGCAGATCCTTTTTATATTTAGCGCCCGAACTCTGGAGAAATCTACCTAACACTGTTCGGAATGCAAAATCTAGATTAAAGACCCATCTCTTTAAACTGGAGTACACTTCACACACTAATACGCTTATAATATTCAAATCCGTTAAAGGATTGTTAGGCTGAATTAATTAGGTCAATCGGAACCGGGAACACTTCCCATAAAACACGATGTACTTGTTACATCGTAAGAAGATTGACGTCTATGCTAATATTACAATGCTCAAAATGGCATTTCCTTTTATCTACTTTTTGACATATTTTTACTTTCTCTTTTTACACGCATAACGTCTGCACTGATTATTTACAACACAAGAACACTTTTGGATATTGGACTATTACACTAACCTGCTTCAAGACACTTTATCCACGAATCCAATGTGGCCATTGGAGATTATTTGTAACACGGAGAAGAACAATGGCCACCTGAATTAACCCAGGAGGCGAAAGAAACACCATGGGAAACACGCTGGAATCCGCAACAGACTGAGGAAAAGGGCTCACAGTCCACCTCTACTGAGTATTCTGCTCGCTAATGTCCAATCCTTGGAGAATAAGATGGACGATCTTAGAGCCAAGATAAGTTTCCAACGGGACATAAGGGACTGTAATATCCTCTGTTTGACTGAAATATGGCTCACTCCCTCGGTCCCGGACACTGCTGTAACGCCGTCTGCTAACTTTTCTGTTTTACGGATGGACAGAACAGCCGAGGCCGGTAAAACCAAAGGTGGTGGAGTGTGTTTCATGATCAACAAGAAATGGTGTGACCCCAGGAGCATCTCCATTCTGTCACACTCCTGCTCGCCTCATCTAGAACATCTATCCATTATCTGCCGCCCATTCTATCTACCCCGCGCGATTTCATCTATCATTGTCACTGCTGTTTACATTCCACCACAGGCAGACACTAGCTAGGCTTTGTCCAAACTCCACGATGTGCTTAGCGGATACATCAACAAACACCCTGACGCTGCCTCTATCATCGCGGGGGACTTTAACAAATCCAACCTCAGGCAGGTCATGCCGAACTTTCATCAACATAATCCTGTCCAAATAGAGTACCGAATACACTGGATCATTGCTACACTCAGTTTAAAAAGGCCTACAATGCCTGCTCACTACCGGCTTTTGGCAAATCGGATCATGCCGCCATTTTCCTCACACTGGAATTTAAACAAAGGCTCGTTCAGGAACCCCGGTGAAGAGAGTAGTGACGTGCTGGTCCTCCCACTCTGAAGCAATTCTACAGGCGGCTCTTGATGACGTCGACTGGGACATGTTCCGGGCGAGTTCAACTGTCATCAGCGAGTTCACGGATGTAGCATTAAGCTTTGTCAACACGCTAACCGAGCAAGCCACTGAAACAGTAACTATAAGGACATTCTCCAATCAGCAACCGTGGGTGGATAGAACAATCCGTGATGCGGTTAACCATCGCACTGCCGCATACAATGCCAGTCTTCTGTAGGGAAACATGAGGGAGTACAAAGCATTGTGCTATGCTCTCCGACGTGCAGTTAGAGCTGCTAAACTCCGATACAGGGAGAGAATTGAGTCTCATTTTCAGCTCAATGACTCTTGACGAATGTGGCAGGGACTGAAGACCATCTGTTCCTCTGGAAATGAATCCTCTGCAGAGGTGAGAGCAGATCTGTTGCTGGCCGAAGAGTTAAACACCTTTTACGGCTGCTTTAAATGCAATGACGGCAGCGCGACTTTGCCGATCAGCGTGTCAGGAAGCAGCAGATAGAGCAGCGATGATCATGTTATCACCGTGCTGGAGGACGAGGTTCGGAAGGAACTAAAGAGAGTGAACGTTAGGAAAGCAGCCGGACCTGATGGGATTACTGGCCGTGTTCTGAGGTTCTGCGTTGATCAGCTTGCTGGTTTGTTTACATCCACCTTTAATGAGTCCCTTGCTACATCTGTGGTTCCCACCTCCTTTAAAAAATCTGTCATCATCCCTGTGCCTAAGAACAGTAAACCCTCTTGCCTGAATGACTCGTCCAGTTGCCATCACATCGATAGTCATGAAGGTATTTGAGAGACTTTTTGAGAGCCCCCCAACTGAGCATGGTTTCTCCCAAGGTTTTTTTCTCCTAAGGTTTTTTCGCCGCTGCCGCCTCTGGCCTGCTTAGTTGGGGACACTTAATTTCCAGCAAAATCATCGACTTCATTGCAGAGATATTATTTAAACTGAACTGAGCTGGACGATGCATCACTAAATTCAATAATGAAATGCATTCAGCTGAAAATTGAGTGTTAAATCCTGTCATTTTATATTATTGACACAATTTTCCTATTTTGATACTGTGCAGTGCTTTGTTACAATTTGTATTGTTAAAAGGGCTATATAAATAAAGGTGACTTGACTTGACTTTTAAAGAGCCACATTTGCTCCTCCATCCCTGCTACTTTGGACCCTCTCCAGGTTGCCTACCGCCCAAATAGGTCTACTTACGATGCCATCTCTCAGGTCCTGCACTCTTCCCTCACACACACATTGACAGCAAAAATGGCAACTATGTAAGGCTGCTTTTCATTGACTATAGCTCAGCTTTCAATACAATAGTCTCCATCAAGCTAGCTGTTAAACTCACAGACCTCTGCCTAATCTCTTCATCTGTGACTGGATTCAAGATTTCCCCACAGGCAGACCTCAAGTGGTAAAAATGGGCCAGTTCACCTCCAACTCCATCACCCTGAACGTAGGAGCCCCACAGGGTTGTGTACTGAGTCCCCTGCTCTACTCTCTCTACACACACGACTGCGTGCCCTCTCACAGCTCCACTTCTATTGTCAAATTTGCTGATGGTACTGTGGTTCTGGGACTCATTTCCAACAATGATGAGACCGCATACTTGGATACTTACATCATGTTGCCAGGACAACTGTCTCTCTCTTAACGTGAGCAAAACTAAAGAGCTGATCGTGGACTTCAGGAAGAGACAGCAGCGGCCCTAAACTCCTCTTATGATCAGAGGAGTTGATCATGTTACGCCCCAGGCTCGGACATAATAAAAACTCTAAATAGGGCATAACCAAACTGGGTTGTGGTAATGGAATCCCAAATGTTCAAACCACTCCGGTCGATAATCAAACAATTGCACATTATTGGTCGTTTAAGGTGTGATAAGGTTTATTTAAATATAAACACCAAGTAAAACAGAGAGCATCTCTTCGGGGTGTCCAAAGGCCAAAATAACAAACAAAACCAATCTAGAAAGAAAAGAGAGGAAATATTAAATACCCTAATTGATGTAAAGAAAAATACACTTCAATTCCCTAACTACCTAACGAAAAACAAAGCCCAAACAAGTCAATCAAAATAAACAAGCAGGATACCCCTACGCTCCATGTTCTTAAAACACAATGTTTTTAGAACAGATGGTAGTAATCGACAGTCTTCACAATTAACATAAGTACGTTTCCATCAGCCGGAGGAGGGATCCAGGAGCTCTCAACCCAGACGTGACCGAACCAACAATGAGCTCCCCGTTGAATATCGGCAGTGTCCTTATAAAGGTCCCGCCTCGTCCGAACCACCAATGACGAACCTGCACCACATCATTGGACAACCTATCAAAGACCAGAAAATAAAGAGAGGGAGGAGATAACAAAACACATGACACAATACAGCAAATACCAAAGACACAAACCGTAACACCCCCACACCTAAAGAATGTACATACAGTACATTCACATAGAACCAAACGAACGGGATAGTGCATCGGCTAACACATTATCTTTACCCTTCTTGTAACAAATCTCCAGGTTGAAATCTTGAATAAAAAGAGACCAGCGCATTATTCGCTGATTCGAATTTTTCATACATTTACATTACATTTACATTTAGTCATTTAGCAGACGCTTTTATCCAAAGCGACTTACAATTGGGGAGTACATAAAGCGATTAATCTTGAAGAGGCAAACAGACAGAGGAAGTGACAATAACACCAAGTCTCAGGTATTGTTCAAATAAGTACAAGCTAGCAAGGGAAGGAGAGAAAGAGAAAGATGAAGATTTTGCAAAAAGTTAAAGATTTTTTTTTTTGTCAAGTAGAGTTCATACGAGACAAAAAAAACAATGGATTATGGTCAGTGAATACAGTGACTGGCAGAGAGCTAGAACCAATATACACCTCAAAATGTTGTAAGGCCAACACTAAAGCCAGTGCCTCTTTTTCAGAAATGTCTTTGAAAAGTATCCAACTGGATGCTCAACCCCACTTTCACCGTCCTGCAGAAGTACAGCACCAGCGCCTGTAGCGCTCGCATCAACGTCCAACTTAAATGAGTAGGAATACCGTGGTGCTACCAAAACAGGAGCACTAGATAAAATACTCTTAACAGAGTCAAAAGCAGTCTGGCATTCTTCGGTCCACTTGAAAGATTGTGAAACACGGAGCAAATTAGTCAAGGGCAATACAACATCTGAGAAGTTTTTTGCAAAACCCCCGATAATACCCATACATTCCTAAGAATCGTCTCAGTTCACGTTTTGTGAGGGGCACAGCAAAGTTCGTAATAGCTTGCACCTTCAAATCGACAGGTCGGACCTGTCCTTGACCCACCTGCTTCCCTAAATATGTAACGGTGGCTTTACCAAATTCACTTAATCAAATTAAGAGTGAGAGAGGCCTCTAACAACGATCAAACACAGTCGTTAAAGTGGACAAATGCTCACTCCACGAATTCGAATAGACAACAATGTCATCCAAATAAGCTTTACAATGTGAAACCCCAGCCAGCACTTTATTCATTAGGCGTTGAAACGTCGCCGGAGCATTGCGCAATCCGAACGCCATAACCCGGTAATCAAGAAAATCATCTGGCGTAACAAAGGCAGATATTTCGGCAGCGCGCTCTGTCAAGGGAACTTGCCAGTAACCCTTTAATAGATCTAATTTTGTGACGAAGCGTGCAGAGCCTACCTTGTCAATGCAATCCTCCATTAGCGGGAGAGGAAATGAATCCGGTTTTGTCACCGCATTCACCTTCCGGTAATCTGTACAAAACCGTTGGGTGCCGTCGGATTTTGGAACCAACAGACACGGGGCGCTAGAACTCGGAACTGCGAGGCCATTTTCAACCAAGTATTTTACCTCCGCCTCCGCTGGCGATCGGGAGTTCGAACAACATAGTTCGTTTCACTTAACTTCTTGTCGATGACATATGGTCCAGAGAATCTAGCTTTCAAAGCGTGACCCTGAATTGGCAGCAAGACCAACACTTTGTCACCCTCAGAGAACGACCGAGCGACAGCATTTTTATCATAACGCTCTTTCATTTTTGATTGTACACTCCCTAATGCAGTTTGAGCTAACTTGCAAGCATTATACAATCGCTCCCGAAAGGAACTTACATAGTCCAGCAAATTACACTCAGACTTCTGCTCAGAAAGCCAATTTTCTCTCAACATTTTGAGCGGGCCCCTTACCGTATGTCCAAAAACAAGATCTGCTGGACTAAATCCCAGCGACTCTTGTACGGTCTCACGAACAGCAAACAGAAGTAAAGGCAGTCCCTCATCCCAGCCTTTTCCTGACTCAGCACAGTATTTACTGAACATAGACTTTAGAGTTTGGTGAAACCTTTCCAGGACACCTTGAGACTCAGGATGATAAGCACTAGATGTAACATGCTTAATGTTCAGTTGGGATAGTACCTGTTTGAACAAACGTGACATGAAATTGGTTCCCTGGTCTGTTTGAATGACCTAAAAAACTTTCTATTCAGGGGCCATAGAAAGAGTACTGACTCAGTGCATCTCAGTGTGGTATGGTAACTTCTCAAATCAGGACTGCAAAGCTCTGCAGCGAGTTGTGCGCTTAGCTGAGCGCATCTCAGCGTTTGCTCTCCCCTCTCTGCAGGACATCTACCACAAATGCTGCAAAAGCAGAGCTGCTAAAATCATCAAAGACTCAAATCACCCTGGTAACTGGCTCTTCATTTTACTGCCATCTGGCAATCGCTTCCGTAGCATGATGGCAAGAGACTTAGGAGGAGCTTCTTCCCTCAGGCCATCAGGCTCCTAAACTCAAACTCGGTCTAATAACATTAACAAGACTCAATTTAATCAACTTTAAGATATTCACTCTTCTCCGTCATCCGTATTGCTGCTATGTTTTTGCTAGGTAATTCTGACTTTGCTATGACAATCTGGCCCTTCTGAATATCAGTAAGTATATTTTGTTTTTAGTTTAAGTATTTGCTATTGACTGTTCAAATGCGGAGTTTTGCGCTTTGTGTGTGTGTGTGTGTGTGTGTGTGTGTGTGAGAGTGCATGCACATGTGTCTGTGTGTGAGAAAGAGAGAGAGAGAGAGTGTCACATCACAGTGGAGTCAGCTTTCTTAATCAATGCTTGTGTACTGCAAATATATCTGAGCACCATCACAGCGTCTGCCACACGACTCTGTTCCTATTTTGGGCTTGAACTGATGGTAAAACTAAGGACATTATTAACTGTCTTTTTACTTTGAAAGCTGAAGATTGCGATTATGGTAAGGGACGTTACATTTCAGATGCATGCTTGTGGTGTTCGGTCAATCACAATGCATTGAGTCAGTTGGCCAATCAGAGCAGACTGTGCTTGTCGGAAGGAGGGGCTTTGTAGAAAACAACATGTTTTAACATTAAAGTATGTCAACATATTCGTAACAAACACCAAATAAACAAAATAATGATCTTAAAAATAGCATCATATGACCCCTTTAATAAACGTTTACTCCCCTGCATGCTTCCATGCTTTTTTAGTGCTTGTTAGTTTTTTAGATGCTTTTTTAGTGCTTGACATAGTACTAATTTACAGTAGTACTAAAAGAGTGGCCAGGTCATCCATATATAGTAAATATCCACCTTTTTCCACGGGACACAGAAAGTTCTAAGGGTTAAGGCTGATTTATACTTCTAAGTCGGACCTACGCTGTAGCCTCTATGCGGTTTTCATTTATACTTCTGCATCCTCGTACGTGTCGACGTGCAGTACACATTCGGACCGGTAGTCTGCAATGTCCACAGGCATGTTGCTGGTGTAACCCGCAGTACCACGTTCAAAGCCGAAGAAGAAGCGGCTTGTCGGGGAAGCCGTGACGGTGACAATTAAATGTCAAATCATTAAATCATTATTTAAAACTACAAAAAGGAGACAACAACAGAACAAGAGAAGATTGCATTATTTCAATCTCCACAGGGACGTTTACCACAGCAGATCAACATTGTTTGTAGCGGACAACTACTGATGTATAATGCTATGTAGTATAATAAATAATAAGACACTTGTTCTTTGTTTTATTTTAAATAAGAAGGTGTAACATTAAACTATATTACAGTGCTTATAAACGCACACAAAAATCAAGCACATATGGATGAAGGGGTTCTAGCAGACCAATCACAGCGCTTGCGGTCCACATAGAATTGATGCGCTGTTCGATTTTTGGAGAGGACGCAGAAGTATAAATTGGGCTTTAGGAATGACATGAGTAAATTAAATAAGTTTATTTTTTTATATATATATTTTCAGACCTCACTTTTGGTCTCTCTTAGTGTCAGTGAAAGACTCAGAACAAGCTAGGGTTGTAAAGATATACCGGTATGACGGAATACTATGATATAAACACGTACGATTATCATACCGTGTACATTTGCTTATCTACGGTATTTGGAGAAAATAAAAGATGAAATATCTCACCTGCGCCTAGGCAACAACTTTCCACTTAACTGTTCTCTTGCTCCACCCACACGTGCAGCGGAGATAACATCAGAGACAGAGGCCTCTATCTGTAAACCCCCCCCCCGGGTCCACACCATCCTAACTCGTTCTTGCTCCGAGCGGCTCTTGAACCCGGGATTCCGGCGCGGGAGGCAGGCGCTCTAACAAGGAACGCCAAAGGCTACAGCCTCTAGCGTCAGTCGCTAGAGCGCCTCTTTTTGAGGTCAGGGGAGTGAGGTTTACACATAGCCCTTACTGGCATACATCCGTTACATATCCCCGTCGAAATATAAATCAAAATTGGTAGTATGGGAATGCTTTGGATATTTAAAAGACGAACGCTTATTTGTCCTCGAGGATAGACACAGTTCACAAAAATTGGTCGCAAAGTAGCCGCAAAAAGAGCAAACACACCGAACATGTTTACCTATATTTCAGAACACCATCCCTCTGTGCAGATACAGTAATGTCCCATTTATAACTTAAGGTTAAAGCCTTATGATTTCCGTGATGTGGAGTGAATCCCAGAATCCAGTCATGACAATGAATTTACAATGCAGATGTCACATAAAATACGCGGTTTGATGGATTGATGAATAAATCAAAAACAGAGCTGTCAAATCACTACATCGTCTCGTGTTTGTGATTATTGAAGTGAAAAAAACACTGCTATATAAAAAATAATCTGTTTATTTTGCATTTCTCTCTGTGAGTGAGCGGCGTTATGTCATGTACGACATACTCAAGTATGCGCGCTGGTGCCGCTCATAGTGCTTAACAGCACCTGCTGTCTTGCTATCTGAGGACAAACACTGAGAGCCTCACTGACACTGAGAGAACAATTAATAATCCTTTCATAATTTTATTTGAGAAAACCATTGTCAAATACACTGAGACGCAAAGCTCTTCACTACTACCCGTCTTCTTCTCCTGTGATTTGCGGCAGCTTAGATGCTTCAAATGCGTATTACTGCCCTCCTCAGTTCACTACAGCCCGTCAAAATAAAAGTCAGCTTTTTAATTTGAAGAAATTGACATAAATTACGATTGTACTATAATGTAGCTTACTTCTAAAATAATAATAATAATAAATAGAAACATATAATTTCCCCCTCATTTTTATTTAGTAAATATCTGTTGTGCAGCCCTTTGTGAAAGCATAAAAGGATAAAATGTATTTTCATTTGATTACATTTTAAAACATTAATTAAATTGTTAAAGCTTTATACATTCATTTGATTACCACCATTTTTGATAGTATATTTGTATTATGTCATAAAAGTACAGAATCCAGAAAAATTAAGTCTAACCAGAATGTATTCATTGTTATGAATTATTAATGATGAATATAAGTTGTTAAAGTAATATATAATCGATGATGAAATCTACTTGATTGTTTTTGATTAATTACATTTGAATAAACACATGCTTTGTCAACCAAAAAACCCTGTTTTGATTGTTTAATACCATGATACGGTGAAACCATGATCTTTTCTGAGACGATTATCATAGCATCAAAATCTCATACTGTACAACCCTAGAACAAACTGCATGAATTTCTAAAAGTGTGTTCTCTGACAGAGACAAACCAGCTTGGAACACCCTGACCTGCTGGAGTCTCTCTCACTGTGTTGCCTCTGTTGCTCCCTGTAGCAGATGTGCTCCAATTACAAACTCATGACACCGCCTGGCCCATATTAGCATGTAATTAGGACCCCCCATCCTCTCCTGATTTAAACAGGGCTTAACATCACCACTGACCACACCACGACCCTAATTGCCTCCTAATGCTTCCTGCAGCACAGTGCACTTAGGAAACTATCAAGAGCTACCTGGTGGGTCTTCGACAAAATGGTGGAACAATTTGGAAATTAGTTGGACATTGGTATTCTTGACTCACAGAGATCTGAAATACACTGGAAATTGTATGCCAAAGGTGCTGTTATTATGCCTTTGCAATTGACCCACTCTATTTAATTTCATAATACATTCATATGTTCCTGGTCTTTGTGCAAAATTCATTGGTGGACATTATAGACCTCTAATTTTTCGAGGCCCTCTTATCCAACCATCTTTTTCGCCTTCAAATCAAGACCCATCAAATATGTTAATGCTTTAAAAACTGTACAACATTTAATCTCTTACAGCAAAGTACATAGAGCAACATATAATGTGTACGGATGCATTGGATGTGCAGCCTCAGATTTAAATATTACATTTAAGCACCACATACTGTTTCACCTGTACCATAAAGAAATGAATGAATGAAACATGAATGATGAAAACTTGTTCTTTAAAGAATCCAACATTGCTCCAGTTGTGATATCATTTTCAGTTCACCTCAGAAGTGCTGTCTAAGATATATCTTCTTGTCCTCCTCTTTTATCTTGAGATGTTGACAGGAAATGGATTGCTGTGCTTTTACACTCCAGTAAACATGCTCGGCTTGCGAATGTATAGATGGGTATGATGTAGGGTGCCGTTTAACCCAGAAAAGAGGGAGAGACAGGCCCTGGGGATAAGTCCAATGCTCGCGCAACACATCTATCATGAAGGGCTATGGAAAGCACGGAATGGTGGGCCGCCTGTCCTCCCCTGGGGACATCTGCAGTTGTGAAAAGCAGAGATGAAAAGACACACTGGTTGTCAGAGCATATCCGCCACATATGGAGACATTGTGAATGGCACATCTTTGACCTCTCATTTATACCAGCTGAGATTAGTATCTTATATCCCTAAACTTTCTCATAAGCTGGGTGATGGTGTCCTAAATAGGGTTGCTTACCATATATATATGTGTGTGTGTTTGTGTGTGAGTGTGTGTTTATTTACTTAATTGGAAATGTATTAATTTATACAGTGGAATTTACAAAACAGTTAAAATGATATCACACTTTTTATGCACTTTAAAAATAATGTGTTTTGGATCAAATTAAAATAATAAATTAATAATAAAATAAACTTGTTAGAAAGAATTAGGTGACTGTGTCAACTGACTTTTAGAGCTATTTCAATTTGTATAATACAAATAAAATAAAATACAAATTGTATAAATTAAGCAGTTTCCTCACATTCATAATGTGTGATTTTATTGTGTGAAATGTTATTGAATTGCTAGGTGTGTTCAACTTGAAGCAGTGCTGCACAGAATGATCAGTGTATGACAGCAAAGTACAGTGAGAGCAATACGAGAGCAGATGGATCCTTATGCTTTCAAATCGCTCTCGCAGTACTTTGATGTCAAACACTTTAAGTGGAACACACTTACTGTTTAGAGAGGGGCGGGAGAGAAATGGGGGCGGTAAAATGAACAAGAAGCTTCTTAAACACACTTTACATTCTTGAGAGTCAGATATGTAACAATGCTTATCACATGGCATTGTTCAATACATACTCACTGACATAAGTTACACTTTAAACAATGCATACAAATTTTAGGAAGAATTCACAACAAAAATCTAAGACTTTTTCTGTGTACACAAAAGGCCTATTTCTCAAATCAAATCACTTTTATTGTCACATCACCACAGCACAAGTGCCTTGGTGAGTGAAATTCTTAAGAGAGTGCTCCAGACAGTGCAAAAAAAACAACAATTTACATATGGACAGTACATATTTACAGACTGTACAGAAGACAATGTGCAAAATACACATACATATACTCAGTACACATAGTGTACTATAAAGACATACTTAGTTATCAACTACACATTATACACCGTATGGGCACATCTACATTATGTACACTATCTATACATTATGTAGTCTATACATAGTAATAATGTGAAGGTGCAACAGATTATAAATTAACAGCAGATTGGTTGAGCAGCAGATAGTTGTGCAAAGGTGCAACAGATTATGCATATGCAGTGTCGTGGATGTGCATTATATGGTGTCCAGTGATAGCAGAAAGGTTGTGTTAGTGCAGTGTGTGCGTGTAGTCCAGTTGAACTGTGTTAAAGTGCAGTGCATGGCATGTTGTGTGAGTGGGAGTGTGATGTAGGTGAGTTATTTCTGACTGTTCATTAGCCTAATAGTCTGAGGAAAAAGCTATCCTCAGTCGGCTAGTGCGGATCGGATGTTGCGGAAACGCCGCCTGAGGGCAACAGAGAGAGCAGTCTGTGGGACGGGTGGCTGGAGTCTTTGATAATCCTCCGGCTTTCCTTGTACACCGCCTGGTGTAGATATCCTGGAGGAGGAAGCTCACCTCCAACAATGTGGCGGGCAGTTCGCACGACCCTTTGCAGAGCCCTGCGGTTGCCAGCGGTGCTGTTTCCAAACCAGGCGGTGATATAGCCGGTCAGGATGCTCTCCACAGTGCAGGTGTAGAAGGACCTGAGGATTCTGGGGCTCGTTCCAAACTTCCTCAGCCGTCTCAGGAAGAAGAGACGCTGATGTGCCTTCTTCAGCACTGCATCTGTGTGAGCAGACCACGTGAGATCCTCGGTGATGTCAACGCCGAGGAACTTAAAGCTGCTCACCCGCTCCACAGGTGTCTTGTCGATGGTGATGGGTGTGTGTTCTCTGCTCTGTCTCCTGTAATCCACCACCAGCTCCTTGGTCTTGTCGATGTTGAATGAGAGATGGTTCTCCTGACACCATTTAGTCAGGGTACTCACCTCCTCTCTGTAGGCCGTCTCATCGTTGTCGGTGATCAGGCCTATCACCGTTGTGTCATCAGCAAATTTGACGATGACATTGGAGCTGTGTGTTGCTGTACAGTCGTGTGTGTACAGGGAGTACAGGAGTGGGCTGAGGACGCAGCCTTGAGGAGCACCAGTGTTGAGGATTAGGGGAGATGAGGTGTTGTTGCCCATTCTGACCACCTGACTTCTGCCTGTCAGGAAGTCCAGGATCCAGCTGCACAGAGATCTGTTCAGTCCTAGAGTCTGGAGCTTCGCAACCAGTGTGGCAGGCACTATGGTGTTAAATGCCGATATATATTTCTCTCAAATATTGTTCACAAATCTGTATAAATCTGTGTTAGTGAGCACTTCTCCTTTGCCGAGATAGTCCATCCACCTCACAGGTGTGGCATCAAGATGCTGATTAGACAGCATGATTAGGCTGGCCACAGCATGCCTTAGGCTGGCCACAATAGAAGGCCACTCTAAAATGTGCAGTTTTATCACACAGCACAATGCCACAGATGTCGTAAGTTTTGAGGGAGTGTGCAATTGGCATGCTGACAGCAGTTATGTCCACCAGAGCTGTTGCCTGTGAAGTGTTGAATGTTGAGTGTTGAGCTGGAATTTCTCTACTATAAGCCATCTCCAAAGGTGTTTCAGATAATTTGGCAGTGCATCCAAATGGCCTCACAACCGCAGACCACGTGTAACCACACCAGCCCAGGACCTCCACATCCAGCATCTTTACCTCCAAGATCGTCTGAGACCAGCCATCCGGACAACTGCTGTAACAATCAGTTTGCATAACCAAAGAATGTCTGCACAAACTGTCAGAACCCGTCTCAGGGAAGCTCATCTGCATGCTCGTCACCCTCATCGGGGTCTCGACCTGACTGCAGTTCGTCGTCGTAACCAACTTGAGTGGGCAAAGGCTCACATTCGATGGCGTCTGGCACTTTGGAGAGGTGTTCTCTTCACAGATGAATCCCGGTTATCACTGTCAACGCAGATGTCAACGTTGTGGATCGAGTGGCCCATGGCGGTGGGGTTATGTATGGGCAGGCGTATGTTATGGACAATGAACACAGGTGCATTTATTGATGGCATTTTGAATGCACAGAGATACTGTGACAAGATCCTGAGGCCCATTGTTGTGCCATTCATCCACGACCATCACCTCATATTGCAGCACACCCCCCCCCTAAGCGTTTTCCTGGTCCTGGTGGAAACGTCTCGGGTTACTCGCGTAACCCTTGTTCTCTGAATAGGGAATGAGACGCTGCGTAGCTTAGCTTTACGCATCGAACGCCTTCCGGACCGAGTCTGAGCCCATATAGAATCACGCCAATTCATTGGCTGATGGCGCGACGCCGCTCTCTGACGCAATGACGCCGCTCGTCAGGTCATACTGTCGAACGCGCCATCCACTCCTCAGATTTCTCTGCCGAAAAAGAACCCTGTCGGCAGCGTGAGGAGTTTAGCAGCAACGCATGTCGTTTCCCTATTCAGAGAACAAGAGCGCGAGTAACCCGAGACGCTTCTCTTTCATAGGTAACTCTACGCCATGTAGCTTAGCTTTTACGCATCGAACGACATTCCAAACACGCCAAGCTGAAAACGCGCTGCCTATCTGGCCCAATAATGAACCAACAACATACGGTCGGGTTCAAACAGACAGGACCTGAGAACCTGGAGTCAGATCAACGCCAAGGTTGTAAAACCTGACAAAGGTGTGCGGAGAGGACCATCCCTGCCGCAACACAAATATCCTCCAGGGTACCCTCTAAAAGAGCTTGAGAGGAGGCTACGCCTCTAGTAGAATGCGCCCAAGACTAAGAGGTGAAGGGAGTTCCGCCTCATAAGCCAGCGAAATAGCATCTCTCACCCAGTGAGAAATCCTCTGCTTTGACGTGGAAAGCCCGCGACCAGCACCAAAACAGATCAATAACTGGGGAGATTTTCTCCAAACCTTGGAGCGATCCACATATAGCTTCAATGCCCTGACCGGGCAGAGCATGTGGAGTCTCTCATCCTCACTTGAAGCAAAGGGAGGGGATGGAAAGAGTGAAGAGTGACCACTTGAGAACGAAAACGAGCGTGGACAAGACCTTGGGAATGTAACCCGGCCTAGGCCGCAGGGTAACTTTGACTAGACCCGGGCAAAGTCCATACGTTTCACTGACAGAAAAAGCCTGGAGATCTCCAACTCTTTTCAGTGACGTAAGCGCCAGTAAAGAACAACCTTAAGAGTCAGTATCCGATCCGAAGCTGACTCTAAGGGCTCAAAAGGGCCGTCACTAGTCCTTCGAGGACGACTGACAAGTCCCAAGAAGGAACTGCCGTGGGGCGAACAGGCCTAAGGCGTCTGGCCCCACGCATGAAAGCGGAGACCAACCGATGCCTCCCAAGGGGATCTCATCCAGCTCTCTCCGAGCTGCAATGGCCGCTACATAAACCCTAAGGGTGGTAGCAGCGCCCACGCTGTCAGCCTTTCTTGCAAAAACTCCAGCACTGGACCAACAGGGCAGTTAACTGGGTCGATTGCACGAGTCAAACACCACGATTCAAAGACGCCCCACTTGGAAGAGTATAGCTTCCTGGTAGCGGGGGCTCTGGCACTGGCTATGGTTTCCTGAACTTCGGCGGGCAAACCATCAATCACAGCCCTTGTCCCTGTATGGGCCATACCCACAACTTCCAGAGCTCCGGCTGAGGATGCCAGATCTTGCCCTGAAGCTGGGACAGTAAGTCCCGCCTGATCGGAATCTCCCAAGGAGGCCGATACAAGAGGGGAGTTAGCTCCGAGAACCAGGTCTGGGAGGGCCAGAATGGGGCTATGAGAAGGAGACGGGCACCGCTCACCTTCACTCTGCATAGTACTGCCGGAATCAGCTTTATTGGCGGAAACGCGTACAGACTGACATTCGGCCATGGGTGGGCGAACGCATCTATGCCTAGAGTCGTCGGGAAATTCAGGGAGAACCAGAGCGGGCACTGGGATGACTCTTAAGAAGCAAAGAGGTCCACCTCCGCTTTGCCAAACAGATCCCAGATCTGGGATACCGTCTGACGGTTCAACATCCATTCCCCCGGCTTGAGCTTCTGTCTCGACAGAAAATCGGCCGCCAGGTTCAGTACTCCCGAACGTGAACCGCCTCAAAGAGAGGAACTTGTCTTGAGACCAAAGGAGAAGATGGCGCGCAAGCCTGTCCAGGGTGCGCGACCTTGAACCTCCTTGGCGGTTTATGTGGGACACAACCGCCATATTGTCCGTCCTGGCTATGACATGATGCTCCCGAGAACGGGAGAAAATACTTCAAAGCCAGGAAGACAGCCCTGAGTTCCAGGCAGTTTATATGCCAAAAGAGGAACTCTTCCTTCCACTCTCCACTCGCCGGCCTTCCTTCGAAGACCGCGCCCCAGCCTGTCATTGATGCGTCCGTCGTGATCATATGGCGACGGTGGATCGCACCCATTCTCACCCCGCGGAGAAAGACGGGTCTCGCCACATTAACAGGCGTCCAACAGCAACTGCGCGACACTCTGACAAGGCGAGTAGCTGGTACAGTGGGTGTAACCTCAGCTCCTTCATCCACCAAAGGAATGGCCTCATGTGAAGCAGCCCTAGGGGCAACACAGGGGAGGCTGCTGCCATAAGGCCCAACAGCCTGCGGCAGGTACCTACAGAGACATGATGGCCTAGCTTGAAGCGGGCCAAACATGCTGTAAAACTGGTATCCGGGCAGGAGCCAAACGGGCCTGCATCTGAATGGAATCCAAACGAACTCCTAGAAATACAGTTCGTTGAGATGGGAGGAGCACACTTCTTGGCATTCATTCTGAGGCCAAGAGAATGGATGTGGCCGAGAACGATATCCTGTGACGACTCACTAGCTCCCTGGAGTGAGCCAGAATGAGCCAGTCGTCCAGATAGTTCAGTACACGGATGCCCTGGAGCCTCAAAGGGGCCAGTGCAGCATCCATGCATTTGGTAAATGTCCTCGGGCCAAAGCCAGGCCGAAGGGCAGAACCTTGTATTGGTAAGCCTTCCTCCAAAGGCGAACAAGGAATCTCCTGTGTCTGTGAACGACCTGGATGTGAAAATACGCATCCTTCAGGTCGATGGTGACAAACCAGTCTCCCTCCTGGACCTGAGACATGCTGGTTCTCATCGTCAGCATTTTGAACTTCCCTTTGTAGAGGGAAAGATTCAAACGCCGAGATCCAGGATAGGCCTCAAGCCGCCCTCTTTGGAACGAGGAAGTAGCGGCTGAAGAAACCTCGTTCGACTTCCGACTGCGGTACTTCCTCTATTGCTCCTTTCTGCAGGAGGGAGGAAAGTTCCTGTTGTAGAACAGAAGCCTTGGCGGCGCTGTTTACTACTGTCAGGTGAACCCCGTCGAAACGGGGATTTTTCCCAAACTGAAGAGTGTAACCGGTTCGAATTGTGCGGAGAACCCACAGCGATACTCGGTAAACGCCTCCCATTCGTGAAGGAAGTGTGACAGAGGAATCATAGTGTCGCAAGGGAAGACATACCTGAGATGGGGTGTCGAGAAGGCCTGGAAGCAGCGGCAACCTCCACCGTAAAGGAGAGCCCTCGGCGTCCTTGCTCGGGATGACGGAGAGAGAAGTGCTGCGGGTGGCGGCACGGGGTTCCGTACACTGCAGGAGAGAAACAGCTGTGTCTCCTAACATGCGGCTCGCCGGGCGGCGAATGGACGGGCTGCAAAGGGGAAAGGCGAACGTGTCCCCAACTGCCAGCCAGTGAAAATGAGGGTGAATTGGATCTGCACACCAAGCCTCGAAGGGTGGTTGTGACAGATTTAAGTGAGGAAGGCGTGTTCGGGCGGGCAGAAACGCCGCGGTCTGGCCTCGCCCGTCAACGGTGAAACGACTCTCCTCATTCCGACCCGGAGGTCAGGAACGACCCGGGTTAGCCGAAGCGGCAGGCTTGTTGGGCCGCTTCATGTTAACCCGCTTGCATGGTTGTTGGCGGGAAGAAGCCCGGCCGCGTGCTCCCAAACCGTAGGTGGGGGAAGGCGTGGCCTGGGCTCCGCCGCTAGGGGCTCCTCCTGGGGGCGGCTGCTCCCTAGACACAGAGGAGGAGGGAGTTGAAAAATCCCTTGCTCTCCTCGGCATGAACTGATTGAGAGCAGCCGACTGAGTTTTGGCTGAGCGGAACTTGTCCACTACAGCGCTAACAGCCTCCCCGAACAACCCAGATTGTGAGATGGGTGCATCCATTAAAAACGTCTTTTTCTTCTCCCGAATCTCGGTCAGGTTGAGCCACAGATGGCGTTCTGCGGCCACCGAAGCCGCCATAGAGCGCCCCACGGCACGTGCGGTGTGCTTGGTGGCTCTCAGAGCCAAGTCAGTGGCTCTTCGTAGCTCCTTCACGGCTTCAGGAGTTAAGCCGGTCCCTTCGTCCATTTCCTTCAGGACGTCCGCCTGGTAGGCCTGAAGGATGGCCATTGTGTGAAGGGCCATACCTGCCTGACCGGCCGCGATGTAGGACTTCCCGATAAGGGCGGAAGTGGTCCTACACGGCTTGGAAGGAAGGAGGGGGCGGGACTTCCAAGAAGGAGCCAAAGAAGGTGAAAGATGTGAGGCTAAAGTATCCTCAATTACCGGCATGGCGGTGTAACCCTGCTCCACAGAACCCACAAGGTTGGTGAAGTCAGCGGCTGCCGCGTTAGTAAGGCGAGAGGAAAATGGCTGCTTCCAGGAACTGGAGATCTCACGATGCAGATCACTGAAAAATGGCAGCTTCCTCCTTTCAAGCTTGGAGTGCGCGCCGATGAGGAAACGATCGTCGAGCTTCGAAGCTCGAGACTCGCGGGGCTCATCGGGCCAATCCAGCGCAAGCTTTTCGGTGGCGCGCGAAAGCACGTCCACGAGCTCGGAGTAGGCCGCTGAAGGCCGCGCCTCCTGGCCGCTAGGCGGGAGCGCATCTGCTAAAGCAGGCCCGAAATCCTCGGAGTCGGAGGCTGCCGTGCGCAGAATATCATCTAGCCCGAAAGAGACGAAATCACGTGCTTTTGGGCTAGGAAACTGAAAATCAGGCAAAAATTCGACCGGCGAATTCGCACGTGCGCGATCGGGAGAGGGAGGGAGAGAAAAGGCGAGGCCTGTCTGCTCACTCTCCATCTCCTCGAGCTCGACATCCGAACCCCAGCTCGCGGCTCTACGAGAGGCCGCGGCCTCACGAGAGGCCGCGATCTCACGAGGCGGCGCGTTGGTGCTCGATGCGCGCCGTGAAAATTTGGAGGATTCACGTTCATAATCCTCAAGCCGAGAGCGGAGGGTTATGAGACGGAAATCGTCGCAAATTTTGCAGTTAGAGGTCCCATAAACCGCCTCACGTGCATGCGAAAAACCCAAACACAAAATACACTTACTGTGTGGGTCTTCGCGAGCGATGAAACGCGTGCACGGTGGCATACAGCGGCGAAATTCCATGGCACTTCACCGCGAGGAGAACAAAGTTCCACAGAGGCAGTCGCCGAAGTGCAAATGGATAATCGCAGGTAATAATTGGGTCAGAAATCGCAACAACGAAGGGCGATGTAACCGCTTCGTGAAGGCAGAGAAATCTGAGGAGTGGATGGCGCGTCGCCAGTATGACCTGACGACGCCATTGCGTCAGAGAGCGGCGTCGGCGTCATCAGCCAATGAATTGGCGTGATTCTATATGGCTCAGACTCGGGTCACGCGGAAGGCGGGCGTTCGATGCGTAAAGCTAAGCTACGCAGCGTAGAGTTACCTATGAAAGAGAACATAAGGTAACAACAAGGGGGAAATTGGGGGTGGGTGGGGAGTGACCCCTGACAGACCTGCGAAAGCTGACCAGAACCGAGAGAGTCTGTTGGCGTTGGCATTGGAGGCTCCGGCTCGGTGGCGGACAACGAAGCAGAAGTCCTGGAGCGCGAGGAACCACCGCGTCACCCTGGCGTTGGTGTCTTTAGCCCTGGCCATCCATTAAAGGAGCGCGTGGTCCGTGAGGAGGGTGAACTTTCGGCCCAGCAGGTAATACCTCAGCTCCAGGACTGCCCACTTTACGGCCAGAGCCTCTTTCTCAACGGTAGCATAGTTCCTCTCAGCCTTCGTCAGCTTCCTGCTGATAAACAAGACAGGCTGTTCCTCACCTTCCTGAACTTGGGACAGGACGGCTCCCAACCCTGCCTCTGACGCGTCCGTCTGCAGCAGAAATGGGCAGCCAAAATCTGGAGCTCGCAGGACCGGTTCCTCGGTCAGGGCGCGCTTGATTTGGTGGAATGCCTCCTCTGTCTCCGGACTCCAAATCATGCGCTCAGGCTGCCCCTTCCTGGTTAGGTCTTTCAAGGGGGCGGATAAGGAAGAAAAGTTGGGGATGAAGCAGCGGTAGTAACCCGCCAACCTGAGTTCGTGCTGAGTCTTCGTGGGGTCGGGCGCGGACGGCCTCCACCTTCTTTTCCTGCGGCTTGATGAGGCCCCGTCCTGACCCGGAAGCCCAGGTACTTCGCCTCAAAGAGCGCCAGGTGACACTTGCTAGGGTTGGCGGTGAGTCAAGCCCTTCAAAGCTCCATAAGCACCCTCCGCAGGCGGTCTAAGTGGTCCTCCCAACGCTCCGAATGGATAACAACATCGTCGAGGTACGCTTTTGCGTACTGCTGATGTGGGCGAAGGACGATGTCCATGAGCCTCTGGAACGTTGCGGGTGCCCCGTGAAGGCCGAAGGGAAGGGTCCGGTATTGCCAGTGGCCACTTGGGGTTGAAAAAGCTGTCTTCGGTTTGGCACTGTCCGAGAGGGGTACCTGCCAGTAGCCTTTTGTCAGGTCCAGTGTGGAAATATATCGGGCCCTTCCCAGGCGATCCAAAAGCTCGTCCACTCGGGGCATTGGGTAACCGTCGAAAGTCATTGCAGAAGCGGAGGGTGCCATCTGGCTTTGGGACCAGAACGATTGGGCTGGACCATGGGCTGCGTGATGGTTCGATCACCCCCAACTTCAGCATCTGTTGAATCTCCTCCTCGATAGCCTGCCGATGAGCCTCTGGGATGCGGTAGGGCTGTTGTTTCACGATGACTCCTGGTGGTGTTTTAATGTCGTGTCGGACCAGCTGGGTTTTCCCAGGGACGGAGGAGAACACATCCGAGAACTGACCGATCAGGTGTTGCAGCTCAGCCTTCTGCTCCGCTGACAGACCGGGGTCAGCCATTAGCCGGGACATGAACGGGGTTCCCTGATCGGTCAGGATCTCCATCGGTATGCCATCCCGGCTGAACAACAGAAAGAGCTCATGGGCGATGTTCTTTGCTGTGGCTTTCCTGAGGGGGATGGCTTCGGGATACCGGGTGGCGTAGTCCACCACGACGAGGATGTGTTTGTGTCCCCGGGCCGACTTTGGCAACGGCCCCACCAGATCCATCCCGATGCGCTCGAAGGGCACCTCTTTGATGGGCAGCGGAATGAGCGGCGCGGGGAGGTGGCTTGGGCAAGGTTTTCTGGCAGTCCGGGCAGGCTTGGCAGAACCGTTTCACCTCGGCCTCCAGGCCGGGCCAGTGAAACCGGTCTCGGATGCGCTGGATGGTGTTACCCGCGCCGAGGTGTCCTGCCAATGGATGAGAATGCGCCAAGTTCAGGACCGTTTCCGTCTTCGAGCGCGGAACCACCAGCAGTTTTTTTTCCTCCCCCCTCCGCTGGGCGACACAATAGAGCAGGCCGTTCTCTACGACAAAGTGGGGAAGAGGATGGGGTTTTGGCCGGGTATCCTTGCCGTCCACCACACAGATTTGCGACCAACAATGTTTCAGTCGCTCGTCTTCCCGCTGGGCACGGCCAAATGAGCCCCCTCCCGAGACCTGCTGGTAAACATCATGGAAGAGGTTAGTACTAAGGGAAGGGGGCTCACCATCTCTCCCACTGTCAGATGCCAAGAGAACGGGGCGGCGGCTGGGCCTCTTTGTTGGACGCCGTCCATGGCGGCACCCTCTTGGGCTGGCAGGCTGTGTGGCGTGGCTCAGCAGGGCATCGAAGCCCGGCCAGTCTTGTCCTAGCAACACGGGCGAACGGGCACCTCCCGCGTATCTCCATGGACGCAGGTAATCGGCAGTACAGTCTTGGTCTCGTAGGGCGGGGGAAGAATTTTCGTCTGGATGAGACTGACGGACTGCCTGAATCGAGAACCGCTTTGAACGGCCGGCCGTTGATCTTAATCTCGGCCGTTGGAGCTCCCTTAGGCAGCTCCTGGTGCACCACACAACCTGCCCACCAAGTCCGAGCTTTGGGAGAAGAGGGCGCTGTTGGCATGGACTCGTCTTGAGGCTCGGGGCCGCCGTCCTGTCTATCGGCCGCGAGATGCCCTCCGGCGCGCGTTGCTCCGGAGCCACCCTCCGGGGAAAAGGCGGTACTCGCTCCCCAGCCTCGCGTCAGTGGGCCGCCTCAGCCAGCTCAATCGCCTCCACTAGCTCCAACGTGGTTGTGGGGTTCCGCATGCCGACCGCCTGGCGGAAAACACGGGGCAGGGCCCGGAGGAGGCGATCGATCACCATGCGTTCCGTTACCTGGGCAGCCGTGGGTGTTCCAACCATCAGCCAGTGATGTGCCAGACGAGTGAGTTCAGCGGCTTGGACCCGAGCGGGATGTCGAGGCTGGTACGTCCAGTCATGGAAATACTGGGCCGCGCACACTGGAGATAGCCCCACTCGGGCCAGAATTTCCCTCTTTACATCCTCATATCTCTCCGCCGTTGTAGTTGGGAGGCTGAAGAATGCACGCTGGGATTCGCCCGTGAGGAGAGGGGCCAGTGCACGGGCCCAGTCGTCCGGGTCCCATCCCTCTGTGGTAGCCGTATTCTCAAACATTTGCAAGTACGCCTCCACATCGTCATGGGCAGTCATTTTTGGCAGGAGCTGGGTGGCTTGTACCCGTGGATCCAGTAACGGAACGCGATGGTGGGCGGCCGTGCGCAGGGCTGCAATTTCCTGGTCAGCCTGACCCTGGCGGGTGGCCAGGTGTTCTACGACGTCTGTTAACTGCCGGAGAAGTTCTTCCATCCTGAGTGGAGGAGTAACCGCCTTTCTGGAAACACAAATTAACAGGGGGGGTTGAGAAACTGGAGATCACATGTCGGTGAAAGCTTCCTTTTCACATGCCCGAATTCTCCACCACTGTGACGGGGTGGAAGAATCACATGACAAGGAGAGCTCAAACAAATACCCCGGAGGGTGGATTTATTCACATAGAAAGGGGGCAGAGTGAAGAGTGGCTTGCTGAGGAGGTGCGGTGCTCTCCGTGGGTAATTTCCTTGGTGCGGTGAGTCGGAGCTGTGCTCGTAGCAGAGCTGGAACAGTCACTCGCTGGCGTCTGAAATCAAAGAGAGTAGGCACATTAGTTCTCTGCATCGAGGAGACCAGTCTCCCCATTACCCAGCCTCACACGGCTTATCTGGCCGCGGGCAAACGAGCCTCAGGTGTGGCCGATCCAGCCGTGATGAGTGGGTGCAGGTGTTTCGCGTCCGTCTCCAGGGCAACACTAATGAGTGATCGGGACGCTCGTCACAGTATATACAGTGGGTACGGAAAGTATTCAGACCCCCTTACATTTTTCACTCTTTGTTATATTGCAGCCATTTGCTAAAATCATTTAAGTTCATTTTTTTTCCTCATTAATGTACACACAGCACCCCATATTGACAGAAAAACAGAATTGTTGACATTTTTGCAGATTTATTAAAAAGGAAAAACTGAAATATCACATGGTCCTAAGTATTCAGACCCTTTGCTGTGACACTCATATATTTAACTCAGGTGCTGTCCATTTCTTCTGATCATCCTTGAAATGGTTCTACACCTTCATTTGAGTCCAGCTGTGTTTGATTATACTGATTGGACTTGATTAGGAAAGCCACACACCTGTCTATATAAGACCTTACAGCTCACAGTGCATGTCAGAGCAAATGAGAATCATGAGGTCAAAGGAATTGCCTGAAGAGCTCAGAGACAGAGTTGTGGCAAGGCACAGATCTGGCCAAGGTTACAAAAAAATTCTGCTGCACTTAAGGTTCCTAAGAGCACAGTGGCCTCCATAATCCTTAAATGGAAGACGTTTGGGATGACCAGAACCCTTCCTAGAGCTGGCCGTCCGGCCAAACTGAGCTATCGGGGGAGAAGAGCCTTGGTGAGAGAGGTAAAGAAGAACCCAAAGATCACTGTGGCTGAGCTCCAGAGATGCATTCAGGAGATGGGAGAAAGTTGTAGAAAGTCAACCATCACTGCAGCCCTCCACCAGTCGGGGCTTTATGGCAGAGTGGCCTGACGGAAGCCTCTCCTCAGTGCAAGACACATGAAAGCCCGCATGGAGTTTGCTAAAAAACACCTGAAGGACTCCAAGATGGTGACAAATAAGATTCTCTGGTCTGATCAGACCAAGATAGAACTTGTTGGCCTTAATTCTAAGCGGTATGTGTGGAGAAAACCAGGCACTGCTCATCACCTGTCCAATACAGTCCCAACAGTGAAGCATGGTGGTGGCAGCATCATGCTGTGGGGTGTTTTCAGCTGCAGGGACAGGAGGACTGGTTGCAATCGAGGGAAATATGAATGCGCCAAGTACAGGGATATCCTGGACGAAAACCTTCTCCAGAGTGCTCAGGACCTCAGACTGGGCCAAGGTTTACCTTCCAACAAGACAATGACCCTAAGCACACAGCTAAAATAAGGAGTGGCTTCACAACAACTCCGTGACTGTTCTTGAATGGCCCAGCCAGAGCCCTGACTTAAACCCAATTGAGCATCTCTGGAGAGACCTAAAATGGCTGTCCACCAACGTTTACCATCCAACCTGACAGAACTGGAGAGGATCTGCAAAGAGGAATGGCAGAGGATCCCCAAATCCAGGTGTGAAAAACTTGTTGCATCTTCCCCAAAAAGACGGCTGTATTAAATCAAAAGGGTGCTTCTACTAAATACTGAGCAAAGGGTCTGAATACTTAGGACCATGTGATATTTCAGTTTTTCTTTTTAATAAATCTGCAAAAATGTCAACAATTCTGTGTTTTTCTGTCAATATGGGGTGCTGTGTACATTAATGAGGAAAAAAATGAACAAATGATTTTAGCAAATGGCTGCAATATAACAAAGAGTGAAAAATGTAAGGGGGTCTGAATACTTTCCATACCCACTGTATATATATATATATATATATATATATATGTGTGTGTGTGTGTGTGTATGTATATTAAGCTACAATATATGTATATATTATAGAAACTTATTATATTTAAATTATGGCAAAATTTGGTTAATTTTGTATACTGTCTGAGGGTTGGCTTCCTCCGAGGTCCTCTGAGGGGTTGGCATCATCTCTTCTCGTGTATTTGGTCATCTCAGATAATTTAAGGGTTGGATCCAGACTGACGCTTGTGTAATTCCTAGTTACCATGGGATGTAATTCCCATGGCAGAAACAGAGAAACAAAGACACATAATTAGCGTAGCTTTTGTTCCATCAAAGCAAAAATAATATGCTCAACTCAAGCTAAAGCATAATAATGTACGTTTGATCAGATATAACTGCACTACAAGATTACGAGATGCATTATATGAATGATTGGCTAAAGAGATGTGTCTTTAATCTATAGTTAAATAGAGAGCGAGTGTGTCTGAACCCCGTATGTTATCAGGAAGGCTATTCCAGATTTTGGGAACCAAATATGAAAAAGTTCTACCTCCTTTAGTGGACTTTGCTATCCTAGGTACTACCAAGAGTCCAGAGTTTTGCGACCTTAGGGAGTGGGTTGGATTGTTGCGTGATAGAAGATTATTTAGGTACAAAGGAGCTAAACCATTTAGGGCCTTATAGGCAAGTAATACTATTTTGTAACTGATACGGACCTTAATAGGTAGCCAGTGCAGAGACTGTAAAATTGGAGTAATATGATCATATTTTATTGACCTGGAAAGGACTCTAGCGGCAGCATTTTGTACTATTTGTAGCTTATTTGTTGAAGATGCAGGACAACCACCTAGCAGTGCATTACAATAGTCCAGTATATAGGTCATGAATGCATGAACTAGCTTTTCTGCATCAGAAACAGTTAACATGTTCCGTAGTTTGGAAATGTTTCTGAGATGGAAGAATGCCTTTTTTGAAACATGGAAAATATGATTTTCAAAAGATAAGTTGCTGTCTAATACAACACCCATATTTTTGACTAGAGGAAGGAACAGGACATCTGTCTAGTTGCAAATTGTGATCCAATAGATTCTGTGTACTGTTTTTTTGGTCCAATAAGTAATATATTTGCCTTATCTGAATTTAATAGGAGAAAATGATTGGTCATCGAATTTGTTGCATTTTTAACAGACTCCGTTAGCTTAGATAATTTATAAGTTTCATCTGGTCTAGTTGAGATATATAGTTGAGTATCATCAGCATAACAATGGAAACGTATCCCATATTTTCTAATAATATTACCAAGGGGCAACATGTATATTGAAAATACACTGGAGTACCCAGGACAGATCCTAGTGGTACTCCATACTTTACTGGTGATAATTGAGATGACTCCCCATTTAAATAAACAAAGTGGCAGCGATCGGACAGGTAGGATCTAAACCATCTTAAAGCCTGTCCTTGAATACCTGTATAGTTTTGTAATCCATATATGAGTATGTTATGATCTATAGTGTCGAACGCAGCTTTAAGATCAAGTAAAACTAGCAAAGAGATACAACCTTGGTCTGACAAAAGAAGCAAGTCATTTGTAAATTTTAACAAGTGCAGTTTCTGTACTATGGTGGGGCATAAAACCTGACTGAAATTCTTCATAGATATCATTTTTTTTGCAAGAAGGAGCACAATTGTGCAGAAACTTTTTCTAAAATTTTAGACCAAAACGGAAGATTTTAAATGGGTCTGTAATTTGACAGTTCACAGGGATCTAGTTTTGGTTTCTTAATATAGAGGCTTAATATCCGCCAGCTTTATTGGTTTTGGGATGTGACTTACAGATAACGATGAGTTAATAATATTGAGAAGTGGTTCTTCTGCTACAGGTAACAACTCTTTAAATAATTTAGTGGGTAAAGAATCCAATAAACATGTTGTTGATTTAGATGCAGTGATACGTTTATTTAGCTCATCATGTCCTATAGTTGTAAAGCACTGCAGTTTTTATTTGGGTGCGATGGGCTGAAGTACTAGGCGCTGTAGAATCTACATTTGTTATTGTATTTCTGATTTTATCTATTTTATCAGTGAAGAAATTCATAAAGTCAATACTATTAAACTGTGAGGAAATATTTAGATCTGGTGACATCTGTTTATTTTTAAATTTAGCCACTGTGCTAAATAAAAACCTTGGATTGTTTTAGTTATTATCTATGAGTTTACGGATATGCTCGACCATGGCAGCTTTTAGAGCCTGTCTCATACAAACTTCCTGTTTGTTTCTTTCTCAACAACTCATGGTGTGATGAAAGGAACCAACACTTTATTAAATCCTTCTGCTCCCCTGATCTGGAATTTAATATGCTTCTGTGTCGACCATTATGGGTACCGAGGGAATTTACAGCGACCATAGTCACAGCTGTTTACATTCCCTCTCAAGCCAACGCAGACCAGACACTCAAGGAACTGTATGGGAATATAAGTGAGCAGGAGACCACGCACCAAGATGCGGCGTTCGTTGTTACGGGGGACTTTATCAAAGCCAACTTCAGAACAATAGCTTCAAAATACTTCCAACACATCACCATTAACACACGTGGTGATCCTGTACTCGACCACTGCGACTCTCCTTTCCGGGACGCCTACACATCCCTCCTCCGCACACCTTTCGGCAAATCGGATCACTCTTCCGTTCTGCTCCTGCCTGCTTATAGGCAGAAACTGAAATGAGAAGCACCCGCCCTCAGGACAATTCAAGGCTGGTCGGACCAATATGCTATACTACAGGACTGTCTTGATCACATGGACTGGGACATGTTCCGGGCAGCATCTGATGACGACATAGAGGCATAATCAGAGACTGTCACGTGTTTCATCAGGAAGTGTGTAGAGGACGTAGTACCGACAAAAAAAAGAAAACAAGCCAGTTACGATCTCAGGAAATCCATCAAAGCCGCCTAATGACAATACAAAAACAAGTTGAAGAACAATTCAACACCAACAATGCAATAAGCATGTGGCAGGGAATCAATAACATCACTGGTTTTAAAGGGAAAAAACTAGACACTGTGAACATTGCCACCTCCCTACTGGACGAGCTTAATAATAGTTATGCTCGTTTCAAGGCTCACAACACCGCCCACACAGAGAGCGCTCCTGCGGCTGCTGCACAAGAGGCAGTGGTGTTTGTGTCTACATCAGAGAGGGATGGTGCAGCCAGTACACGTTAAGAGTCTGTGTGTAAACCAGATGAGGAGTTACTCTGTTTATCGCTGTGGCCTTTTTACCTTCCGCTAGAATTTGGAAATATAAATATTTGTTCGGCATATGTTCCGCCAAGTGGAAACGCGGTGAAAGCGGCTAGCTGCATAACTGATTGTGTACATAACCAACTAAAATATAATCCTGGAGCCCCGATCTTCATTCTTGGCAACTTTAATCATTGCAGACTGAACATTTCTCTCCCAGGGTATTAACAGTACATTAAATGTGCTACCCGAGGAAATAAGATTTTAGACAAATGTTACGGGAATGTGGCGGATGCATATGTGACTAAGCCCAAACCCCCTTTGTCGAACTGTGATCATAACACGATTCACTTGATTCCCGTTTATAAAACATTTTTAAAACGTATAAAGCCACAGACAAAGACAGTATTAGTTTGGTCTGATGACAATATCTAAATTTCAAAGGGCTGCTTTGCATGTACAGACTGGGAACTGTTTCACAATATGGATATTGAGGATGCTACAGAGACAATAACAGACTACATCAAATTTTGTGTGGACACAGTTGTTGAGAAGAAAACTGTAACTGTATTTCCTAATAACAAAAGTTAAATAGGTTAAAAAGTTAAATAATAGGTGCTTAAATAGGAAGAATTTTTAATAACAAGGATAAAGCTGAATTAAAATTAGTCCAAAAGGAATTAAGTGGTTTGTTGAAGGAGGCTAGGAAAAAACATAGAGACATCATAGAGCAACATTTTAACTTTGGGGATTCCAGGAAATTATGGGATGCTATGAAAGTTGTGACCAATATAGAACCTTTCCGGAAAATGCTTATTACTAGTAATGAACAGCAGAGAGCAAATTATCTGAATGATTTTTTTCTAAGGTTTGAGTTGCCATTAGAGGAATTGTTGGATTTAGACTTACATTAAATATGTAATTCAGATTGTAGACTAGAAGTTGCCCCACATAGAGTCTGTTCAGTATTTAAAGGTATTTGTACCAAAAAAAATCTTCAGGGCCTGATGAAATCTCTGCTTATTTGGTAAAAAGTTGTGCTGATGAACTTACTTCAGCATTCTGTACTGTTTTTCAGAGATATTTAGATATGCATAGTATTTCTTCATTGTGGAAAAAAATCCATAATCATGCCGGTTCCCAAGAAAAATTGCCCAGTTGATAACTGTGATTTTAGACCTATAGCTTTGACTTCAAACATCATGAAATGTTCTGAAAAACTAGTAGTAAATGTTTTAAAAGAGGAGGTTAAATTATATCTTGACCCATTTCAGTTTGCTTATAAGGCCGGACAAGGGACTGAGGATGCCATTAATTGCATCTCTCATTTGGTAAATAGACACTTAGAGGATACCCAAGCATATGCCTGTTTACTGGGTCTGGCTCTTGGGCTTGAGCCTCTCACACCACCCTTTCCAGTTCCCACTGAAGAGGCGCGACAATCCTAGACCTCGGAATAATCTGTGCAGAAGGCTTCTCCTGTGTCTCGGGAGAGTAAGCTCGGCACAAGACATCCGGTTTGACATTCTAGGTGCCGGGTCTGTAAGACAGGAGAAACTGAAATCGGTTAAAGAACAAGGACCATCGGGCCTGCCGAGGGTTCATCCGCTTAGCCTGTAGGTGAACCAAAAACAACTGATAACAGCTCTCAGTGATATGTGTCGGGTCCCCGCTATATTAGCAGCAACATTCACAAACGTTTACAAAGCAAGCGGGAACCCAGTGTGCCTGTAGCCTTCTCTATCTCTGTTTTATCACGTGATAGAAGGTCTAAGGCCTTCAAAAGGCGTACGGCTGACCCATCTAATCTGCGGCCTGTAATGCATCAGTCTAAGATTGCTGTAGAGACAAAATGTAATTCCATCAAGTTAGCATTTTTAAACACTCGCTCACTAAAAAATCAATCATTTGTGATCAATGATTTAATAACCACAAACAACCTGGATTTTATGTTTCTAATTGAAACATGGCTAGAAGACAACTGCAGTCCTCACTGAAACAGCCCCTCCTAACTTTAATTTTATAAGTGTCTGCAGGACTGTTAGGAGAGGTGGAGGTGTAGCTGCTCTGTTTAAAGATGTTTATCAATGCAAGCAAGTGTCATTTGGTCAGTACTTGTCTTTTGAATATCTAGGTATTGTGCTGAAAGGTGCCCCACGCATTCTGTTTATTATCATTTACAGGCCCCCAAAATACTCTCCAGCCTTTGTTGAAGAGTTCACAGAACTGTTATCAATGATTTCCTCAGATTTTGACTGTTTTGCTATTGCAGGGGATTTTAATATTCACATAGACAATGCTGAAATCAAAACTACAAAAGAAATTGTAACCGTTTTAAACACTTTCGACCTGATTCAGCATGTGCACGGACCCACACACAATCGTGGACACACTCTAGATTTACTCATCAGTAGAGGTCTAAACATTTCATCCATTGTCATTAAGGATGTAGCTCTGTCTGATCACTTCTGTATTTTCTTTGATATATTGATCTCTGTCACCACTGAATCTAGATCTGTCTCTGTCAGAAAGAGATGCATTAATGAGAACACTAGTGTGCTATTTATGAAGGAAATATCTTTAACACCAAGCATTTCTGCAGACTCTGTTGATCTTCTCCTGGATTCATTTAACTCAAAAGTTAAGAATGTTATTGATGATATTGCACCGATAAAGGTCAGCAAGAAGAATGGCAGACAAAAATAATTTTGGAGAAAATCAACAGCAGTTCAGAATATGAAAAGACAATGCAGAAAAGCTGAGCGGATGTGGCGGAAGACGAAACTAGAAATACACTATAGCATCTATAAAGACAGCCTTCATGCTTTCAATTTGGAACTAGCCACAGCTAGACAGACCTTCTTCTCAAACCTTATAAACAGTAACTTAAACAACACTGCACTCTTTTGCTACTGTTGAGAGACTGACAAACCCCCAAGTCAGATTCCCAGTGAAATGCTCTCTGACAGCAAATGCAATGAGTTTGCTTCCTTCTTTTCAGAGAAGATCAGTAATATCAGGAAGGAGATTGGCACATCTTCCTGTAATACAGAGGTCACACAGATTCGACAGCAATCTCAAAAGAAGTGACTGTCTGTTTTAAAACAATTGATAGCAAAATTTTGGAAGAAATATTACAGCATCTTAAATCGTCAACCTGCTATCTTGATACACTTCCCATATCTTTTTCAAAAGTGTGCTTAACTGTTTAGAAGCAGATCTCTTAGAAGTGGTGAACACCTCACTTCTTCTGGGACTTTTCCAAACTCCCTGAAAACTGCAGTTGTTAAGCCCCTTCTGAAAAAGCGCAATCTTGATAACACCATGTTGAGCAACTATAGACCAATATCAAATCTTCCTTTCATAGGTAAGATTATTGAAAAGGTAGTTTTAATCAGCTGAACAACTACTTAAACTCAAATGGATTCCTGGATAATTTTCAATCTGGTTTCCGCGTGCATCACAGCACAGAGACAGCACTCATTAAGATAATAAATGATATTCGCTTTAATTCTGATTCTGGCAAAATATCAGTGCTGGTACTACTAGATCTTAGTGCGCTTGACACTGTCAATCATAACATACTTCTAGAGAGACTGGAAAACTGGGTCGGGCTTTCTGGGATGGCACTCAAATGGTTCAGGTCATACTTAGAAGGGAGAGGTTATTATGTGAGTATAGGAGAGCATAAGTCTAAGTGGACGTCCATGACATGTGGAGTCCCACAAGGCTCAATTCTTGCACCGCTCTTGTTTAGCCTGTATATGCTCCCACTAAGTCAGATAATGAGGAAGAACCAAATTGCCTACCACAGCTATGCTGATGATACTAGATCTACCTAGCCTTATCTCCAAATGATTATAGCCCCATTGACTCCCTCTGCCAATGCATTGATGAAATTAACAGTTGAATGTGCCAAAACTTTCTTCAGTTAAACAAGGAGAAAACTGAAGTCATTGCATTTGGAAACAAAGATGAAGTTCTCAAGGTGAATGCATACCTTGACTCTAGGGTCAAACAACTAAAAATCAAGTCAGAAATCTTGGGGTGATTCTAGAGACAGACCTTAGCTTTAGTAGTCATGTCAAAGCAGTAACTAAATCAGCATACTATCATCTCAAAACATCATTGCAAGAATTAGATGTTTTGTTTCCAGTCAAGACTTGGAGAAACTTGTTCATGCCTTTATCACCAGCAGGGTGGATTATTGTAATGGTCTCCTCACCGCCTTCCAAAGAAGACCATTAGACAGCTGCAGCTCATCCAGAACGCTGCTGCCAGGATTCTGACTAGAACCAGAAAATCTGAGCACATCACACCAGTCCTCAGGTCCTTACACTGGCTTCCAGTTACATTTAGGATTGATTTTAAAGTACTTTTACTCGTTTATAAGTCACTCAATGGTCTAGGACCTAAATATATGGCAGATATGCTCACTGAATATAAACCTAACAGACCACTCAGATCATTAGGATCGAGTCAGTTAGAAATACCAAGGGTTCACACAAAACAAGGGAGTCCGCTTAGCTATTATGCCCGCAGCTGGAACCAGCTTCCAGAAGAGATCAGATGTGCTAAAACATTAGCCACATTTAAATCCAGACTCAAAACTCATCTATTTAGCTGTGCATTTGTCCGAACTGACTGCATTATTTTATGTATAATCCTATTCTATTTAACTGTTTTAAATTTCATTTTAAATCAATTTCTATATCATTTTAAAATTCCTTGTTTTATTATTTTTAACTCCTTGTTTTTATTGCTGTGAATGATTATTTCACTTTTTATGTAAAGCACTTTGAATTACCACTGTGTATGAAATGTGCTATATAAATAAACTTGCCTTGCCTTGCCTTGCCTTGGATATATTCCAGGTTCTTGTGGTCCGTGAGAACCTGGAAAGTGTGCTGAGCCCCCATAAGCCAATGGCGCCACTCCTCCAAGGCGAGTTTAACCGCAAGCAACTCTAGATCCCCCACGTGGTAGTTGCGCTCTGCATCTGACAGGCGACGAGACATGAAGGTACAAGGGTGTAATTTTCCATCCTCACCCCTTTGAGACAGAATGGCCCCTAAGCCCACCTCTGAGGCATCCACCTCCACCACGAAAGGTCTTTCTGGGTCAGGGATAGAGAGGATGGGAGCAGAAGTGAAGCGGTGCTTGAGCTCCTCGAAGGCCCTCGCTGCCTCCGGACCCCAGCGAATCTTGATTCCTCCTCCCTTAGTCAGCGCAGTCAAGAGGGCCACCACGGAGCTGAAGTTCTTAATAAACCTCCTATAGAAGTTTGCGAAGCCAATGAAACGCTGAACCTCCTTAACTGTGGTGGGAATAGGCCAGTTGAGGACAGCTTCAACCTTATGATCCATCTCCACGTGGCCTGGAGTGATGAGGAAGCCGAGAAACTGAGCCTGGGTTACATGGAACTCACATTTCCTTTAAGAGATGATTGTCAAGGAGTCTCTTGAGGACCCTGACATGCCCTCATGCTCCAGTGATCCCGAGAAAATTAGGATATCATCAAGATATACAAGACAAATTGATTAAGCATGTCCCGGAGAACGCCATTTATAAGTGCTTGAATACAGCGTTGGTGAGCCCGAACGCATCACTAGGTACTCAGTGGCCTGTGAAGGCCGCCTTCCATTGCCCCTGGATCCGCACGAGATAGTAAGTATGCGAGATCTTTAGTAAAAGTGGAAGCCCCTTGTAAAGCTAAAGCAGTGGCCATGAGAGGAAGGGGTATCGATTCCGAACCGTAATCTTGTTGAGGCCTCGGTAATCGATACATGGCCTAAGACCCCCGTCTTTCTTCCCCACAAAGAAGAAGCCCGCCCCAGCCGGGGAAGTAGAGGCATGGATGATGCCAGCCGCCAAGGATTCCTTAATGTATGTATCCATTGCTGTGCGCTCGGGGGAAGACAAGGAGAAGATCCGACCCCTGGGAGGGCAAGAGCCAGGGAGTAGCTCCACGGCACAGTCGTAGGGGCAGTGAGGTGGTAAGGAGATAGCACGGGACTTGCTGAATAATGCCTTGAACTGATGATAGGAACTGGGGACTCGAGACAGGTCGACAGACTCTTGACCCTCAGAACTAGGAGCTGAGGGACTTAGGCAGGTGAGATGGCAAGTAGGACCCCATCTAAGAATGGTGCCAGCGGGCCAGTCGATCCAGGGATTATGTGTGCACAGCCAGGGATGACCCAGGATAACAGGATACTCGGGAGAGTCAATGAGATAAAAGGTCTCCTTCTGCTGGTGTTGATGGATGGTAAGTCGCAGGAACTGAGTGGCCTCTGTTACCCTGCCCGGTTCCAGAGGTCTGCCATCCAATGCCGTAACTGCCTGGGGATGAGGGAGAAGTTGGGTAGGGATTAGCAAAGGAAAGGTCCAGGAGGCACCAGAATCGATTATGGCCTGGACCAGATGCTGGTGGCCTCCAAGGATAGTGGCTGGAACAGCTAGAACCGAGTAGGAGGAACTCTAATTTTCCCCATCACAGTCCTCCTGTTGCTGTATAACCATTTCAGAGGTGGAAAGTAACGAATCATATTTACTCGCTTACTGTAATTGAGTAGCTTTTTGTGTACTTGTACTTTTTAAGTATTTTTAATCTGTAATTTTACTTTACTTAAGTTTTGTGAAGTATTGTACTTCTACATTTTAAAACACATAATTACTGAGTAAAAAATCTGGAAACAACTGCAGTAAATAATGGGCAGAAGAAGAAACTGGCGCTAAAATCACAAGGAAGATGCAGACGGACATGACAGGCGTTAATGATGCAGACCCAGCTGAAAACCAAACCCCGTCATATTCTGCTGAAATTGAACTCAAAGGAATGAAGTGAACCCCTGGCCATATATTCATGCTCTATTATGCAGTGTAAGCTTTGTTTGCCTCAGGAGACCGAACTAGCAGCAACATCTCGACATCAACCCTTCGCAAGCATGTAGAGGTAAGTTAACGTTAATACTTGCATCGTTGCATTGGTGGTTAAAATTAAGCTTTAACAGTTTAACAAAAGGTTTTGCACAAATGAGCCAAAAAGACAGTGGTGCAGGGTGTGCAATATCGTCTGCGATAATATAGTAATTGTTGTTTTAACGATGTGCGATGTGGCATTATCAGTATTTTGCCCAAAACCAAACAAATCACTCTAAACAGTGTGCCGTGAAATCTAGTAACGTTAGATTAGACTAATCCGTGCATTTGAGTGCTTTCACTGCGTGATTCAGTCTGTTAAAATGCGTTAGAATGATCACAAAATTGAAGATATAGAAGCAGAAAATGTAAATATTTATATGATTTAATATAGTAAGTCAACATCACATGAGAATGCCGTTTTTCTCAAAAATCACCATGATTACATAGGCCTGTAGTTTTTCTTTTACAACAGTTCAAAAACAAGAAGTTAATTAATAGACTTACGTTTTAGACAATATTGTTTTTGCTCTATTTCGACAACAAAAATAATTCCATACAAAGGTTTTATGTCTCTGACTCTGAGCAATGAGGTTTTGTTCCTGAATGAATTAACCGTTTAAAGGATTCTGTTCAATCGCAATGACTCTCTTATCAGTGACTTGCTGACACCAACTGGTGGTTCTAATTTAACATTTAAAGTATCTTTTGATTTATTTATTTTAATTTCAAATGACTATTTAACATTTGTGACCCTGGCATGGAGCAAAAACCAGTCTTAAGTCGCTTATATTTGTAGCAAAAGCCAACAATACATTGTATGGGTTAAAATTATACATTTTCTTTAGGACAAAAAGCATAATATATTAAGTAAAGATCATGTTAATATATTTTGTAAATTTCCTACTGTAAATATATCAACACTAAGAGCTTAATTTGAACAACTTTAAAGGAGATCTTCTCAATATTTGGATTTTTGCACTCAGATTACAGATTTTCAAATATTGTCATATCATAACAAACCATACATCAATGGAAATATGATTTATTCAGCTTTCAGATGATGTATAAATGTTTAGGAAAATGGACCCTTATGGTTTTGTGGTTCAGGGTCACATTTTATGTCTTATTTATCAAAACATTATTTCTGCATTTGTAACTGCAGGCTAAATGCATTCATGTCAGTGTGTAAATACATCTACGCCACTTCAGATGAAGCTTCTGCATTTCCTCTGCATTGCAAAGATGTATTTTGTTGATACTGATTTAATTTGCCTGGTAACAGCCCAAATGTCTTATTATTCTAATTAACCGATTCCTTTAATTAAAAACACCTAGTTTGAGATTTATAGGCCTATCTCAGGGGTGTCAAACTCAGTTCCTGGAGGGCCACAGCTCTGCAGAGTTTAGTTCCAACCCTGCTCCAAGACACAAACCATGTAGTTTTCAAATAAGCCTAAATGATTAGTTTAGCTGGATCAGATGTGTTTAATTAGGGTTATATCTACACTGTGTATGGCTGTGGCCCTCCAGGAACTGAGTTTGACACCTTTGGTCTATCCCATTTTTTCCTCCCTCCCATTGTTAAAATGTAACTAAGTATTTTTTACTCTGAGTAAATTTTAAATGATCTACTTTTTACTTTTACTTGAGTATATTTTTAGACTGGTACTTTTAAGTAAAATTTCAGTAATGTAATGGTACTTTTACTTGAGTAGAATATTTTTGTACTCTTTCCACCTCTGCCATTTCCCGAGAGCTGGCCCAATCAATGCCTCATTGTTTCATCCACTTCCTGTGATGGTTAAACTCGATGGAAATTCTGCCTCCGGAAGAGACCTATTCAGGAGATGTATGAGGTATCTGTTTTAAGACAAGCTAAGAAAATTGTTTGGATGATACACATTTTACATGTACATTTTAATATGTTACTCAGGCAGACTTGAGGATTCTGATATAAATCAAATCGCTACAAAAATGATTTTGTGCCAACTGCTGTCAAATTACTTAACAGAGAAGAGCGGAAATGAGGAGCCTGTTTGGCAATTGTTGATTTTAATATATGTGTGATATGTTTAATTTATTGTGAGTTGTTATGTTTAGTGTGAGTCAATGCTACGTACTGGCCATGTCATGATGGTCCAAGATGAATTTCCCAGGAATAGAACAATTGTCAGACTTTGTCTTCCTCTGCCTTTGTCTCCTCACCCTTATATGGTCCTTCCTGTTTCCCAGTCATTATTAGTTCAGTCAGTGTCAGCCTTGTCTTGATTATGTCCCAGGTGTCTCCAGTTATGTCTCCCTATAATAGTCTGTTCTACCCAATGTTACTTGTGGATTATTGTTAATGTCATGTTCTTACCTGTGTTCCTGTATCTCCTCCGTTCGTCATCCATTAAATACCCTGTTTGTTTCTATCCTCGTCTGCTCCTGGATCCCCTGTGAACCGTGACAGAATAATCCACCGCAAACAACGATGGAGTTCGCCGCGCTTCCGGAATCTCTCCTTTGTGGAGTTCGCCAGGATTCTGCAAGCTGGGTGTGACGGAGGTCCACACGCGGCAATCCTCCATCTGTTTCGCTCGGGCAAATTACCAGCGCCCTATGGATCTCCCAGACACCACAGGATTGTGTTGGAGAGAGGATCAATGTCTGGGGTTACCGTCCCAGTCGAAACCAGCTCTTCTTCGTCTCCACTGGTCCTGCCCCGCCTTCTTCTGGTGCCGCCCAGCTGCTCGCTCCTGCTGGTTCCCGAGCGCCCGCCGCAGCCCGCTTCGAGCGCCGCGAGCCAAGTCCCAGCGCCGCCGAACTCAAGGCTTCAGCGCCGCCGAGAGCTCGCTGCGCCGCCGAGATCCAGTGGCTGCTCTCGACAGCGCCCTCCGGTGCCTGCTAGACTGCGCCCAGTGCCTGCCCGAGGCTGCCTCCAGTGCCTGCACGCGCCAGTGCAGTGCCTGCACGCCAGAGTGCCTGCACTCGCCAGAGTGCCTGCCCGAGGCTGCTCCAGTGCCTGCACCTCGCCAGTGCCTCCAGTGCCTGCACCTCGAGTGCCGCACCAGTGCCTCCAGCCCGATCTCGCCAGTGCCCTAGTGCCCGCACTCGCCAGTGCCCTCCAGTGCCTGACCACGCCAGTGCCCTCCAGTGCCCGAGACCACGCCAGTGCCTCCAGTGCCTGCACCACGCCAGTGCCCTCCAGTGCCTGCACCACGCCAGTGCCCTCCAGTGCCTGCACCACGCCAGTGCCCTCCAGTGCCTGCACCTCGACAGCGCCTCCAGTGCCGGCTAAGTGCGCTCAATTTGCTGGTTCCAGCTTTGAGCGCCCGAGTCAGCGGCACCCGAGCGACGCTGTGCTGGTCCTGCCCAGCCTCCAGAGCCCCTGCTGGCCTGCCCAGTCTTATTGCCTCCGCTGGTCCTGCCCAGCTCACTTGGCCCACGCTGGTTCCGGCCCAGCTCACCTGGGCCTCCTGGTCCTGGCCCAGCTCACCATTGCCTCCGCTGGTCTGCCCAGCTCACCTAGGCCCACGCTGGTTCCATCCAGCTCTCAGGGCCTCCGCTGGTGTCCAGCTCAATTGCCTCCGCTGGTCCTGCCAGCTCACTCTTGGCCCACGCTGGTCCTGCCAGCTCATGGGCCTCCGCTGGTCGCAGCTCACCATTGCCTCCGCTGGTCCTGCCAGCTCACCTTGGCCCACGCTGGTCCCGTCCAGCTCACTGGGCCTCCGCTGGTCCTGGCCCAGCTCACTTTTCCTCCGCTGGCCCTGTCCAGCTCGCCCACGCCCCTGAGCCTGGGATGGGAGCTTCCAAGAAAATTTTGGGGCTACCTCCATGGCCACCCGAGCACCCGCCTCCATGGCCGCCCGAGTACCCGCCCCGCCATGGCCTCTCAGTTCCCGCCCTCCGTGGCCTGATCCGCCATGGCCGCCAGAATCCCCGGATCCGCTTGGCGCCTGATCTGGCGCTGAATGGATCCGCCATGGCCGGAATGGATCCGCCATGGCCGCCTGATCCGCTTCCGCCTGAGTCCCGGATCCGCTGTGTCCCGGAACGGCACCGCCTGGAGGTCACCTGTCCTCAGGTCCTTGAGGCCTCCAGAGTGCCCACCCCTCAACGCGCGAATGCGCCTATTGGAAGTCAGACTTTGTCTTCCTCTGCCTTTGTCTCCTCACCCTTATATGGTCCTTCCTGTTTCCCAGTCATTATTAGTTCAGTCAGTGTCAGCCTTGTCTTGATTATGTCCCAGGTGTCTCCAGTTATGTCTCCCTATAATAGTCTGTTCTACCCAATGTTACTTGTGGATTATTGTTAATGTCATGTTCTTACCTGTGTTCCTGTATCTCCTCCGTTCGTCATCCATTAAATACCCTGTTTGTTTCTATCCTCGTCTCCTCGTTCCTGGATCCCCGTGTGAACCGTGACAACAATAAAGTATATTCAATATTCGCAAGGCTGTGGGTCCGGATGGCATCCCAGGCCGTGTGCTCCGAACATGCGCCTTCCAACAAGCCGGGGTTTTTACAGACATCTTCAACCTTTCCCTCTCTCTGTCTGTAGTTCCCTCATGCTTCAAAAAATCCACCATTGTGCCCATACCAAAGAAAAATAAAATCACATGCTTGAATGACTGGAGGCCCGTTGCTCTGACACCCATCTTCAGCAAGGGTCTTAAGAAACTAATCAGAGACTAGATCTGCTTTGTGCTGCCAGCCTCACTGGATCCGCTAAAATTTGCATATCGTGGCAACCGTTCCACAGACGATGCTATTGCCTTCACTCTGCATACTGCTCTCTCCCACCTAAAAAGGTCACCTATGTGAGAATGCTGTCTGTGGACTACTCAGCCTTTAACACCATTGTGCCTGCCACAATGTTTGCAAAGCTCCAGACTCTGGGACTAAACAGATATATGTGAAGCTGGATCCTGGACTTCCTGACAGGCAGACGTCAGGTGATCAGAATGGGCAACAATACCTAATCTCCCTGGTCCTCAACACTGTCTTAGGGCGTCAGCCCACTCCTGTACTCTGTACACACAGACTGTATAACAGCTCCAACGTCCGTCAAATTTGTTGACACAACGGTAATAGGCCTGATCACTGACAATGGAGACGGTTTACAGAGAGGAGGCTTTCTGACTAAATGGGGTCAGGAGAACCACCTCATTCAACATTGACAAGACCAAGGAGCTGGTTGTGGATTTCAGGAGACAGAGCAGAGAACACACACCCATCACCATCGACAAGACACCTGTGGAGCAGGTAAACAGCTTTAAGTTCCACATCAGCGCCTTTCCTGAGACGGCTGAGGAAGTTTGGAATGAGCCCCAGCATCCTCAGATCATTTTACACCTGCACTGTGGAGAGCATCCTGACCGGCTGCATCACCACCAGCATGGCAACCGCAGCTGTGCGAACTCTGGGCCACATTGTTGGAGGTGATCCTCCAGGACATCTACACCAGGTGGTGTATAAGAAAGCCTGGGTGATCATCAATTCCAGCCAGCCATCCTACAGATTTCTCTCTGCTGCCCTCAGGAAGCATGGCATCCGATCCTGCACTAGCCAACTGAGGGATAGCTTTTCCCTCAGGCTATCAGGCTTAATGAACAGTCAGAAATAAAACACCCTACAGAATACTCCCACTTTACGGTATGCTATGCACTGCACTCTAACTTTAACACAGTTCAACTGACTACATGCACACACTGCACAAATACAAACATCTGGTGTTTCTAATGCATATCCATGACATTTTGTACAGCTTATGTATAATCTGTTGCACATTACACTGTGTATATAAATGTTTGCATTGTCTGGAGCACGCTCCTAAGAATTTCACTCACCAAGGCACATGCTGTGTGATGTGACAAAAATTTGATTTAAACGTAAGAACGCATCATTTGTATTATCAACATGAATTATCAACGGGAACTGGCAATTAGCGTTTTATCAACATTAACCAATATGTCTGAGAGGAAATCTGCAAATTATTTTAGAAAATCTGTATCTGGCGGTCACAGCAGCCAGAGCAAGAGATAGGACATATTTATGTTTCATATTTGACAGTGTAGCATCCTCACAATTATATTGCTTCTTAGAGAAAAATTATATCTGTGAGGATTTCCAGTCAGTATTGAGACCATCTCATAGTACTGAGACTGCTCTCATTAGAGTGAAAAATGACCTACTCTTATCATCTGATTGTGGTTGTATCTCTCTATTAGTGCTCCTGGATCTTAGCGCTGCGTTCGATACTATCGATCACAACATTCTTTTGAATATACTTGAAAACTCTTTTGGCATTAGTGGAAGTGCATTAGCATGGTTCAAATCGTATACTTATCTGACCGCGATCAATTTCTTAGCAGTGAATGAAGGGGTATCATATCGATCACAAGTGCAGTATGGAGTACATCAAGGCTCAGTACTAGGGACGTTACTTTTCACGCTTTACATGTTACCCTTGGGAAATATCATCAGGAAACATGGGGTTAGCTTTCACTGTTAGGCTGATGATACTCAGCTCTATTTTCTTCACTGGCCCAATGAAACACACAAATTGAGAAACTTATGGAATGCATAGTATAAAAAACTGGATGACGAATAATTTCTTACTACTAAATTCTGAAAAACAGAGGTTAATTATCGGACCTAAAACCACAAGTAATAACCTAGAACACTGTCTAACACTTGATGGCTGCTTCTCTATTCTTCATCATCAGTCAGGAACCTAGGTGTGCTATTTGATAGCAATCTCCTTTGACAGCCACGTTTCTAGCATTTGTAAAACTGCATTTTTTCATCTTAAAAATATATCTAAACTGAGACCTATGCTCTCAATGTCAAATAAAGAAATGTTAATTCATGCATTTATGAATTCAAGGTTCAGATTATTGTACTGCTTTATTAGGTGGTTGTTCCGCACCCTTAATAAACAAATTACAGATGGTCCAAAATGCAGCAGCTAGAGTTCTTACGAGAACCAGGAAGTATGACCACATTAGTCCGGTTATGTCAACACTGCACTGGCTCCCTATTAAACATCGTATAGATTTTAAAATCTTGTTAATTTCTTAAAACCTCTGAATGGCTTAGCTCCTCAGTATTTGAGCGAACTCTTATCGCATTATAGTCCTCCACGTCCGCTACGATCTCAAAACTCTGGCCTTTTGATAATACCTAGAATATCAAAATCAACTGCCGGCGGCAGATAATTTTTATATTTAGCGCCCAAACTCTGGAACAATCTACATTACACTGTTCGGGAGGCAGACACAGTCTGTCAGTTTAAATCTAGATTAAAGACCCATCTCTTTAACCTGGTGTACAATTAATACACTAATACGGTTCTAATATTCAAATTCGTTAAAGGATTGTTAGGCTGCATTAATTAGGTCAACCGGAACCGGGAACACTTCTGATAAAACACGATGTACTTGTTACATCATAAGAAGAATGACATCTACGCTAATATTAGTCTTTTGCTTTCTTATTCCGAGGTCACCGTAGCCACCCGATCCGGTCCTTATCCAGCCCAGATGATCACTGCAGTCAACAGATCCAGTCCGTATCCAGATCAGACGTTGGATCATCACCTAGAGATGACCACTACAGCTCTGAATGTCAGTGGAGACCAGGACACCTAGATGAGCCCAAGAAACAGATCTCCAGTGAGGACTTCGTCACCTAGACAGCCATCGGGAAAAGACCACTGGAACCAGTGGAGCCCTTACACTGACTTTGCTGCAGTTGGAACAAACTACTGGTTCGTCTGGCCAGAGGGAAACTGGCCCCCCGACTGAGCCTGGTTTCTCACAAGGTTTTTTTCTCTGTTCTGTCACCGATGGAGTTTTGGTTCCTTGCCATTGTCGACTCTGGCTTGCTTAGTTGGGGACACTTCATTTCCAGCGATATCACCATCTTGATTGCACAGATACTATTTAAACTGAACTGAGCTGGACAATGACATCACTGAATTCAATAATTAAATGCCTTTAACTCAAAAATGTTCCTCTTTTGATTTTGTGCAGTTGCTTTGACACAATTTGTATTGTTAAAAGCGCTATATAAATAAAGGTGACTTGACTTTATATTTTTGAGTAGTTTTAAGGCTTGTTTTTAAATGGAATATACTTGAATAAATAATGTAACATCTCCTAAGTTAATTGATCAATTAATTTAATATAATTTGGGAAATGTGCTTATTTATTTTAAATTGATTCTCAAAAGTCTGTGATGTTTAGTGAGGCCTGTTTGTATTTGACTGAGTTCTATTGTACATTTAGAAGAGCCAAAAGCCAAACAGCTCAAGTCGGAAAATATTTGAAAAATACTGGGAAGTACTGAACTAGCAGGGGGCAGTCGTGGCCTAGTGGATAGAGTGTTGGACTTGTAACCTGAGGTTGTGGGCTCGAGTCTCGACTCCGGCAGGAATTGTCTACGACTGAGACCCTTGAGCAAGGCACCGAAACCCCAACTTCTCCCCGGGCGCCACAGCGTCGGCTGCCCACTGCTCCAGGTGTGTGTGCACTTGGATGGGTTAAATTCAGAGAATACATTTCACTGTTGGTTATACTTTGTATAATTGTGTATGTTACAAATAAAGCTCATCTGAGCTTAATCATTAGCACTAGCAAAGCTACTGCTCACTGAACAAGGCCTAATTGCCTTATTGTTACAGAGGAGGCTTCTGTACCGCCTCCTCCGCACCACCAGAGGGAACCTTTATCTGGCACATCTGCCATTCAGACTCCAGTTCACATTTATCCTCATACCTGGGACTGATCAATCATCCACACCTGTTTCCCATTTACACACACACATATAAGCCACACACACACACACATGGACGGTTGTGAAGTCTTGATTTGCCTTGCTGTCATTTCTGAGCATTCTACTAGTGTTTACGGTCTTGTTATCTGATCTTGGACTCTTTACTCGTTATTCTGATCGTTTGCTGCCTGCCCCGACTTGGATTGTGTTTATTGGACTGTGATTGTTTGCCTCCTCCCCTGACCTCTCGTCTGGTGTTCAACTCTGTCTCTGTCTTGACTCTAGTGTTCTGCCTTGCCGGTGTCATTTTCCTCACACCGGAATACAAACAAAGGATCGCTCATGAACCGCCGGTGGAGAGGGAAGTGACGCGCTGATCCTCCCACTCTGAAGCTATGCTACAGGCGTCTCTTGATGACGTCGACTGGGACATGTTCCGGGCGAGTTCATCTGACGTCAGCGAATTCACGGATGTAGCATTAAGCTTCGTAAACACGCTAACCGAGCAAGCCACTGAAACGGTAACAATAAGGACATTTTCTAACCAGAAACCGTGGGTGGACAGATCAATCCGCGATGCGGTTAACCATCGCACTGCCGCATACAACGCCGGTCTGTTGTCAGGAAACATGAGCGAGTACAAAACATCGTGCTACGCTCTCCGTCGTGCAATAAGAGCTGCTAAGCGCCGGTACAGGATGAGAATTGAGTCACATTTCCAGCTCAATGACTCTCGACGCATGTGGCAGGGACTGAAGTCCGTATGTTCCTCTGGAAATAACTCCTCCGCGAGGTGAGAGCAGATCCGTTGCTGGCCGAAGAGCTAAACATCTTCTACGGCCGCTTTGAATGTAATGGCGGCGCAACTCTGCCGAACAGCCCGTCAGGAAGCAGCAGACAGAGCAGCGATTATTATGCTATCACCTTGTCAGAGGACGTTGTTCGGAGGGAACTAAAGAGAGTGAACGTCAGGAAAGCAGCAGGACCTGATGGGATTACTGGCCGCGTTATGAGGTCCTGTGCTGATCAGCTTGCTGGTTTGTTTACTTCCATCTTTAATGAGTCCCTCGCTACCTCTGTTGTTCCCACCTCCTTTAAAAAATCTGTCATCATCCCTGTGCCTAAGAACAGTAAACCCTCTTGCCTGAATGACTATCGTCCAGTCGCCCTCACATCGACAGTCATGAAGGTTTTCGAGAGACTTTTAAAGAAACACATTTGCTCCTCCATCCCTGCTACTTTGGACCCTCTTCAGTTCGCCTATCGGCCAAATAGGTCTACTGATGATGCCATCTCCCAGGTACTGCACTCCTCCCTCACTCACATTGACAGCAAAAATGGCAACTATGTCAGGCTGCTATTCATTGACTATAGCTCAGCTTTCAACACTATAGTCCCCACCAAGCTAGCTGTCAAACTCTCATACCTCGGTCTAAACACTTCACTCTGTGACTGGATTCAAGATTTCCTCACCGCCAGACCACAAGTGGTGAAAGTCGGCCAGTTCACCTCCAACTCCATCACCCTGAACGTAGAAGCCCCACAGGGCTGCGTCCTGAGCCCCCTGCTCTACTCTCTATACACCCACGACTGTGTGTCCTCTCACAGCTCCACTTCTATTGTCAAATTTGTGGATGATACTGTGGTTCTGGGCCTCATTAACAACGATGACGAGGCCGCATACTTGGATGAGGTGGAGAGACTCACATCATGGTGCCAGGACAACTGTCTCTCTCTGAACGTGAGCAAAACTAAAGAGCTGATTGTAGACTTCAGGAAGAGACAGCAGCGGCCCTACACCCCTCTTATGATCAGTGGGACCCCTGTGGAGAGGGTGAGTAGCTTCAAGTACCTCGGTGTAAACATCTCTGAGGACCTAACTTGGACTACACACATTCAGACTCAGGTTAAGAAAGCCAGGCAAAGACTGTACCATCTGCGACAGCTGAGGAAATTCAGGGTCTCACCAGCTATCCTGAAAACTTTCTATTCAGGGGCCGTAGAAAGTGTATTGACTCAGTGCATCTCAGTGTGGTATGGTAATTCCTCAAACCAGGACTGCAAAGCTCTGCAGAGAATCGTGCGCTTAGCTGAGCGCATCTCAGGGTCTGCTCTCCCCTCTCTGCAGGACATCTACCTCAAACGCTGTAAAAGCAGAGCTGCTAAAATCCTCAAAGACTCAACTCACCCCGGCAACCATCATTTCTGTTTACTGCCATCTGGCAAGCGCTTCAGGAGCATGATGGCAAAAACTGAAAGACTGAGGAGGAGCTTCTTCCCTCAGGCCATCAGGCTCCTTAACTCAAACCCAGTCTCATAAACACTTACAAGATTGTTACTGGATGCATACATATTCTCATCACCCGTATTTTTTTGAGTACATACCCTGAACAACCCGTCTGCACATCCCTCCCATTCATATTCATATTCATATTACTATTTATTAAGTCCCAGTACACTGTTTTTTGCACATCTTATTGTTTTGCACATCTTATTGTTTTGCACTTTTTATTCCATTGCACATTTTACTCTTATTTCTCTTTTTTACCATATATATGCTCTTGTGTTGTGTTACTTTTATATAATTCTTATTTTTTATTCTTTTGCACTGTCCACTGAGCGGACCTGATTCGATTACATTTCACTTCTGATTATACCCTGTATAATTTATTATGTGACAAATAAAGAAACCTTGAACCCCCTTGAACGACACATCAGAGTCGAAGCCCTTCTTGATACGGGAGCCGACATCACTCTAATTTCTACAGAACTTCTCAAAGAAGTCCAAGAAAGAATGAAGAGGAGTAACGGAACCCTCAAGCTCCAAAAGTGCGAACTAAATCTTCAAGCATACTCGAATACGGGCCTACGACTGAAACATGTGGCCCCAATTCATCTAACAGTGGGACCCATGGACTTTGTCCATCCAGTATACGTGTCAACATTCAACACATATCCACTCCTCAATGGGAAAAATCTGCTTAATCGCTTCAAACCTCTAATAGACTTTAAGCACCTAAAGATTTGGACACAAGTCCGTGAGCCTCTTCCCTGCCAGTCATTAAACTCCAACGAGTCACAGTGTCAAGTCACAGACATCGCCCTTAAGTCAATGATCGATGATCGCAGTCGCAAAGCCAGGATCTGGACCAAGCACAAACAGCAAGGACCCTTTCCTCTGCTCACTGCAGGAGCCTGAACCAAACACAGGCCCCCTTCAAATCATGACTGCGATAGATGTTCAAGGCACATCAGTGTCCGACACAGCACTAGCCCTGTGGGCAGAGAACTCAGCCATCAGCCTGAAGCTATTCAGAACACTGAAGCAAAGACAACAGAGTCCACCGCATGTCTCAACACAGCCTGCGACAGAATCACCTACACAGGTGACCATCGGGACCCAAAGGCCCTCAAATGACCAAACCGATGCCCTCACCAAAGCAGGTGCATTACATAAAGAGTTCTGGAAATGTCATACCCTCCCACCCAACCCTTCGGTGGCAGCAGTAACCCGCCGCCAACACGCCACTGGCGCGCACACCCCTGCCCCCTCCCACATTGCCACATCACCTCAGTTCGCTGCTGACGTTCTCTTCACCCTCCAAAATGCGGATTCGTCACTACGAACCATGGCAGCTCACATGTCCGACCCATTAGAACATCCCATTTCCTCCACGGACCTAAACACATCCTCCGAGCTCTGCACGCTCCACTATATCAAGCACATGCTGCATCTGCGAGACGGTGTTCTCACATATATCCCTGAGCCACTGCGCCAAGGCTCGTAGTACCTCAACGGCCAAAGGGGGATTATGCTGACACACGCACACGATGCACCATGCGCAGGACACCACGGTGTCAAGGCCACCTATGAAACACTCAAGCAAGTGGCATACTTGCCTGACATGCAGCAAGACGTAGTGAATATGTTAAAGGATGTCTGATGTGTAGCCAGTTTCAACCGGCAAATCCAAACCACTGACATGAAAAGGGGGAAGATCAAACCCACTGACACAGACCGACAACCATATGCTCTACACCACACAAGCATAAGTACTGTCATTTTAGGAAAACATATAGCAACCATGCTTAGACACAACCCATACTCTCTCCTCCGCAGCACTGCTAAGACTAATCTCTAGTAGAGAGGATTTACTCCACACATGTGACACTCGTTTGCAGTCTCACCTCATTCGGTGTCCTTGTGTCTCTTTGTTTTTTTTTTGTTTTTTTTGGTGTTCTTTCTCTCGTGTCTCACTTTGTGTTTTTCTTTTTTTTCCTCTCACTATAATCTCCTTTACCCTCTAGTCCCCTCAGCAGGGAACTCCCTTAAACAATCCTTGAATCCAGGTCCTGAAATTGAGATTGACTCCCGTCAGTAAAGTTGTCGTAACTCGTTGTGGGAACCGTTGCCAACCGATCGAGGCCACCCGCTAAAATCATGACCGACATGATACGTGAAGTAAGTTCCTTGATCGACCGCTTAGCCGTGAATAGGATTCCACGCTACGTGATACCTCTTAGCCTTGTTCAAACGTCCTAACTTCGGCCACTGCGGGCCCCGCTAGTTTCATCCGAACTCATCTCGCCCCTTTCCCAGTAGCGGTATTCCCTTATACGCATACCCGGAAGCAGGCGACTTGGCATTTCCTCTCAGTTTGCCCATTATCGACGCTAATAATATTTACCGGCTTAAAGATGTTGTGAATGTGGGATTTTGGCAAGAGAACACCTATGTCAAAATCCACACTCCTGAAGTCGCTGCGTATCACGATAACAACAAGCAGTTGTATCTGGCCCCAAACCTAAAGATGTGTACGCTCACTAAGGACATTCACTTTCTCTGCCCGAGTAAACCCTTTGTACGCGATAATACCGAGGGCATCTGCGGCCTAGAACCCATTAGACCAGACACTAGCTGCCCCGCCGAAGCAACATCATGTTCTCAAGTTGAGGTAACACAAGCCGAAATCATCAGAAACCGATGGCTGGTCAACACCCAAGCACGAACAGCTACCCTCAAATACGATCAAACGACACATCGCTTTGTATCTCTACTATCGTAGGATATGTTGTGACTTTGACACTGGCCTTCCTCCTTCACAAGCGAGTGAACGTCATTCAAGAGTCTTTCAACAGATGCACGTCAGGCGTGCCACGCCTTTTCCGACGTGATAAACCTGACCAAGAACCCGAACCCGAGAACTTGACCAACCTGATTGAGATCATGCCTATACCGCCTCGTCGAACCCCTGACAATTAAACCAATCAAAATGACCCAATTGACAATCCCAAACAATGCATCCCTACGTCTTCTCAAGTTTCTAACCTGTTCCTTCCCAAATTTCCCTGCACCAGGATTCAGTCAGTGATAGAGATGATGTGTGTGTCTTGTGTGTGCCTGTTCTCTCTGCCTCTTGTTCCAGTGCCAGCCAATGTTCCATCGGGAACATCACCGAGCCAAAGGGGGATGTGTAATGCCACGTTGGCATGGAGACACCTTTCACTACAAGTCACAAAATGCCAGCTAAAGAAGCGGCGCCTCTCTGTCTGCATTTACCCCTGTTTTTCTTATCTCTGCAAGGATTGAGATTGTAAAGGAATTTTTCCTTTATGTGTATTGATCTTTAGTGAAACATAGGTTCAAGATGTATGCCTCATCTGTTTTCTCACTTGCAGTGAGAAAACACTTTGTGTGATGAGTTACGATGAGAGAGGTAGGGAAAAGCAGATGGTTAAGGAGTCATCATGGGGGCATTTACAACTTATAGCCTGGGGGTCAAGGGGGCATTTGCCTCCCTTTTCTGCATAACCATTAATAGATAAACAACCTGGTATCTCTCCCTGTAGGGGAGGGAAGAGGAAAGCCTTGAAGGGAAGGACTATAAAAACAGGCTGGCACTGCTTTTCCTTATCTGCTCCTCACTGACTCGCTTTATGTGTATTAGTGACGAGGATCTCTCTTGCAAGAGAATAAATACTTTTATTACTATAATTTGGACTCAGAGTTGTCTCTTACTCAGTGATGATGTTTGTATGAAAGAAATTGCCACAACAATTTGGTGTCAGAAAGTGGGATTCCTTGGACGTGACTTCTGGACCTGACAGCGGACGGAGGCTGATCACCTTGGAGCTGAAAGTTCCAACACTACCTCGCAAAAAAGATTCAGAGACGAGGGACCGATTCCGCTGTTGGTACCGGAGGGATCGACCACTGGAATCAAAAAGAACCCAGGTGGCACAAAACGACATCTCTGGTAAGAGTCAATTAAATTCAGTTTAATTAGGGGGGAAAGAGTGAAATTGAACCATATTGGCTGAAAACTGTTTCTGTGGTAGAGTAATCTGGGCACGAACGTTCAGATAGGTAACCTGAGATTAATTTGAGATCTGTACGGATCAAGAGGGTTTCAAACAGGTACCGAGGACTCTGGGCACGAACGTTCAGATAGGTAACCTGAGATTAATTTGAGATTTGTACAGATCAAGATAGGTTTCAAACAGGTACCGAGGTTAATTGGGGTTAACTAAAAAATCGAAAGATTACCAGACTCAAAAGCCCCTCCCCCCAGCACACGCTTTTTTCGTCGGGGAACAAAGAACCTACCTAGTGGATTTCGAAAGAGGAAACTCGTGGCTATTGGAACGGTGTACTCAAAGAAACAATATATATAAATATATATATATATATATATATATATATTGATGTTGTACTCTGCCTTTCATATGCTTGGTATGATTATTTAGAATGTGGAATGTTTTAATCTGTGCCATAAACTGTGTAGTATATGTACTGTGTGTGGTGTGACGATGTCAAAATTAAATAAATGGAAATTAATTGTTAATCTGTCTTACAGTTATTGGTCATCATTCACATGTGAAATCACTCTGTGATCATTATCTACCAATCTCATAAATGTCAATATTCTTCTACATCATCTACAGTCATGTTTGCAATGATCGAATTAAGATGGTGACGTATTTAGCCCAGCCTTTTCTTTTTACCTTTATCTGGCTGACGTGCATCACTTGCAGCAAGATGGCGGCGGCAGCCGGGAGGTATTGAGCATACTGGGCAGAGTTCCTCTTGAAGACTTCCGTGGCGATTTATTGTTTTATCCGTGGCAAAAGTGTGCGTCGTTGGCGTTCTACTGTGATCGCTCTTCCCGGATAATGCAAAGGAAAATATCCTCGACAGTAGGTGACTAGCAGACAGTCGTTGAGATGCTGCAGGGAAACCCATGCGAGTTAATCGTTCCAAAACCGGAACTGGATCAATGGAGTGGGAGTCTCCAGCCTTGTGTACCAGTGCCTAAGAAGTCCTGGAAAATGTGTACCAGACTATTAAAGAGGGAGAGGGAGTCGTGAGTACCATTAAGACTGCTGTGGATGACTGTTGACGGTTTTTGATAGGGGAATTTATTTTCTTATTGTTTAATATTTTGACTTTGAGCTATTTGATGTGGACTGTTCACTGTTTGAATTAAAACTTGGTTTGTGTACTGGACTATTTTTTTTTCCCATTCTTTCTCTGTGCCTATTTTTTGGCTGGACAATTTTGAAACCTGCTTTTAATTATCACCTTATTTATTTTTAAATGAAAAGTACAAGTCTCGTGATTCATTTTTTTATTAGTAATCTTTCCACCACTGTAATTCGGTTAATTACATTGACAATAAATGAAGATCTCACTATTTGTATCTAGCAAGCCAGTCTATCGATGTATTAACTACAGTTTATAAACTATGAATCAACTATAAACTAATAGTTTGCAAATGCTATAAGTACTTTATCATGCATACTTACATAGTGTTACCATGTTGGGTTTAGTTTAGCCATAAATTTTAACTTATGCATTAAATATCAAACATGTACTAACATGTAGTTTGTCACAGACTGGTCAAAGAGACAGAGAGGCAGACGCAAGTCAAAAGGTGATTTATTCACAATAACTCAGGCAGGGCTTCCAACATAGGATATATAACGAAGAAGGCTCTGGAAGACGGATGTACAGTATAACTGTAAGTAAACTTGCGTTTCCTCAGGCAGGAACGAGATCCAGGATGGACGGGCAGATAGGCAGACAATGACCAGTGTAGAGCGCTGTGTAACCTTGAGATCAGCCGATGAGTGACTGAGGTGAGTGAGCTTATTGTAGTATATCAAGGACCGAATCAGACAAATCAAGATTCGATCAAAGCATGGTTGAAACATGAGGAGCCGAATTCCACAAGACAACAGCAGGAAGTCATAAATAAGACCCCTAGCTCCAGCCCGTCTGAATACACCCTGGAACATTAAAACCAAAGGAACACTTAATGATAATTCCAATGCAGGAAGGAGGCTAGCAAATTTGGTAATACATTTGAGTAATAAATATTTATGGTCAAAGAGATGCAACATGTGACCATTACCCGACCACACCAACAAGACAAAGGATCCGGCTGAAATTCCTCGGGTCACAAAGACTGTAAAATCATCTTAAAAAACTTTAATTCTCATTGTTAATGAAACTAATAATTTCTATGCATAACTGCATATTATGTATGTGACCCACAAATTTGACTATCCTTGTTTTAATAATTGTGTTTGTCGTGCTTTTAATTAGTATTGACTAGCTTAAGCCTTATGGGTTAATGTCATGTTTGGTATGTATGAGTTTGATAATTCTAGCTTTAAACATTCCTTCAAAGTGATTTTCTGTCAAATGTATCATATTCTGGTTATAGAAATCACATCCAAAAGGATACTTTGCAAGAGTATGTAAAATTCGATCAATGTGACTGACCATGACATGTTGATTTATTGATTGGGTGGAGCAACAAAGCAGCAGCCAGAGCCCAGCATAGGATCTAATTGGTCAAGACAACCATTGGGGAGGTGTCTGAAAGCCGAGTTTAAATACTAGGACACCCTCTTGAACCTCTCTCTCTTGAAAATGCTCTCTTGAAAATGCCATCTACAAGCTCTCTCTAACTCTCTCTTCAGCCATGTGCTCTGGCCCACAAGCCAGCTTGCTACCATGATGAGAAGAAAAACCACCTAGTCTCTTTACATCCTTTTATTCTTTTACTTTAGTTTATTTTCTTTCCGTTGAGTTTCGTGTGCTAAGTTAAATTTACCAACTCCGAGTCCGACCTTGAGAGCCCATCCAAATTACCACCAGCCCACAACTCCGCGAAACCAACCAAGAAACATCGCCCACTTCAACGACTCCTGAACTCTAAGCCAATCAGCGACTTCGGAGAAACCCTTTCCTGCAAAATGGAGGACAAAAGGGGAATCCTTAAACACAAAAGCTACGCAAGTACAAACCCCAGATTCTTGCTGAGCTGGTGTAATTTTAATATAGATTTTAGCCTCATTGAAAAAGTCAATGCAAGTGTTAAATATGTGATTGATGGTTGTTCAGGTTTATGCAATTGCACATATTGCTGTAAACGTGGGATATCAAATTCTCATTCTCTTAATCTAACCCTTTCCTCACTTTCTCTCTTTCTGCAACGTGTGAATGCTTGTGTAGATTAGTTTACATGTCTTAGATTTATATAAATAGTCTTATTTATATTGAAAAAATAAATATCTTGTGTTTGTGCTCACAAGTTAATGTCTTAATCTGTCGATTTTGTTACTGTGCTATTTAATAGTGTTTTCACTATATTTTGGGATTTTAATATCCAGTGCAGAGTTTGTTATACGGCTTGTTCTGTGAATCGCCGTGAAACAGTGAGTCTGTTCAAATTCCCTATAAAATCATTAATGATTCCCTTTGAGCTAAATTGACCTGTTTCCCTTATAACAATATATACATATTATATGTTATCATTACATTATGAAGGGTAGTGGTAAGTGATTGCAGGTGTGCTCAATCAATGATAAGTGAAACCAGGTGAGGGCGTGCGCTGTGATTGGAAAGGGAGCAGGACAGGCAGATCCGTGACATAGGTAAGGCTGTACTTTTCATGCATGGATCCATATGACTCTAGTTGTAACTAAGGATAGCTTTTTAACTGGTTCATGATTAGCTCATGTTTTCACTGATCATAAGTTCATGTTTATGTAAGTATTCATTCAGGTATTAGTACATTATTATTAATTTACCTTTATTGTAAAGTGTTACTAAAACACTGTTACTCACATTTGTGTGTTGTGATATTACTGTTGGATCCAATATAGCCGGCACAGCATTGTGTTTCAGTTTCGATATCTCTGAAAATCCTGCGTTGAACTTTGTCTTGTTTAAAAACAAATTTGTGGTCAAATGAAGCAAGCAAATTAAAGTATCTTACTGAATAAAACATGAATATTAAATAGTTGTCAGTCCTCCGTCGTGTGTGCCATGTGTTCCCGCCTATTGTGTCAATATATGGTTTGTTTCCTATCCTTGTATAGTGTGATAATTAGTTAAGTCTGTTCCAGCTGTGTTTGTCTAATTAACATGTGTATTTAAGTTCCTGCCTGTTCAGTTTCGTGTCATCTGGTCTACTAGTTACTCCCTGTTGTTCCTGTCTGTGTCAGCCTTGCCTTGCCTTGTCCTGCCCAGCCTTGTTTGTCTACATTAAAGACTATTAGTTTACTCCTCATTCCTGTATCCTCCTTGTGTGTGCACCATGACAATAGTAAGTAGTGAAAACAATTGAATAATCAAAAAAGTTATAACACAAGCATCTTCCATCTGAAGACTTGTGGTTGCATTTCGGGGCCAAAAAATTAAATACAATCATTGTCAAACAACATTATAATATGCGTGAAACTATTAATTGGTAATTTTACAATTAATTGAACTACAAATTATACTACAATTGGAAGACACTATAAATTGATCAACTTCGGCATGATGATGATGTTTAATGTCTAAAAAAGAAGAAACAGAACAAAATGTAAGAAACCGAACAAAAAATCACAAGTGGGGTATAACTGGTGTGTATTATGTCGTAGAATAAAAAAGTGAAAGTATCTTGAGCTTGTGTTTACCACAGACTTTATTTTAGGGAATTTATCTCCACTTGAGTTTAACTCCATTGAAACGTTTTTAAAAATCGCTATTTTTCCACGCTAACTTTACATTGCTGATTTGCACAACAGTCCCACATTTATCTGACTAGAGAAAACATCACCAAAACCCACGCAATCAACAAGCACACACTTTTAGAAGGAGAGTTTGCGATCAACACTTGTCGCCTCTGGTGACGTAGCAGCCAGCTAGCGATGATGTATGATGACGTACCAGTAACCAAGTGGCGTCTCATTTCATAGGGGTATGTTTTCACCCCTTGCGCTAATCACCGGGTTTCGAGGGACAAGGGCGAGGGGTAAGAGGAAGGGGAAGGGGTAAGACAGAGAAATGGGATTCACCTTAAGTAACTTTGCAACTATATGTGAACTAGCAGTCATTATAATATTAGTAGGTTGTCTGCTTAATAGCTTAATATCTTCTTACTATCTTACTATCTACTATCTTCTTTAATTTTATATTTTCTAATATCATTTTTATTTTGATGGGTCCACACCATATAACATACTTATATGAGAAACTTTGGAAGTATATATCAACTTATTCTACTGACCTTAAACCTGACCTAACAGTCTACTCTGAGAGTTAGTAGACATGTTTTTGCAAATTAATGAGAGTTAGTTTAAGTGTAGTTGCAACGTTACTTCTAGTTAGTAGAATGTCTAAAGTGGACTATCAAAATAAAGTATAATCAAATTAGTTTTGATGTTTAAATATAAGCTGTTTTAAGCATATAGAGAATGTTTTGAGTTCTGAAAGGTACAGGATGTTTTCATAGTACATTGACCCTTTTAAATGTCAAACGATAAAATAAATTTGGATATCTCAATTCATGACACCACAAATAACTGTAAAATTACCAGGATGGAATTTCTGGTAAATACTGTTAACACAAGAAACATTGTTGCGTCGTTTTACTAGCAAGATACCATTCATACATCACTACCAAAATAGCAGTAAAATGTGTCATGTAATGTGTGAAAGGGGCTAAATAGTAAAACAATTAATTGTATTTGGTATGCTATTTCTTTTAACAAAATAAGCAGTATACATTATATACTGTGCAGTAAGCAATTTGTCATTATTAATTCAGAAAAATTTTACTTGATTTTGAAGACTGGTATATTGGGTCTTTTTTATTTTTTATTCTTCACACAAGAAAGGTCCCATTTACCTATCCCTGTACAATGCAACCTAGACATCACTGAGAGGGGTGCCAGTCTAAATTTGATGCGCAAGAACCTATACACACATACACACACCTTGTTTACAAAGTACATATTTTACGGATGTGGGTGAGATAATTTGAATTCCTGGCAGGCATATTTATAAAGGTTATTAAGCACTTGGTGAAGCATCCATTTGCTGCTGGCGTAAACATGGGTGTGACATTTATCGAGAATGTCCACTGAAATGTCACAGGAAGAGGAAGCGTCCCACTTTTAATTAGGACCTGAGTGTCTTTGAAGAGTCCTCTTATACAAACTTCTGCTCTAGTATAACATCCATTGCATATCTCTTTCTATCTTGTTTCTCACTTTTCCCCATTCATCCAGCAAGATTCAAAATGTGTGTGTTAGCAAATTTTGGATATAACAATTGATAAAGGGATAGTGGTTAAAGCACAGACAAATGGGGAAGGATGTAATTCATCCATCAAGGAAACACGAGTCATTGTTTGCAGATTTTAACCAATAGGAGTCCTGCTTTCCTCCCATGTGAGTCCCACAAATCATAGAGAACTGCAAGCAGGCCAGGGGTCTGTGCTTAAACTAGATTCAGCTCCAGACAAAGAGATAGACAGAAACCCTCTTCTCACAAAAATCACAGAAATAACTGGATTAAAAAACTCTATAGGCATATTTCCTCAAACAATATGAACAAAGCAATATAGTCCTGTTTAGGTCTGTATTCACAGGGTGTGTTGGTAATATATATATACACACATACACATACTAAACAAAATTATAAACGCAACACTTTGTTTTTGCCCCCATTTTTCATGAGCTGAACTCTAAGACTTTTTCTATGTACACAAAAAGCCTATTTCTCTCAAATATTCTATCTAAATCTGTGTTAGTGAGCACTTCTCCTTTGCCAAGATAATTCATCCACCTCACAGGTGTGGCATATCAAGATGCTGATTAGACAGCATGATTATTGCACAGGTGTACCTTAGGCTGGCCACAATGAAAGGCCACTCTCAAATTTGCAGTTTTACTGTATTGAGGGGGTCCAAAAATCAGTCGGTATCTGGTGTGACCACCATTTGCCCCACGCAGTGCTACACATCTCCATCGCATAGAGTTGATCAGGTTGTTGATTGTGGCCGGTGTTGTTTGACTCCTCTTCAATGGCTGTGCGAAGTTGCTGAATATTGGCAGGAATTGGAACGCGCTGTCGTATACGCCGATCGCTCAATGGGTGACATGTCTGGTGAGTATGCTGGCCATTTTATATATATATATATATATATATATATATATATATATATATATATATTAGTGGTGGGCGTTATCGGCGTTAACGTGCTGCGTTAACGTGAGACTCTTATCGGCGATAAAAAAAATATCGCCGTTAATCTATTCTCAAAGTTGGGTTGGGAGCTGGGTCTATACTACGCAAGCTATGATGACTTTCACCCTGATATTTTAGCGCGGATGTATACCTAGCCGAATTGCACTGTAGGGGGCGAGAACGAGTCTTCGAACTAGAGGCTGGCATTTTTTCAGGAATCCCGCGGGATGGGAAACAAAATCGCTACGAATCACGTGAATGATGCAGTCCGTGATGGACAGATTGTTAACGGCTGGTCTATGTGGTAATACACTCGGACAGGACATCCAAACGCTCACCTATCATTCATAAACCTCAAATATGGCTTTTCATCTGAAAGATGTATGTAGTAGCAACTTTACATGGCCGCTCAATATGATGTTAACCTAGAGAAATGTGCTCTATTGAAGTGTTTGTGTGGAGACTGGAAGCGCGTTTGCTGCAGGACAGGCTCCGGTGCGCTCACTTGCTCCTAAAATCTCCGTCATTTTTGGTCATACAGATAAAAGTAGCCTAATACATCTTTCGAATCTGTAAAGACTCTACGTTTATTTGTGTGCACTCAGAATAACAACGAAACGTTGCGCTTTTAAGCAAACAGGATGCGCTTTAGGTCTCATGTGAACTTGAGCGAGAAACTTCGAAACTCCGTCTTTGAAAAATATATCTATAGAGAGTGAAATGTCAAAAATAAAAATAGAAGACGTGTGTGTTAGCATGGATGATTTACATGAAATTTAATCTGTGCAACACTGTGCATAAGATGGCTTTCAGTTCAATATAATAACAAAAAACGAAATTTGGGGTTTTTATTCAACTAATAAGGTGGGCACGCAGTGATCTGTACTATATTTTTACTGTAATTGACAGTTATCGGCAAAAAAAAAAAAAACAACAACACGGGAGTGGGAGGGAATGGGAGTCATTCTTCCGGGAGTGGAACGGTACGGGATTTTCCCCCAGTTTTTTCGTGGGATTGGGACGGGAAGAGATTAAAGTTTGTGATGCATTTTGGAGACAGGAGATGAGCCCCTGGTCTAATGCGCCACCTGGCTTGAGAAACCCGTTCTCAAAGACTTACTTTTAGTCATTATTTGGGTAGCACACATATTCTGAATGTCTTCGGCAGTTTTCAAATGAGCCATTTTAATCTAGATTAATCTAGATTATTTCCAAGATTACAGTGAGATTAATCTAGATTAAAGAAAATATATATCACCACTATATATATATATATATATATATATATATATATATATATATATATAAATAGCCTAATCTTATCCTTGCAGCGCATCAGTTATGCGGTAATTATTCAGAATCAGAATTCTGATTCAGAATTATTGTGGGGCAAATTAATTGTACCTTTAATTTAATAATAAAAGTAACTTCATAATAACAAAATGCCTAAGAAAAATAAGATTGTAACAGGCCTACGTTAATTGGAAATGCCAAATCAGGGCCCTAGATTCATTCTGCTCACTGGTCGCTCTTTTGCGACTAACTTTCTCAGTTGGTCTCACAAGCACATCATTTGGTCACAATTGTATAATTTATTTTTTGCTACAACATGGGGGAATTCCTCTTTTGCTATATTATAAGCCGGACTTCAGATGCTTTCGCTTTTGAATTTGCGATATTAAGTCATGTTTTACAAGACAATATAATTGTCTGTTTTGCTTATATCTATTAATCTATCACTTTTTAAGACTAAAACAAAATATGGATTTTTTTTTTATTCTTAGTTAAAAAGCACAACAACAATAAAACAGCAGGCTACAATGACAAACTAGCTTACATCATTGATTAACAAAAATGAATAAAATGAGGCATGGCATACACCACATGCAGTATTATATACGGATTATTAAATTACAGAAAGCTGAGCAAACACTGATTCAAGGTTCAAGGTTTCTTTATTTGTCACATAATAAATTATACAGGGTATAATCAGAAGTGAAATGTAAATCAAATCAGGTCCGCTCAGTGGACAGTGCAAAAGAATAAAAATACAAATTATATAAAAGTAACACAACACAAGATCATATATATGGTAAAAAAATTGAAATAAGAGTAAAATGTGCAATAGAATAAAAAGTGCAAAACAATAAGATGTGCAAAAACAGTATACTGGGACTTAATAAATAGTAATATGAACAAGAGGGATGTGCAAGAGGGATGTGCAAACGGGTTGTACCGGGTATGTACACATAGCAGCAATACGGGTGATGAGAATATGAATGTTTTACAGTTAATAATGAGTCTCATAAGTGTTTATGAGACTGGGTTTGTCAGGAATAAAAATAAATATAAGAAAGCCTTAACGTGAGGTAAACAGCAAAGATACGCTTTTTAAAATGAAAGCAAAACTGAACTTGCTGTCGGTGACCATGCTTGCATTTTTTCCACAAGAATATCAACATGTTCACTTTCTCTGGTTTTAAGAAACTGACTTTTACTTTACTTTAGCGTGAAAAACAAATCCTCCGTCTTCTATCCTTTCCTCAATATTCGCATAATTTTTGCTGTGCGTTTGCGCTCATGCTGACATGGCGAGTATAAACCAGGCTCTTCACCCGAACTGCTCACACTGAAAACGCCTCTCTTTGCGTGATCAGTGCTAAAGAGGATGTTTTTGAAAGTTGGTTCTTGAATCATGCATTTTTGCCAATAATTCTACAATGTGCAGCAACTCTGCAAATATATACAAAGCTGTATGGAGCAGATGTTTTGGAGCAGGAGGCATTGTTGAGCCCAGTGGCACTGATATTTCACACACTTTAAGCTCCTTTACTTTCCAAACATAATAGGATTAGTCCAACAAATCATTCGGTTTGTACTGAAAGCCTCGTACCGAACTGTTTAATACGAATGTGTATCGTTACACCCTAATATATATATATATATATATATATATATATATATATATATATATATATATATATATATATATGCCGTTTAATGGCAATATTAAAGTAAAGTTCGATGTTTTGCTGTCTCTGCTCATCACCATACAGTGCAAGTAAATGCACACAAATTTTAGCAAAAAATATTTTTCAGGAAGAAGATACATGTGATGGGAATTGCTGAAACTACAAACTTTAATAATAGTGCAAACAAATCGTTTATACACTACATAGTGTCACGGTGCTGCACGGGGGAGCCAGGGACGAGGATATAACAAACAGGGTATTTAATGGATGACGAACGGAGGAGATACAGGAACACGGGGAAGGACATCCAAACAGCATATAGACATAAACACAGTTGACATTAACAATAACCGACAGGAAACATGAGGCAGAACAGACTATATATAGGGAGACATAACTGGAAACACCTGGGACGTAATCAGGACACAGACGGAGACAAATCAACTAATGATGGGGAACAGGAAGGAGCATATAAGGGTGAGGAAACAAAGGCAGAGGAAGACAAAGTCTGACACATAGGCTGTTAAACCCTTTGGTATTGGTTTTACAAACTACTTCTTACAGCAACACCAGCACTTTTTCTCAAGTATAAAGCTATGAGGTTCGTGCTGATTTTTAGTGATGACTACAGCTCAGACATGTTTAAAATTAGTATTCAGCATTTGCTTTCCTCCGCAGAATCTCTCATTCTGATTTGTCAGGAAAGTGATGCAGAGACCGCACGGCGAATGATAAGCCAAACATTTATCTAGCGACCGTGTGCTGCACCTTGTCAGCAGAGTCAATATTTACAGTTGAATAACTTTATTTTGTATGTAACAGCAGACTCTGGGAGACCTTACATCTAGGCCATGAATTTGTGAAGAGTTTCTTTCTCTGTGCTTGTGCATTTTTTCCCCTTTTCTTTACTTGTGTTCCATCAGTTTGCAAAAGGGTCTTTCTGTTACAAAAAGACAGCACCCCTGTGAACAAAGCAAGATCCATAAATAAATGCTTTGCTTAGTCTCGTTACTGGTGCAGAAACAACCTAACTAAGACCTGGGAATGAATTGGGGAGGATTAATGGTAGAGGTAAGGGAATAACACTATTCCAAACATAATTTATTTATTCAACATTTTCTTAATGTTAGTGCAGTTTTGCAAATATTATTTTCAAACAAAATACAATCAAAATAATAACAACTAACAAAAATCATGTTAAAAACTCATATCATAAATTATTTTAACATTAAATATTCACAAGATGAATTAGTTCCTACAACGATAAAACATAAAGGAGCTTTAACTAGGTTAAAAAAAAATGCAATGTGTCTGAGCTGTCACATTGTGATCTGCAACCTCTAATTTGTAGACAGAAAACTGATTATTTTTAAATTGTCTCAAATATGACGTTTCTGTTTGACTTGTTAGCACAGTCCAGCTAATCCTGGATGGGAGGCACAATAACTATACTATTCTGCAGGTCGTAGAAAGGTAATGTGTGAAAAATCATTAAATATTATTTAGGGCTGTCATTGTTAACACGAGCAAAGTCCCTGAGAAGGGAACAAGACATTGTGTACAGCCTTAGTTTACGCTATGGGGAATCACCTTTCTCTTGAGAATTCTTAAACCTGATTCATTTAAAAAATGGGGGGAATAGCACCCTATATAATGCGGCACTGAGTGGCATTGCCTCAGAATCTTTCAGCTGAACAAGAAATTACATGAAAGACCTTATCATATGTAACAAAGCATTAATGCAACATCTTGTTCCTCAGAAAATGTCACTTCATGAAAGTGTGAGGTGACAGCGCTAAACCGAATGGAAGAACTCTATATTGGTGTGGAGTTATGTCATTGTATATGTTCTCAATTGACCCTGTGACTTAGTTTCTGGAAGTGGGTGGGATGACACACTGGTGCGCAATTATTAATAAATGGCCACTGCTCATTCTTATCGTGTGGTGAATGCAGGCCAAACGAATCTCGATTGTCTGTGTGTAAAGTTTGTATCCTCTGTTATGAGAACTGGCATTCTCAGCTGCGCCAACAGGTTATGGGCCCAGTAAAGAGTTTGGGAGCCGATGGAATCGTTTGTTTTGACGGAGATGAAAATAATTATGAACTGTGGGAAACTGTGAGTTTCTGGCACATTTGCGTCTGCTCGCCTTAAAAACCACTATATTGGAGCCCCACCACGGATGATGAGGTGAAGACACCAGTAAAAATGAAGAGGCATACGCAGTTCTAATTCAATTTTTGGATGATAAGAGTCTGTCGCTTGTAATTAGAGACGCCGCTGATGATGGCAGAAAGGCGCTACAGATCCTGAGAGACCATTAAGCTGGTAAAGGGAAGCCACGTGTGATATGTTTGTATACAGAGCTGACATCGTCAGAGTGAATGAAACCATTACAGATTATTTTATTCGTGCAGACACTGCCATCACAGCACTGCGGAATGCAGGAGAGACTTTAAGTGACGGCTTATTGACCGCAATGATTTTAAAGGGTATGCCTGACGTATTTAAACCATTCTCCGTTTACATTACGCAGAGTGATGAAAAGTTAACATTTGCCGATTTTAAAACTAAATTAAGGAGCTAAGAGAGCACAGAGAATGTTGGTACTGCTAGCTCGGGTGAGGACAGCGTGATGAAATTCAAAGGAAGAGACCACTGGAGTGTGAAACTCACCTGTTAAAACTGCAGCCAGAAAGCCCACAAAGCCGCGGAGTGCACGTCAGCTGCTGGGGAGTGCAAGGAGCAGAGACAGTGGTGCAGTTTCTGTAAAAGCACTACGCACAAAGACTTGCACTGTCGACGGAGAAAGTGGGATAAGGTGAAGCAAGCAGTGGACGAGGAGGAGGACCACGCGTTCACATTCAAGGTGGAGCAGGTGGACGATGCTCCGGTCGGCGGAGTGAAGATGAAAGGTCTCATGGTAGACTCCGGAGCCACTAAACACATCGTCACAGACATCGGGAAATTCGAGGATATTGACTCAAGTTTTAAGCCTCAGAGTCATATTCTGGAGTTGGCTGATAGAGAGTGAGCCAGCGGTATCGCATTGAAGAAAGGCACCACTAAATTGTGCTTGAGAGACAGCAAAGGCCGCATTGTGGACATGATGTTGATGGAGGCGCTTTATGTGCCATCATTTTCCCAGGACATCTTATTGAGAATTAGAGGTAAAACTGACCATTCCATGTTAAAATGTGAAGTGTGTGTAAAAGGCAAATTTCCTCAGAACAGATATAGAGAACCAGTTGAGAAAGCAAAAGATGTACTTGAACTTGTTCATGCAGATTTGGTTGGTCCTATAGAGCCAGCAGGAAAATATGGTTTCAGATTTGCTTTGGCATTCACAGATGACTATTCAGGAGCTGTGTTCACTTATTTCTTGAAAACTAAGAGTTATACTGTTAAAGCCACAGAGAGGTTCATTGCTGATGTTGCACCGTATGGTAAAATCAAATGTATAAGATCAGATAATGGAACAGAGTTTACATCTTCTGTGTTTGAGTCACTGCTCAGTAAAAACATCATTAGACATGAAAGCTCAGCTCCTTATTCACCCCATCAAAATGGGACAGCTGAAAGAGCTTGGAGAACACTGTTTGAAATGGCAAGATGCATGTTAATTGAGAGTAAATTACCAAAAGAGCTGTGGACATATGTGGTACAAACTGCTGCTATAATCAGAAATCGATGCTACAATAGACGTCTTGGACAAACTCCATATAATCTGATAACTGGGAAGAAGCCTGACCTGTCCAAAATGAAAGTGTTTGGAGTAGAATGTTGTGCATATAAATATGACAAGAAAAAGTTGGACACTCGCTGTAAAAAGGGAATATTTGTTGGTTATGACAAAAACAGTCCAGCATATCTTGTCTTCTATCCAGACACAGGGAAAGTACTCAAAAATAGGCTGGTAAAGTTTGTTACAAAGAGTACCAATGAATGTGACACTCAAACAGAGGAGGATGCGTATGAACACTTTGAACATGGGAAGAAAGCTGAACCCCAGTTACCAAAACTTGACATGACTAAAGTAAGACCACAAGAAATAAAAGTAGAGTGTGATTCTAAAACTGACTTAAAAATTGAAAGTGAGAGCAGTCAGAGTGCTCGATATCCAAAAAGAGAGTGGAGACCTCCTCAGTACTATACAGAATATGATTATGAGTCAAAAGGTGATGAGGATCAGGCGTTAACAAATATTGACTATTGCTATCGTCTTGCATGTGATGTCCCTCAGACACTGAAGGAAGCGTTGAGCTCTTCAAAATAAGAACAGTGGGCTAAAGCTATGAAGGAGGAGATGGACTCTCTGATGGAGAACAATACCTTCACATTAACAAACTTACCTGAAGATAAACATGCAGTGGGGGGCAGATTGGTTTACCCCATAAAAAAAAATCCTGATGAGAGAATATATAAGGCCAGATATGTGGCAAAGGGTTATAGTCAAGTGCCTGGTATTGATTATAACGAGAGGTTTTCACCTACTGCTGGATATGACCTCTGTACGTGTTTTAATGCAGCTCGCAGCGCAGTATGATTAAGAGTTACATCAAATGGATGTTAAAACTGCATATCTGCATGCTCCTATAGACTGCGAACTGTATATGGAGCAGCCTGAAAGATTTGAGGTAAAGTTAATAACAGGAGAGAAATTGGTGTGTACACTCTAAAAACTGCTGGGTTGAAAACAACCCAATTTGGGTAACCCAGCGCTGGGTCAAAAAGGGACCAACCCAGCGCTGGGTTATTTTAACTCAACCATTTGGGTTATTATGTTTAACCCAGCGCTGGGTCAAAAAGGGACCAACCCAGCGCTGGGTTATTTTAACCCAACCATTTGGGTTATTATGTTTAACCCAGCAGGCTGGGTTGCTTTTTTATGGTTTAAAATTACTACATTGCTAGGCTAAAATGAACCAAATCGAGCTAGATATTAAACCTACAAATCTTGTTCATTTTAAAATAAATTTTACACACAAAGAATGACTATCAAAAGGTAAATATTTATTAAAAACAAGACAAAACAGTCAAAAAGTAACATGCATGTTAAGAAGAAATGCAGACAAGTATGGCATTAACAGCTACAGAGATTATAAATTAAGCATTAAACATTTGGTGAAGAACTTTTAAGATCAAAATAGACTTTTTTGGTAAATTTTATATATTGTATAAAAATATACAAAAACACTATTATACAATAATTGTACAGTTAGTTAATAGTGAAGTTCATTGCAAACTATTCTGGAATGAGAGTACACAAATAAACCACAACATTAACACTGATATTATAACATTAAAATAAGCATATGTGTGTGAAAGAATGTGAGCATGTGTATGAATGACTGAGTGTAAACACCATCTCTACTAAACACAGGACAAGCATTTAACATTTGTTTTGTACAAATTATACACTTACAGTTTGTTTCATAGTCCATGAATACAGATCATGCATCACTGCCAATTTTCATGATCCCTTTATCATAATTGATGTAGTCACGAAGAAGCCCCATCAGCACAGCATGCGGCATCTTTTACAGCATCCAGGGCAGCGTCCTCCTTTAAAACCACTGTTGTATCAGTTTGGGGGAAATTCTCCTCTTTGACCAGCATTCATCCCAGTCACCGCCTGTTCTTCATCAGTGGCCTAAAAGGGAAAAACATTTAATGAAACTATCCATTTTCAGATAGAGGTGCATCCACATCAGTAAGGACAGGTAAATAGTCTGTCACTTTGTGTGGTTGTTTAATGTCTGTCTACCACAGCGCTCTAGAATGCTATAATGGCAGCACTAGTGTGAAGGCATGTAATATTGTTTATGTAAATATATTGCTTTCAGAAAGTTTCTTCTTTACTGAAACATTAAAACAGACATGACATTCACATACCTTACAAATGTCCAAGTACGTGGAGGGCTGCTCTTTAATGGGTTAGTTCACCCAAAAATTTAAATGGTCATTATTTACTCCCCCATGTTGTTCCAGACCCATACAAACTCTGATCATTTTTGGAACAAAAATAAATATTTAATATTCTCTTAATTTCTGTCCTCCATGGCAAGTCTGGAAGACCAATATTTTCTTCTGAACAGACATGTTCACTATCATGTAATTTAAGATTTATACATATATAAATATTGGAATGTATTACTTCTACAATAACTCTATTCATGAAGCTTGAAAATAATGATTATCTAGACTCTCAATGGATGAACAAAAAATTATGAGAATGACATAAGGGCAAGTATAAAATTTTTTGTGTGAACTATTCCTTTAAGAAAGGAAGACCAAGAACGATGACTCTCCAAATCAGACAACTCCAAAGTTGGTTTGGGTTCTGCAATGAAAAACACAGACATCAATGGTTTATATAAAATATGAACACGTAATCATACTGTTGTTGCATTAAAATGTGAAATAAACAAGAAGGAGACAACAGAAACATTTATTTTCTAATAAATAACTTACAATCTCAAACGAATGATGCTCTCCTATGTCTCTGGCAATCAACATCTACAAAAAACAAAGAAACATTCTTTTAGTCTTAGTAAAAAAATTGATAACATGAAATTATGAAGTTTACTTGCCTTAAATGGTCGTTCCCTCTCTTCCGAAGAAGCTGAGAAAACCGCCTCCTCCTCACACAAGCAGGCTTCTGTGTCCTTAACTCCAAAGTTGGTTTGGGTTCTGCAATGAAAAAGGGACACCAATGGTTTACATAAAATATGAACACGTAATCATACTGTTGATACATTAAAATGTGAAGTAAACAGGTAGGAGACAACAGAAACATTTATTTTCTAATAATCACTTACATCAATCTCAAAATAATGATGCTCTTGTAAGGCCCGGCTCGATCGACCCAATGACGGCAGTCGTTCAGCGGGTGAAGGCCTTTTGCGTATTACAGTCTTTCCTTTTTCACGACACAACCAGATTAAATGGAACACTTTCTCTTATATATTTTATCTCGTTATTTTATCTGACTCCATAAATGAAAAGGTTTTAATGATATCTGTGCATCATTAAAATATGAAACGATGATTATTCTTTTCAGCTCTTTTTAATACTTTATCCGCTCAGATGTAGGGAAACTATATCGCTTAGAGGCCCTGTTTTTCACAGGTCTCACGGACACAATCTCGTCAGGCCCGGTCATCAATCAGAGGTAAATTATGGTTATGTATCTAAGATTTGCCGTTAATTCACACGTACACAATCAGAGATATCGGATAACCCCCTTGGAGCCCCCTCAGAACTTCAGTTCAATCGTTTACTTCAGTACAGGTTTCTTGGCCACTATCAGATATGTTAGCAGATCAATGTACCACACTTGTAATAGCTTTGGATTGGTCAAGTCCTTGTTTAAAGTAACATTAAATCAAAAGTCAGAGGTATAGGCGTACCCGAGTTTAGTCTGACCAGACGGCATTCGCCGTCCCTAAACGGAATTATTACCCGCCTCTGCACCCAAGTAGACTTGAAATGACGCCGGGTATTAGCCGTCGCTAAAACTGACGCAGGCTTGCGGAAATATACGAATCCACTAATCTGTTAGGGAGAAAGCAATCTTAGAGGCAGTCAGAATAAAATCAAACGTTACAATTTATTGACCAGGTAATCGAAGCAATAATTCAAAACTCCAATGTTACAAGAATAGAATCATCAGTTAAATTACTACCTGGCAATGAAAATTACACACAGCGATTTGTGTGGGCAGTCAACCAACAGACGCCTAGAACCTTGTGACCCGTTTCCTTATAAACCCAGATAATTCAATAAGCCCACCAAATGGTGGTATCTTGTCATTATAATTAGTCTTTAGAATTTGCAACCAAATGGCTTCTTGATATCCTGTGGCAGAGAATGCTTATTTACATACAGGAGGTGATTTGAATAGAAGATCAGGGGGAGGACACACCCTTCAGTTGTACACTACACTTCTCATACTTTAGAACTTCTTTTTGCTTTTCATTATGATTGGGAGAATGAGACCATTTTACCAGGCGCACTGAGACATTTCAAATGATATCAAACATGTACAGTTACTTTTTTGTACATACATTACATTGCATGGGTTTTTCAGTGAGTTCTAGAAAGGGGGGGCAAGGGAAGATGATGAGACCGTAAGTACAGGATGTGATGCTGCTGTTACATATGCAATAGATAGTTTTTGTAGATTCTCAGGAGGGCCTTTTGTCCTCTCGGGGGGGGGGGGCATACTGGCACCAGGCTTACAGTTCCTCCCTCTGGCACTGTTTTGGGCCACTCACAGGGTTTCCTGCAGTGTCACTTCAGTCGTTGCATGGTGGGCAGTTTTAAGGGGCTGAGGGTTAGGATAGTGTTGGTGGATGCTTTTACTGATGTGATGAGGTGTCGGAAATAGCAACATTGGAATAGCGTGAAGGAGAAGATGAGTGCGCTTCCAACTGCGCAACCTCGAAGTACCCAGTCCCACCAGGTGTATGCAGTCTGTGCCGATCGGGTAGATGAGCTAGACAGAATCTGTGCAGTCTTCGGCCAAGTTTGTCTCCACTTGCGCTTGAGAAAGGTGGTACCCTGTTTGGAGGATGACGTTCTGTACCAGGTCCATCGTGTCAATCAAGGCTTGTGTTCCGTGTTCATAAAAGGTGTCGTCCCACCATGGGGAGACCTCTGTGTCCTTTGGCATCCTTCCGAGGATGTCGATCTGGCCCATAGAAAAGTCCTCTGTCACTTCCAAGCAAAATGAGTGATCAGCAGGACAGGTCAGTCCTCCATATGTGAACGAATTCATCTCACTGATGACACACCACTGTGTATGAGACACCTGAATAGCATTTGAATGGCCATGCAAAGATTCAACATTTATGAGTTTGCTATCATTGGGAGAGAAAGGTTGTAATGTGTTACATGTACAGACAATATAATTGTGAGTTTCATGACAACAAGTGCGACTGGTAAATAAGATCTCAGTACCCTTCAACGTCATATATCCAGTGAGGTGATCCCATTTAATTACCTGATCTTTAACTACCATGCCAATGGATCGAATATTAGTGGAATTGGGATAAACTTGATCTGGGTGGATTAAAGGAAAAGTGACAAAAAATCCAATGCAACCAATACATTCGTTTCCAGTATACATCATAATTGTGGATAATAATTCTGAATACTTTACATTTTTCATTTTTTTCGAAGAGAACCATCTATGTAAATCTAAAACCTCAATTAAATCGTTCAAAACATGTCTCGGGGTCTTGTGAAGACGAAGATCTAAAATTTCCTGTCTTGTTGCAGTGAATAAATCTTGTGCATATGATCTGCAGGCTAAGTCACGTTCGATGGTACGGGTCTGATTGAACAATGTGTGGCTGATCGTTAGAAGCGCCTGCGCCTCGGAACGAACCGCTTTGATAATATTATCATTGCTATTGGTGATGTGTTGGAAACCAGTGGCCATCTGATCTGTTAACCATGTGGAGAATTGAGATTGTTTGGTTATTTTATAAGTGTTGGCTGCTGAATTAATTGATCCGAACAGGCCGGCTATACTGCTGAGCAGGTCTCGTTTTGAGCGAGCAGGTGGAATTTGGACGGCAAGTCTGTCTTTGTAATCAGAAATTAAATCATCATTCGTGTAGTGTGTACATGTTACCTATTGTGTCACCTGGATCTATTTTAAGTTGATACCAGGCAGTGAGGTTGTGCATGAATTTTGGTGCTCGAGTGTGTCCTGAAATGTTTCTTGTAGGTGGGTGGGTGTTACCTGAACTACAACAAATTTGTGGCGTGCAATTTGGGTCCGGTACTAATCCGGGAGGCCATGTAACTGTCTCTTTTGGTGCGACTGTGATTTTTTTGTGTGGATGGCCCCTTGGAGTATTTCCACACCCACCTCCCACATTTCAGGTTGTGTGTGAGTGAAATCCTTTGGCCCAGTCTGATGCACGTGGGCCCAGACACTTTCCTTTCATCTGGTCTCCATGGGATCTCAGTACCCTTCCTGGCACCAGGCTTACACTCTCATATGTATCTGGCAATCAAAATCTACAATAAAAATAAAGAAACATTATTTTAGTCTTAGTAAAAACAAAGGGATGAAATTATGAAGTTTACTTGCCTTAAAACGGTCTTTCCCTCTCTTCTGAAGAAGCTGAGAAAATCGCCTCCTCCTCCTCCTCACGCACGCACGCACGCTGGCTTCTATCCTTAACTCCCGGCACGGGCACAGCGAAGACACAAGCTCAACAAGTCTGAAATATTACATACAAGACATTACTGTTAACAATGATCACTTCATCAGCCTCAAAATAATTATGCTAGTCTTTACATAACGCCGTTTCCTTTAGGAAACTACATTCAGTTTAACCGCGAACAATACAATAACGAATTAACATGTTAATAACCGTCTATTAACACCTCAAAGAGAGCAGATATTGTAAAATCTTATTTAAATATGACATAAGACACTCACAGACGTTATAAAAGTACGTTAAGTTACCTCTTCCGTTCAGTAAAAGAGACCGTTAAGATCTCCGTTTCTGAGGCGAAAACCGCCTTCCATGAAACCTCAAAATACTCCCGGACACAAACAATGAATGATAACTTTAAATGTTTAATCTTTACTTACCATAACGTCTTTCACTCGCTTCTCGCTTCTTTCAGGCTGAGAAAATGGCGGCTTCTCGCACTGGTGTCGTCGGGGTGCCCTCGGATGTTGACGTGACGTGCGTGCTCTCCTTCACGTACGCGTTCCCAACCCAGCGCCGCTGGGTTATGATAAAGACCAATTTTCAACCCAAAATTGGGTTAAAACAACCCAACGTCCTTACCCAGCGGTCTCAACCCAGCATTTGGGTTGAAAAAACAAACGTTTTTTAGAGTGTAAGCTCAATAAGTCTCTGTATGGTCTGAAGCAATCAGGACGAAATTGGAATAAGATGTTGCATGATTTTCTAACTGAAAATTGTTTTGTTCAAAATTTAGCTGACTATTGCGCCTATAGTAAACAAATTGACAAAGAAAGAGTCATATTGATCATTTGGGTTGATGACCTTATTATTGCAGCGAATAATGATCAAATACTCAAAAGTGTGAAGGAAATGTTGGTAGCTAAATTTAAAATGAAAGATCTTGGAAAACGTAGACATTTCCTGGGCATTGACTTTACACAAACAAATGGTGTAATAAAAATGAACCAGAAAAGATACATCACCAAAATTTTGGAGAGATTTGACATGACTCGCTGCAAACCAAGATCAACACCATGTGAAATGAAAATGAAATTTGACAATGATGGTGAGCCTGCTGATCCAAAGAGGTATCGTGCAGTGGTTGGCAGTTTAATTTATGTAATGACAAGTACTTGCCCAGATTTTAGCTTTATTGTTAGTAAATTGTCACAATATCTATCTGTACCAAAAGATCAACATTGGGTTGCAGCTAAAAATGTGTTGAGTTATTTGAAAGGCACTGTGGACCTGGAATTGTGTTACAAGAAAAATGATGTAAATCTTAAACTTGTGGCCTATAGTGATGCAGACTTGGCAGCAGACCTGATTGACTGGCGTAGTGTTACTGGTTGCTGTTTTAGTTTGTGTGCGAGTGGGTCTATTATTTCCTGGAAGTCAAAGAAACAACAAACTGTTGCTTTATCCACATGTGAAGCTGAATGCATGGCTTTTTCAGCTACCACTACTTTTTCGCAGGTGACGGTTTGGAGGTCCCAACTATCAGTACTTAAGACTGATGCCAAATCGTGAATGCTTTCCACTTCCAGTGCAGGATGTAGTTTGTAGAGAGATGGAAACTGACTTTAGAATTGTATAATCCGGAGTGTGCTGCATTAATGTGCTATGGGCTGGTCCAGCAGCCTGGTTGGAGACAGGGGTGTCTGAAGACCTGCTGCAGTACAGAGAGAGACAGAACAGCAATGCAGACTCGGGGGGTCCTGATCTGAAGGATGAGATTGATGATATAAGGGACTTCCTGTGTGTGCATCTGCATGATTCTCCCTTGATTTTTTTTTTTTTTAGTCTTCTTTTGTATTATTTTTTACCCAAGGAGCTCTTGAACCCCACAAGGCCATCCAAAGCATTCACAAGTCCAAACGCATATTTGGTACCATAGCACTAGCGTTCTTGGGGCCTGACTCATGCAAAGTAAATCATTCTTTTCATTGTAATGCTTTTGAGAGATGTGATAATGCTTTTCCTGCCAAGGCTCATTCATACTTTGCATATACATGTAAAACAAGGTTTTTCTTTCAATCTGAGGGAAATTTGACCATTGACTTTACCAGCCAGTGATGTTTTTCACGGAAATAATTTGGAGAAGGAGGAATATATTAGCAATTTCAAGAGTAGAAAACATTATTTGGCAATGCTTTCTTCTGCAGATTAACTCTGCAAGGAATATTTTTCAAATTTGGATTGAGATAATCGTGGCATCTTGGCACATGCACCTTGTCCAAGAGATGTTGGTTAGTGTTTGTGATGGGGCTTCACCAAGCAAAAACTAATTTGGACATACATATATTCAGTGTGTGTGTGTGTGTGTGTGTGTGTCTTGGGGATGTAATGATTACCGGTTTGGCAATTAATTATGACAAAAAATTCCCCACGGTTAGTATTACCATTTCCTATTTAAATTATCATTAAAACCGCATTCGATCACCACGATTTGAACAACTCATGATAAATAAATACGGTCCAGCACAGTTTTAAGTAACAGTGTATGCAGAGTAGCTTCATTTTGAGTGAAAACAGGGTGAAAAAGCTGGGAGGTTTTTAAAGAGTGCCAAGGGAAATATCCAAATGAATATATTAATTAATTGTTTATATGAATGTACCTCTGAAGGTTCTGACTGTCTTCAGAAACGATACAATGGCAATTTGTTTTCCTCTTCACTCCATGTAGGTCGCTCCTAAAGGAAGTGTTTGCAATAACAATCCTACTTTGTCCAAGGAGTTTGTAATTCAGCTTTTCCATAAGCGCCACCTAGTGTCAGTGAGTGGATTTACACAGACTTATATTTACCTTCAGCCTGTGTGCAGTTTCTGTCTTGCCAAAGACGGACTGAATTTGCATGCCCTGCTGTAAATTTTGACTGGTTGATGAAAAACAAGCTTATGTGGATTCTACACATTTAAACAATCCAGATAAGCTATATAGAATTATTTATGGAGCAGATAAAATACATACAATCCTTTATTAATAAATTATAATTTTTGCTTAACCCTTTTATTTATTTAAATGCTGAAATGTGAGGTTTACCTTTTTATGGAGCTTTTTCAAAGCATTATTTGAGCATTTACATTAGATAATTAAACATGCTATTAAACTGTTGTCAGTCAAGTTGTCATTTAAAATCTGACCAACATTGGTAATTTTATTGTTTTAGTGATTATGCAATTTTATTTATTTGTTGTTTGTTGATTCTTAAATATTAAACTTGAATATAAAAGTGATTTATATGTCAGTACTTTTTTACATCTCCAGGACATTTTAACAATACCTTGATAATATTGGGCACTATAATTGTGATAAGAAATGTTCATACCGTTACATCCCTTGTGTGTGTGTGTGTGTGTGTGTGTGTGTGTGTGTGTGTGTGTGTGTGTGTGTGTGTGTGTGTGTGTGTGTGTGTGTGTGTGTGTGTGTGCGTGTGTGTGTAAAAATGTTATAATGTCATTTTAATAAGATTTTCATACTTGCAACCCACTACCCATCCTGCAACCCATACGAGATCTCTGTGAATCAACTAGGAGTGTAAAAATAAAACAATCTTTACTTACACAGCATAATGTAAAGGTCTAAATCGGCTGGTAATTTAATTACTACGAATTAAATTAATAAAGTTTGTGTTGAAATAATGTAATAATAGTGTGATATGGGATTCTCAGAGGAAGTACAGTATGTTTTATTGATCTATACTGCCTCAGAGCATAGCAATAATTGATATTTATTAATTAACTAATTTATTCATTCATTTTTCATGATTTTCCACTGACAACAGATTAAGAGCAAGAGCGTACACTGCTTGTGTCAAGCGTATATTCTCCAATTGTTGAATAATGTCATGGTTTTGTTTTCTTTGCGCAGAAAAAGTGTTCTCAGCGCTTCATTAAATTCAGATTGGACCACTGATGGAAGATGGACTATTCTGACGATGCTTTTCATACTTTTATGGACCTCGACAATGCAATTTACCATGCAGTCAAAAGGACAGTCACAAACCTCCATATGGCACAAGCAGAGAAAGAAAAATGAATTATTTTAATGAAAGGTAGAGGTAGCCAAAGACATAAAGGCAAGCTGCCTTGCTGTCTACTGTTTAAACAGTACTGTCTACTGTTGGAGGATACTCCACCCAAAAATGAAATTTTTTGGAACGACATGGGGTAAGTGATTAATGACACAATTTTCATTTTGGGGTGGAGTATCCCTTTAAAAGTGACTGAAATGAAACACTGTACATAAGCAGCATCTGGGTTATTCCTGTTATGCAGTATCGTTTGAACCTTTGCAACAAAAGAAAAAGGTCTGCGTAATTTTAGGATATATTACATAAAACAAGTATGCCAGACTATTATAGAATTTATTTTATTATAATTTTTTTTTACAAAACATTTAACAGAATATAACTGTATGGATCCCAGCAGGGTGTGAATAAATGTTAGTCATTTCTCAACAAGGAACTGACATTTAGCACAAGTGTGCCATATTTTACATTGGATATTTTACCATCTTTTGAAATTTGAATCATTTTAGCCAACAAAACCCAAACATATAATATTTGTTTCTAATAAAAGCATGCTTATAGATAAACAAAAACACAATTTACAAAAAATCCTTAAAGGGGTCATCGGATGCGTATTTTCCACAAGTTTATATGATTCTTTAGGGTCTTAATGAAAAGTCCATAACATACTTTGGTTAAAATTGCTCAATGGTAGTGTAAAACAACACCCTTTTTACCTTGCCAAAAACAGCTATTTTCAGAGCAAGCCATTTTATTGCATGTCACTTTAAATGCAAAGACCTCTGCTCACCCTGCCCCTCTCTTCCGAACCGCTCTCTGAGGGAAGGTAAACTTTAGCCCCATTCATCGTGAAATTTGCTAACTAGCGTGTTATAAGGAAAGGCGATTTGCAAAGATTCATTAAAAAAAACCTTATACTCCCTTCTTCTGTTGGTGAGACTGGATCACGAATGATGAGTGTGAACATAAATGCATTTAGGTAGATCGGGGGCGTATTCCCTTCAAAAACAAAAGTAATCCACTGCGTCTTCAGCTATCAGCTTCAGCTTCAGCTATATATATATATATATATATATATATATATATATATATATATATATATATAAATAGTTCAGATATCTGGAGTAAATGACAACTGCTATTTTCATTATTACATCCAACAACAAAACCCATCAATCGCTTAGGAGACATTATTGTCTACATCTGCTCCTGCGGTGAAACAATGGTGGACTGATGACAGCTCACTCAGGCCGGGTGTAAGGTAAGACACCAGTCCAGTCTGTGCTGAATCGTTACTGTAAATCAACTATTGTGGGAGAGCCCTTTGTCCATGTGATGTCACACAGACAAGAAGCTGAGAGTGGCTTGATCTGAGAAAGGGGTAATGATTTTAGTACATAAAAAAAAGACTGGGTGGATTTTTATCATTATAGGGTGGTTGTGTACACACACTATCAACAAAAATTTCAGTTCAAATTACTTTAATAAAATTGCATGTCACATCCGATGACCCATTTAATAAATTGATAGTTTTTCTTAAATTTGATTCCAAAGCAGTGCTGTATGAAGTCCAGTCTTGAGTACTACAACAATGTTAAAGAGAGAGAGAGAGAGAGAGAGAGAGAGAGAGAGAGAGAGAGAGAGAGAGAGAGAAAGCGCTCTGGAGGGTCAATGTTACAATGAACTGAAACCAGGTTTTATTCACCCTAACGAAAGCATACTTACCACTGTCTAAATCATTCAAACCCTCGTCAGGTCAGAAGGTTAAAATGTCTGGGCATCCAAGTTTCCAGATGTGAGTTTTTCTGATTGTTGAATGAAAGAATCATTGCAAACCTTCCATGTTGTTACCATATACTGTATTTTACCCTGAACTTAAATTTACATTTTGTACATGCTTGCTTGCATTCACACACAAATGACCACTGTGACTGCTACAAACATGTGTGGACACTTCTATTGGAGCTGTCTCAGTCACTCAGCTGGATAAACTAAGCAAACGCATAAATCATCCATCACTCCCAGAGGTAGCTGGAAAAAGGGCAGAGTTAATGACGGAGACGGAGAGCATAAAACAAATAACCAATCCATTCGACACTGTACCTGATCTAAGATAGCAGGGGATGGGTTTAAAAAAGTCACAGAAAAGCAGAGGTTAGTTTATCCAGCCATAGGAAATCTCTAACTTCAAGGTTAATTGAGCACCAAAATTAGATCAAGAAGCTTTCTCTAACAACTCACTAACTGATTACAATGCTTTCCCAAAATAGATCAACATTCATGTTCAGTTAAATTGAATTGGCTGTCAGTGCAAATCAAATATGTGGACAATTTCGAACCATGAATTAAGTGGACAGGAGGTCATTGTTACGCTTAGATACACGAAGATGTTGATTTAGCATTTACTTATTTAATCTCCATGGCTGTTACAGAATCCGGTTACAGTCTTATCTCAGATAAAAACCCAGAAGGAATATGTTTTTTTTACTCCTTCATAACTCATGAGGCTTTTATCTCTGACTTTTGTTTGCAGATTTTGGTACCTTGACAAATCAGAGCATAGATGAAAAGATTTTGAGTTCTTATATTTGAGGCTCTGTATGTTTATCCTGTCTTTGGAACCCACAGGGCACAGTCATATGTAAAAGTACCCTGTTAAAAAATGTGCAAGATCCTTCAATAACAACTTGATTTGACTCCGTATACAATAAATGTTTGTATACAGCCAGTGAGGGGCTGTCTTAAACTTGTGATTTGTGTGTGTTTCAAAATGAGCTGACCTGGATCAGTTGTTTCTGCACTGCCGCAGGCTTTCTTACACGTACGTTCACCTTAAAGTTGTCATTTTAACCTGTTCATTGATGTTTTAATAACAGATGACAAGCTTTGAGTCCTGGAAACAAGCTTGCAGTCTGTCTGAATTTGATTACATCATTTTAATTCTTAATTGCAATATCTTTAGAGGCACTGCTTGTAATAACTAATCAATTTCCATTTACAATTAAAATTACTGGAACAAATGGACACACTGTCCATTCCTCAGTTCATTTAATAACTGTAACTGTTGCCAAATAAGGAGGTCTAGCAATCTGTACAAACTCCAAGCCAGGGTGGAAAATTGACTGCCCACTAAGCCACTTCACCACTAAAATTCCCCCAAATAAAGAACTTTTGGAACCACTTGCATGCATCACATGTGGATGGCACTGAATAGAGAATAGTGCATTTTTGAACAACAGGGATGATGTACATTCATCCAGCCATAATTAAGAGATCATTTATAACCTGTCAAGGTCAGCAGGAAGGGACTCAAATGCAGAGTGAGTGAAATGAATATTTATTGAAGCACACGTTCAGGAGGGTGCACGGGGGTGAACAGTCTTGAGACCATTCCAACCAGCGGGAGAGAACTATGCCTCCAGAGGTAGACGGTCTGGAGAACAGTCCCAGTCGGTGACCAAACCAGGCAGAAGAATGGGGAGAAGGCCAGAGCAGAGAACAGTAGGGCGTGCAATCAGAGTGAAGGGCCATGAAGCAAGAATCAATGAAAGATTATTCGTACCAGGCTTGGTTGGCAGACTGGCAGAACCAGAACCAACAGGCAAGGAGTCTCGGGCTGGTAGAGCAAGACTGGAGGGAACACACAGCACAAACCCACAACAAGACAGCACGTAAAACCACACAACAACACTACTCAGCAACACGAGAAACATGTAATAAAAGGGAAAAAATACCAAGAATATCAAAACAAAAACTAAAAGTAAAATAAATATCTGAATTTAAACTAATGAAAAGCTAAAGAATAAAATCAGAGCAGTTGAAGACTAGAAACAAGACTGATAAACAACGAAATAAAATATTATAAGTAAACACAAGCAAGATTACTGAGGAACAAAATCAAACAAAATCAGAAGATATACAATCAAGAGCAACACTGCAGTAAGGAAACTCAATGACAGGGCAAGACTGGAATATAGAGCAGCAAATCAGTAAGATAACCTAACTGCTAGCACTCACATGTCCACATGAGCCACATGTCACAAAGGGGCGGTACCAAAGATGATGCAGCCCAGAGCCGTTGAGAAACAGAGTTGCGACAACGGAAGTTCAAAACGTTCGATCATCACGTGATTTACGTAGACCTCAAATAGTTACAGGAAGTTCATAGCGGGTAAAAATCCGCTAATATTTGAGGATTAATTTGGTTAGCTATCCTTACCCGCCTTGTTAACATATTTTAACATATTTTAGGCTGAAGCTACCATTGTAAATGTCCATAATATGAACGAAATCGTGGTCTTTTACCAAGGTAACTTCAGACTCAGATATATATATTAGGGGTGGCACGGTTCACAAAACCCACAGTTCGGTTCGTATCACGGTTTTAGGGTCACGGTTTTCGGTTCTGTACGGTTCTTGTTGTTATTTTTTCTTTTAATCTTTAACACTCCAGAAATTTCCTTCAGCATATGATATATATAGCTTATTAGCTTAATTATCCACAATTTAGGATACAGTATTAACAGTTTTGTAATGTAATCATGCACTAACTGAATTTGACTTGACTTTAAGCACATTATTGGGACCATCTCTGAGTAAAAGCTAGGTGAGATTTTGATACAGCAAGAGAGAAGACATTGATGATGACATGCTTTTCGTTTATTTGGCAAAAAAAGGAGAATGTGTATTGTTATCTCTACAGGAACTTGTGCCTTTTTAGCACACAAAGATTGAAATTAACTTGCATTTATCAAACTGCCAACTTCAGTGTAGCTCTTACAAAAAAATATATATATTAAAAGAAAAATAGAGGAACTCTTACAAGCTCTGTCTTTTAAACAAGTCAAAATACTTTAAACATAAATATAATGTAATAACATAATATAATGAGGCTATAACAATAGCAAAGGCCATAATCATAAAGTCAAGCATAAGTTTAACCATCTTAACACAAAAACAGTATAAACAATGCTTCTATTCCCTGAGATTGAGGATACATTTCTTTCACTTGAAATTAAAGTGCAGTATTTGGAAACTAGACATTAAAGTGCCACTGTATATATTTAAATATTAAAAACAAAAATGCTGGCTATCAAAATTGCTATAAAATGTTGCATAAAAAACACTCCTCTGTTCACTTACATTTTCATATTCTTCTGCAAGAATATCAGTTTGTCCACATTTTCTGCCAAGAGGCGAAACCTACTTGCAGTGACTATGTCCCCAGCCGTTGAGAAAACACGTTCACTTGGCACAGATGTCTCTCCTGTTTGTGCTTATCGACACATTGGCGTGATGTCTTCTCAAATGAACTGTCATATTAGAAGTGTTTCCATTAGCATATTGAATGCATTTTGCACAATGCTTGCACACAGTCGCAGTTCTATCTACTGTTTTATTTCCGTTGTCATCGTAAGTAGCCTAACATGAAATCCAAAATGTTCCCACACACCGGATTTGAATGACGCGGGCGCATCCGCCAACTCCGGGCAGCCTTCATTATCTCCTCCACTTGCCATTTCTGCAGCACTCCTTACTCCACTTTTACTGTCTATATGTATGTTCGCGCGAAACTGAGCACGGGGCTACATTGCGCATGCGTCGAACCATGCGACGCACACACGAACCGAACCGAGATAAGCGAACCGAACGGTTCGGGTGTTTTTTCATGTACCGTGCCACCCCTAATATATATATATATATATGTGTGTGTGTGTGTGTGTGTGTGTGTTCTTACAACTTGTATGTTGTAGTCAAGTGTAATCACATCTAAATGATAATTGTCATATTACTAATATCATGGTAAATATCAAGTTTGTTCTTAGAAAATTAATTACAAATAAGTGAAGATATTTTAAGATTAAGTGAAAATGAATCTTGTTTAGTGTTTGTATTCTTGTGCACCCCTCAGTTATTAATATATATATATATATATATATATATATATATTTAAACAACTTCAAACATTTTTACACATTTAATCATATTTATGTTGCCTTTTGTTATGCTCTTAGTTACAGCAATCTACTTATACATATATAATAGAATATACATATAATTAAATAAATAAATAATTCACTTTTATTTGTTTAACACTTTTTATGTGCAATATACACATAGTTTCAAAGCAGCTTTACAGAAAATGAATGTTTCTATATTACAAAAAACGAGTTCTGTTAACAGGTGTAAAAGTAATTTTCCTATGGCAGAAATGTTCTAAAATTAGGCTATACAAATAATGCAGTTAAGTAGCATCATATATTCAGAAACAATGAAACATACAGAAACAATACACAAATTAAAGCAATGGTTACATGATGTGATCATTACAATGCAAGGAAAATTTAGCCGTTTTGTATGTTTATTCAGAGTCAGCTTCATCTGAAGTCCTCTCAAGGGTTGGCATCATCTTTTCACAAGTGTTGGGTAATCTGAAGTCTTCACGAGAGGCTCGATATAGTCAGCAGGAGCGATCTATGGATTACACCAACAAAATGTGATGGAATCATACTTGGGGACTGGCACTTTTTCACAAAGAACAGGGAGAAACTTGCCAACCCAGTGAAGAGACTCATTGTGAGGGTGCTGTCTTGTTCTGAGCAAGATAGAGAAGCAGAAAAACACAGGAGAAATGGTTAAGTGATGCTCCATCACATTTCAGTCCTGTGGCATCACTGCTCCTTCAACACATTACTTCTATAGTTACTAAGATGTTTAAGTATAATATACAATAATAATATAGGCCTACAGGTTACTGTGATTACTTCTATAAAATAGTAACGGTATATAATACATTTTTGGAAATGAAGTCTAGCATAATTCTGAAATTAAAACTGCTCACCTATTTTAAACTTTTCATTTAAACAGGTCCATCAGCATCCTTTGCAATAAATCCAAGTCTATTAAATAACTCCCCACCAGCAAACAATCATGTTTAAAAGCCTTAATTACACAAGGATTTATGAAACTGCATGTAGAGAATGAAAAACATCCCGTAAATCTACTAATTAAGTGAGGAATAATCTCATAATGATCCGTAATGCACAAGGCAATTTGATTAGCTGTGCTGATAATAACAAATTTTGTTTCTATAAATGTCTTACCTTTTTAAAAGTTTGTCACAGCGGTCTCTTCTGCTGCATCTCTATGGTGCTGATAGAATTAACGCGAACTTCCGGGAACTATTGAGCGGCTCCATGATCCGCCATTGCTGTAAAAAAAGGTCCATTGGAGTCAACGGAGTTGTCGCAACTCTCTCTCTCTCTATGGCTCTGAAGCAGCCAAACACTTCCCTATTTTATATTCACAACACAGGCACTAATAGTCTCATGAAACTCACACAACTAACCATTCATAATGAAGTACAAACACTGATTGGTTCAGCTGTTTGGATGATGACAGTCAATCATACCGGGGCTATACCTCACTCTGCTACAAATAGATAGATAGAGGTACTAGGTACAAACCAATAACCTACCCTAAACCTAACCTTAACCCATGGAGTTGCTTATATTATCCATTACTTGTTGGTGTCCTTGTTACACAGATTACATGTAATTACTATTATAATAAAATGTATTATACGTAACTTATGTTTAATGTATGTATATTATATATGTATAATTACAGTGTAACAAGGACACGTTAAAACAAAGTGTAACCTAAAATAAAACAAATTAACTATTCCTTTTACAAACAAACTATTCCTCTCACGCAATCATTTGCATTATATGTATATTGTAATACAGTTTCATATAGTTGCATAGAGTCTAAAGGCCTGTTGAAAGGTAGCTCTAACTGGGACATTCATCTCACCTGATACAGTCCCTTGGAGGAACCTATGCAAGGGAATAAATCTTTACAAAGGCTCATGTGCGTTACCTCTTTCCAAATTGGTTGACACTTTCAGGCCTGGAGCTTCAAACCTTGGGTATGTGGCTTCTCAAACACTCACTCAAAATGGTAACAGGTAGTAGCTGTCAAAAACAAATGAATGCACAATGACAACAGAGGAATGTGGAGAACTTAAATGAAACAAGGAAGTAAATTCCCTTCTCGGGGTTTGAGAATTTTTTTTTTTATTATTTGTTACTTTGTACAATATAAATGATTGATTTTGAATTATGATGTTTACACCGTTTTCCAGACATGAAACACCATGTACCTTACACGTTCAACAAGCAACTAGAATGTTCCTGTGTTTATACTATTACTACATTAACTGCTCCAGGAGATTTTTGAGTTCTGTCAACTTATTTTTGTATGAGATTCTCAACTTTTTGTTGTATAAACTTAAAATAACAAGTAGAGAAAACTCAAAAGTCTGCTGAAGCTGGTTGCCTTAAAATGTATAGTTGGCTCACCTTCTTTTTTTTTTAAGTGTACAGTATTTTTATCACATTCATAAAATGAAAGGGAGAGGGTCCTTGTGTGTGACTGCATACAATTAACTCTAGTCCACAATATATCTCCAAACACAGCCTTATTCTTAAGGCAACCGGGGCTGGATCTCCCCTGGTTTGGACAAAAAAACGTCCAAACCAGTCTATGAGTAACAACTTCATTGATGTTCAACAAATGAAAAATGTATATAACACAGAAAAACAAATGATAAAGCTTGGATTGTTGAACATCAGGTCCCTTTCTACGAAAGCACTTTTTGTAAAAGATATGATCACTGATCTTAAACTAGATGTGCTCTGTTTGACAGAAACCTGGCTAAAAACAGATAAATACATTATTTTAAATGAGTTTGCCTCCCAAGATTACTGTTACAAAAATTATCTGCGTCCAAAAGGCAAAGGGGAGGAGTTGCTACAATTTATAGCAATACTATATAAAGTCTTTTAGGCAGATAAAGTCTTAATTGTTGGAGATTTTAATATCCACGTTGATAATGAAAAAGATGCATTAGGATCAGCATTCATAGACATTCTGAACTCTATCGGGGTTAGACAACACGTGTCAGGACCTACTCATTGTCAAAATCATACTTTAGATTTAATACTGTCACATGGAATCAATGTTAATGGAGTTGAAGTTTTGCAGCAAAGCGATGATATATCAGATCACTATATAATCTTGTGTAAACTCCATTTAGCTAAAGCTTTAAATTCAACTCCTTCTTACAAAATATGGTAGAACATCACTTCTACCACAAAAGACTGCTTTGTAAGCAATCATCCAGATTTATCTAAATTCCTCAGCATATCCAACAGCACAGATAAACTTGATGATGACCGAAACTATGGATTCTCTCTTTTCTAGCTCTTTAGATACGGTTGCTCCTTTACGCTAAAGGAAGATTAAGGAAATGAGCACACTCGCACTCTAAAGAGAGCAGCCCGGAAAATGAACTATTTTACATCCAAAATCAATACTATTAGAGATATATTAAATCAGGTAAATCAACAAAATGTATGTTAGACCCTATTCCATCTAAACTACTAAAAGCGGTGCTTCCAGAAGTCATAGATCCTCTTTTGGCTATTATTAATTCGTCATTGTCATTAGGGTATGTCCCCAAAACCTTTAAATTGGCTGTTCACGATTTCACACTTACATATACTAGCACGATAAACATAATGCGTATTTGGCGAGTATGGTAATACGTTGTAGGCATGCTGTCCTGGGGAGGGCTCTGATCTCAGGAATGGCCCAAGCCCAGAGCACCCCCCAAAAGCAATAGAGCAATAGAGCATAGGACAGCCGCCAGACTAAGATCCCCCCCAAATACGCGCTTGAGATCTGGGGGGAGCTAGTTCCGAGGAGTAAACTGTATGGCAGGCCGGGGGGTGCCGGAACTAACTGCCACTGCGTGGTTTGGGGCGATCGGTCGAGGAGGGCTCAAACCGAGGCCCAGCGATGGCTCACCGCGTTGGGACGGGTGAGCCCTGCCTGCCGATGGAGGAGCAGCGTGGTTGAGGCCCTGGCCAGGAGGACCCGAGTTGCCTGCAGTGGGATAGTTCACGGCGTCGGCATACGGGCCCTACTGGCCGTCAGCTCCTGCTAATAAGAGGACAGAGGGCGGTATCTGGCCGAGAGGGCCCATGAAGCCTCCGACTAGGGCACAATACCCCATCGTCGGACGGGTGGGTCCTATCGGCTTGGCAGATAAAAAGAGTTTGGGACGTCCGACAAGGAGACTCTTGCGACATCCGATGGGAGATCAAGACTCCCGACATCGAATGGATGAGCGTCACTTGCCGGCGGCAAGCATAGGAGCCCACCGGGAGACCAGCATCGACGTCTGCCATGAGACCAAGTCTACGCTGCCAGACGGATAGCCTAGCCAACGAGTAGGGAGAAGAGAAAACCCGGAACTGCGAGAGCTCTCGCAGCATCCAATGGGAGATTTGAGAGTCAGGACATCAAACGGGTAAGCCTCGCCAGGCGGGGAGAAAAGATTTGAGGATAGGCCTCGTTGCCCGTTGGACAGAAAATTAGGTGGGTGACTGAGACCGACGCCGACGCTCTACGGGAGGCCAATACTCACTGAGTCGAACAGGTCAGTCTCGTCGACCAAGGGGGAAGCGATAAGTCGTCTAGCTGTGAGGCTCTCGCCGACGCCCAACCGGGGCACAATACCCGTGTTGGACGGGTAAGCGTCGCCAGCGTGAGACTAGAAAAGGCAAGGTTGTCTGGCCGGGAGTGCTCTCACCGGCGACCGACGGGAGATCAAGACTCACTGTGTCGGACAGGTGAAGACGGAAATGTAAAGTTTGGTCGGGATGCTTAGCCGTCATCCAACTGGTTGGTGTGCTCACCTGTTTGATGGGCTAGCTTCGCTGATGTAGGAGGAAAAGGTGAGGTTGTCCAGCCGGGAGGCTCTTGCGGCATCCGACGTGAGATCAATACTCGCGAGATGGATGGTTAAACCTCGCCGGTGGTGGACTGAAAGCTAAGATTGCTTGAACGGTCGGGTATGTAGCGTTCGACGGGGTTCGATATTGTGGTGCGAGCAGATGGAAAATATGAGTTTGTCTGGCTGGAAGGCTCCCGCCGACGTCCGACGGTGGCTTCAATAATCGCCGTGTCGGACGAGTAAGCCTCGTCGAGCATTGGACTTGAAAAGGTAAGATTGTCTAGCTGGGAGGCTCTCGTCCGACTGTGGTTTCGGGATCGTCGTGTCGGACGGGTAAGCCTCGTCGAGCGTGGACTTGAAAAGATAAGATTGTCTGGCCGGGAGTGCTCTCACCGGCGTCCGTTGGGAGATCGGGGCTCAACGAGTCGGACGGGTTTAGACAGAAGGGTAAAGTTAATTGGTCAGAAGGCCTCGCAGTCAACCGGCAGCGTGGTTGGGTAGGCCTTGCTGGCCACAGAATGGAAAAGGTAAGTTTGTCTGTCCGGGAGGCTCTCGCCGACGTCCGACGGTGGCTTCAATCATTGCCGTGTTGGACGGGTAAGCCTCGTCGAGCAAGAGGTTTGAAAAGGTAAGGTTGTTTGTCAGGGAGGCTCTCGCTGACATCTGACGGTGGCTTCAATAATCGCCGTGTCGGACGGGTAAGCCTCGTCGACCAACAGGTTTGAAAAGGTAAGGTTGTCTGGCCGGGAGTGCTCTCCCGACAGGAGATCAAGATTCGCTGTGTCGGGCAGGTGAAGACGTAAAGGTAAGTTGGGTGGCCGGGAGGCTCTCGCCGACATCCGACAGGTGGAAAATACTCGCAGTCTGGATGGGTAAGTCTCGCCGACCGTGGGGTGGAAAAGGTAAGGTTGTCTGGCCGGGAGGCTCTCGCCTGCATCCGACGGCACATCAAGACTCTCTGTCGGACAGGTGAAGACGGAAAGTTAAAGTTGAGTGGCCGGGAGGCCGTCACCTGACTGGAGATGGAAGCTCGTAGCCTGGATGGGTGAGACTCTCCGGCCACAGGGTCAAAAAGGCAAGTTTTTTGGCTGGGAGGCTCTGGCCAGAGTTTAGACAAGATGTGATGGTTCATGGTGTCAGAAGGGAGAGCCTCGCCAAGCGTGGGATTTGAAAGGGTAAGTAGAAGCCAGCAAGGCTCGCACCAATTTTAAGGTGTTTGTTAAGACGTATTCACTCAACCAGGATGGTTTACGCAGCATCTGACAGGGATTCCGCCCTTGCGGCATTGGACATGTAATTCTCTGCTCCTCTTTATCATCTGCTACTTGCTTGCATGTTGCAAGTTATATTATTTTAGAATTCATTTCATACAAATATTTTTGACGTAACCATGTGTTACTTTGATATTTAAAACGGTTATAATGGCCTGCGGCCTGCAAAAGATCCATTACCCAATTAGTCTTTGGTGACGGCCTTGAATGAGAGGTAGGAGTCTATGTCTGCACCTGCCGTATCAGTTCTCAGATGTTGTATGCCACTAGCAGTGGCACCGAGGCAACAGCATTTGGTAGGATGAGCAGTGATGTTGCTGTAAAAGAGATTAATGTGACGTTAAATGAAGTAGGGAGCGGAGGCAGTCTCATCCTGAATAACGGCCTCTGGGTCTTGAAGTGGGAAATTGTTAGAAGCACAAGAGAAAAAGCAGTACAAGAAAATAGATATGTGTGGGTCTGTGTTGTGAGCGAAGGCAGCGTCGCGCTTGCTTTGACTGCTGTAGCTGTGGGCCACGGGAAGGGAGTCCTGAAGAGCTATCGTAGCCTGCTCTGCTAATGGAAGTAGCCTCACGTTAGTGTCTGCTACGGGAACTGGATGCCACTGTAAAGGAAAAAGAGGGTTTATTCATGGCGGAAGCAAAAAGACTGAGATGTGTGTGCCTGTGTTGCAAGCGGAGGCAGCCTCGTGCTTGCTCCTGCTGCTGTAGCTGTAGGCCACAGAAAAATGGTTGTGACGTTTAACAGGATCGGTGATGGTCAGTGAAAAGTAGCTTTACTTCGTTACTGTACTTAAGTACATTTTCAAATATCTGTACTTTCTGGAGTCATTTATTTAGTAACTTTACTATGTTCCCAAGCATAAGATTGTATTTTACTTCATTACATTTCATGAAATATATCGTTACTCCTTAGAATATATAATGTGCTTCTGGGACGCAGGAGCGGTGTCTGATTCATGAACAAGCCGATTATTATTATTATTTTTTTTTTTTGTTCTGTCGAATTTTGGATTAATTATGTAACTGAAAATCATGTTTGGGTCAAAACTGACAGTTGTTTGGGAACTAAATCTGTTTAAATCTCAAAAAATGAAATCTCGGAAAAGCATATGCAGATCAATGTCAGTGTCTCTATGTTTTAGGTCAAAAACAAAACATTAAAATAGCACAGATTGAATAAGAATAACTCATGCACATTCATATTTGCTGTTGGTCCACTGTGATCGAAAAAAAAGAATTTTGCAAAACAAATTTATCTTATCCAGCTTGTCTATCTATTTAAGGGAAGCTGTGTGTAAATTAAATGCTGGTAAGTAATGCTGGTGAAATTACGGAGGTTTAAGTCCAGTGTGTATTATGGGCACGGTGTCATGGTTACGTAGTGGCATTAACATCCGATGTCTTCGCGAGGTCCTTTAATTACTTTTATCAACAAATACCTGCCTTTGGAGATTTTACCTGAGAATTAAGCGAGTGAGGCTTTGCTGCGGAGAAAACTGGGGCGCGGCCCAGGCTTGTTGAAGGCCTGCTGTTTCGACCTGATGCTCTCGGGTGTTGCGGGACAATGATGGTGTCGGGCGAGGCGCGTTCGGGCTTTCTCGATCTACTGGTCTCTGGAATGGATTTAGGAGTGAGGTTGGCGAGGTGACGGAAGATCACGCAAGTCCGCTTGTTTATCATCCGAGAGGATGGTGCGTTGGAATGAATCAGCGTTTGCCTCAGGCTCAAATACGATCTATTTTCCGATCTGAGGAATTGTAGGCATGGATGAAATCCGCGTATCCGAGTGCTTAGAGGATGGAATTGATGCCGGAGGAGGAGAGCATGTGGCTGGTTGAGCAGAGAGTAGCGGCCGTGATGAAGTCTGGAGCTCGGGTTACGCAAAGATCCCCAGCATGGGTCTCGTTCTTTGGATGGGAATGTTGAGTCTGTGATGTAATGTTAAAGGGTGCCACTGAATGCTGCTTAACCGTCAACTGGATGGAGGTAAGTCAGCTGTATTTATGTCCAAGGGTTGATTACCTTGATTGCGTACCACCTGTGTTAATTAGGCTAAGTATCTGATGTGCTCCTCCCGAACTTTGTTAATAAAACATCATTTATTAAGCCTCTAATTAAAAAATCCCAACTTGACCCCAAAGATTTAGTTAATTACAGACCAATCTCGAATCTCCCTTTTCTGTCAAAGATACTAGAAAAGGTAGCATCCTCACAATTATATTCCTTCTAAGAGAAAAATAATATATGTGAGGATTTCCAGTCAGGATTTAGACCATCTCATAGTACTAAGACTGCTCTCATTAGAGTGACAAATGACCTGCTCTTATCATCTGATCGTGGTTGTATCTCTTTATTAGTGCTCCTGGATCTTAGCGCTGCGTTCGACACTATTGATCACAACATTCTTTTGAATAGACTTGAAAACTCTGTTGGCATTAGTGGAAGTGCTTTAGCATGGTTCAAATCGTACTTATCTGACCACCATCAATTCGTAGCAGTGAATGAAGAGGTATCATATCGATCACAAGTGCAGTATGGAGTACCTCAAGCCTCAGTTCTAGGGCCGTTACTTTTCACGCTTTACATGTTACCCTTGGGAAATATCATCAGGAAACATGGGGTTAGCTTTCACTGTTATGCTGATGATACTCAGCTCTATATTTGAGGAGTTTGGTTCCAAAACGTGCTAAACGCCATTTTTTTTAAAAATGAGTTCTCGCTAAAATCAGTATTGTATCTAGTCGGTATTGAAAAGTCAATTTTTGCATTTACACAAAATGCGATTTCTGCCACGTTATTCTGTCATGTTTTCTCCCTTTTTTTCCAAACCGCGACAAACGCCAGTCTCCCTTCTCTGCAGAATGCAATATATCTACTCAGCCAATCACAGCGCACCATTCCACGCACTGTAAACAATAACGGCGGCGCTTTGAAAAAACCTGCATCCTAGTTTTCCTCATCCAACCTACTTTGTGATCAACAAACAAACAAACAAAAAATGAATAAGTTTTGATGGCATTGATGAACCTGTGGTGGTTTCTGCGGTGGGGAAGAAATGTAAGCCATCGAAATCTAATCATTTACGTGAGGAGATTAAGAAAATGAGGCACTCGGGAGGAGGAAAAATGCCGGCTGTTGCTTGTTCTCACACGACAGCATCAAACTTCTGTCACGCTGAGACATTGACTTCAGGGGATCTTTTGAGAAACTTTCAATTGTTTTACTCGAAGTCGATGAAAACAGAGCAGGACCAAGCCATTTTGCAGCTGATCACCATCAAAAAAGTGCAGCGGCGACGTCCCAAGGTTGACAACAGCGATATGCAGAAGAATAGGGAGGTCACAAACGAATACCATTTGCTGACTGAAGATCATCCGACAAAGATTCCTGTCTGCAAGACCACCTTTTGCAGCGTATTGGGTGAGTTTATTTTTTATTTATTAATTATACTTTTCATACGGCCGCCTGCTCTTTAGACGTGTGCATCATTAAACGACACTATGTTGATGTGATTATATTTAGCCTAGGCTAACGACAGCTTAATTAAAAAACAACCACATCATTGGCTTTTCAATGTAGCCTGATATATAGGCTATATCATGCAGTGAATGAGGCGCCACTACACTGGTGTGCTTTGATTTCAGCTTATTGATAGTTTTCGCTATAGTGATGCAGCGAAAGGGGGCGTTCCCTCCACATGCGCCCATCACTGAAAATAATCAATAGAAGCTTAGCCTACTATATCACATCCTGCACTTAGTTATCATCATAGTAACATTATTGTGAAAATGTAGGCATATGCCTATGCTGGCCATCAGCCCTGCAAGATGAGACATAAGCTTTTCTATTGAATCTTTAATGTTTGTTGCTAGTTTGTTTGCTTGTTAAAATATGAAGTATTTAAATGAAGCAATGAATGAAGCAGATAATGAATGAATGAATAAATAGGTAGATTAATAAAAAATAAATACATACATACATACATACACACATACACAAACACATACATACATACAAACAAAATTATTTAATAAATCTTTTTACTTATTTTTTTGTCATTGCAGGTATTAGCAAAGATTGTGCGTCTCGAGTGGTGCTCGTAAGGTGGCTGAAAATGAGGCCAAGAAGCAGGTCGTGATGGATCACATCCAAACGTTTACGTGTAGGGCCAGCCATTATGGAAGAAGGGGAGCACCTGGCTGGAAATACCTACCCAGTGACCTCAGTGTGAAGAGAATGCACGAGCTATTTGACCAGCAAAATCATGATTTAGTCAGCTACTCCCTGTATTATAATGTTTTTCGACAGCACTTCAACCTTGGATTTGGGCATCCTGCCACAGATGCCTGTTCTTCATGTACCAGGTTTCAACTAAAGAGTTAAAGACCCCAGCTTAACTGAAGAAGAGAAATGCAGTGAGTCCGCATCCTACATTTTACACAGGAGACGAGCACGGGTGTTCTATGATTTGCTGGGGAGGGTAGATCATGATTCAGTGACTCTTTGCTTTGACATGATGCAGAATTTGACACTCCCTAGAACCCCCATTGGTCAGGCATACTATTCCAGACAGCTGCATTTGTCTTTGGTGTTGTTATTCACCATGGAAAGGGCAGTAAGCAAGCAGTGGATGATGTTCAGCTGTACACATGGATGGAGCATGAGAATAGAAAAGGTAGCAACATGACTGCTTCAGCTCTGGACCACTGTTTACGTCAACAGTTGAGTGGTGTTGTTCACCGCACTCAAAGGCTGCGATTGTTCAGTGATCCTTGTTTCGGTCAAAACAAAAACATAAATCTTCTGTCCATGCTGTTTGCCTTGATGAAGGAGGCATTTCCTAGGATTAGTGCAGAGTATGTGTTTCCTATAAGGGGGCACAGTTTTCTGCCCGTAGACCGTGTATCTGGAAGGATTGAGCAACAGGTTCGAAAGAAGGATACTATTCTTATGCCGGAGGAATATTACGAAATTTTGCACAACCATGGAAATGTTCACATCTACGGGCAACACTGGAAGGCTTATGATTTCAAGGCGGAAACAGGTTTTTGTAAAGACACAGAAGTAATTTAAGCTAAGTGATGCAAGAATGCTGGAATTGAGGAATGACAAACTGGGATTCAAGGCTGTGTATAACAGTGAATACTGCTATCACTCAATACTGAAGAGAGGAAAGAAGTGGGCAAACTTCAAGCCAAGTCAGCTTCCCAATGAAAGCACAGTGAAAGATGCAAAAAGGAAGGATGTGCTGAACTTGCTCTCTGAAATTGGTGTGAGTACCAATGTGCGTGCCTTCTATGATAATGCACTCTCTCAGTCACAGACAAATGATGTTGACTTTGACAGTCATGAAGAGTAGCTGCCCATTGTGTCAGCCTTTTGAGAGTGACCATTCACTGATTACTTAATGAATGATAAGTTGTTGAATGTTCAGTGTGTTAAAAATGAATGTTATTTTGATTCATTGTAAAAGATTTTTTAAAAGATTTTATTCAACCCATAGCCCTGTTGAGCATGGTCACTGTGAGCTATTGATAGCTTGTCCTTTACCTATCAATAACTCGTGCTGACCTTGCTCAACAGGGCTATGGGTTGAATAAAATATTTAAAATATATATTTTAGGCCTACAAGTGATATAAAATTGATACAATAATATGTGAATATTTCTTCTTTACAGTGTTCTTAATATGACAAAGTGTTTTTATTAATGCATTAAAGTTTTTGTTAATACAGCATATAGCACTAGTCAAATGAATGAATGTAATGTGGCAAAGATGAATGGACTTTTGCAAGTTGAATTTAAGGGAAATGCCATTTTGGAATTTCTGTGGTCTAATGTGATAATGTTGTTCATGTTCTTGTTCATAATGAAATTTAATTGTATTGTTGTAATTAATTTATAGCATTAACAAGATAACCCGTTGAATTCATTTTGGGAGAGAAGATTGAATGTATTTTTAGTTAAGTGCCTATATATAAGAGTAGTATTGACCAAGTTCAGAGGCTGTCATATGTTTATCAACTTACTTTGTTGTGTATTTTCAACAGTTTCAATATGGAAAAAAACTTTTATCTTCATTCAATGGATTTATTGCATTTTGAAAAAAAAACATGTTATGGATTTATTGCATTTTGGGAAAAAATTATCCTTTTTTTATTTATAAATCTTTGAAAATCTAAATCTGGATTTTAATTTTTAATGTTATTATAACCTAACGATGCTATGTGAAAGTTTGAAACAGAAAATAGTGGTTTTCATCTTGCCACTTTCTTGGTAAAGAAAACACATTTTTACTCAAATTAATCCAAATGGATTTATAGCGTTTTGGAACCAAACTCTTCATTTCTTCATGGCCCGGTGAAACACACCAAATTGAGAAACATATGAAATGCATAGTCGATATAAAAAAACTGGATTACGAATAATCTCTTACTACTAAATTCTGAAAAAAACAGAGGTTTTAATTATCGGACCTAAAAACCACAAAAGTAATAACCTAGAACACTGTCTAACACTTGATGGCTGCGCTCTTGATTCTTCATCATCAGTCTATCTTAAAAATATATCTAAACTGAGGCCTATTGTAATGCTTTATTAGGTGGTTGTTCTGCACACTTAATAAACAAACTACAGATGGTCCAAAATGCAGTAGCTAGAGTTCTTACTAGAACCAGGAAGTATGACCACATTAGTCCGGTTATGTCAACACTACACTGGCTCCCTATTAAACACTGTATAGATTTTAAAATCTTGTTAATTACTTATAAAGTCCTGAATGGATTAGCTCCTCAGTACTTGAGCAAGTTCTTTTCGCATTATAGTCCTCCACGTCTGCTACGATCTCAAAACTCTGGCCATTTGATAATACCTAGAATATCTAAATCAACTGCCGGCAGCAGATCCTTTTTCTTTTTTAGCACCCAAACTCTGGAACAATCTGCCTAACACTGTTCGGGAGGTAGACACATTCTGTCAGTTTAAATTTAGACTAAAGACCCATCTCTTTAACCTGGCATACACTTAACACACTAATACACTTCTAATATTAAAATCCGTTAAAGGATTGTTAGGCTACATTAAGTAGGTCAACCGGAACCGGGAACACTTCCCATAAAACATGACTTACTTGTTGCATCGTAAGAAGATTGACATCTACACTAATATTTGTATTTTTCTTTCTCATTCCGAGGTCACCGTAGCCATCTGATCCAGTCCTTATCCAGCCCAAATAATCACTGCAGTCAACAGATCCAGTCCATATCCAGATTAGATGGTGGATCAGCACCTAGAGACGACCTCTACAGCTCTGAACGTCAGCGGAGACCAGGACACCTAGATGAGCCCCAGAAACAGATCCCCAGTGAGGACCTCGTCACCTAGATAGCTATCGGAAAAAGACCACTGGAAACAGTGGAGCCCTTACAATCTGACTTTGCTGCAGTTGGAACAAACTACTGGTTTGTCTGGCCAGAGGGGAACTGGCCCCCCGACTGAGCCTGGTTTCTCCCAAGGTTTTTTTCTCCATTCTGTCACCGTTGGAGTTTTGGCTCCTAGCCGTTGTCGCCTCTGGTTTGCTTAGTTGGGGACACTTCATTTCCAACGATATCACCGACTTGATTGCATAGAGACTATTTAAACTGAACGGAGCTGGATGATGAGATTACTGAATTCAATAATGAAATGCCTTTAACTGAAAAATGACACAATTTGTATTGTTAAAAGCACTATATAAATAAAGGTGACTTGTCAACTCTACTGTCAAGCATACCTGAAGGAAAGGTTGAAGGTCAGGATTAATGTGCCAATTTTATGGGTAATGAAAGGTTCATATTTTGGTTTATAGGAGTCCCCAACAACAAGTTGACATGCATGCAAGGTCAAAAAACACTTACATTGTCTTATAATATGCATTTGTTTTTACCTTATTTACTCAACGACTCCCAAACAATTCACTCAACGATAAATTGTTCCAAACCCTCCTTTACGTGATACTAATCTGCAGTGATTGGTCCGATTGGTAAATTGCATTTTCATTTCAAAATAAAAGCTGTGCTGGTGAGTGCAGTGCTGCTTTGTGTACAGCGTTACTGTGGAATCCGCAATTTTTAACCGCTCCAAAAGTGGCACCTAGTGGCAAAGAATGAATTAGCATTTTCATTCAGGCCAAAGCGAAAAGACCAACAAGTGAGCGGGGAATATCCCAAAGGCTTGGGATTCGTTTAAAAAATTACTCGTTTCAAAGATTCGGAGTCGACTCTTTCTTTTGAGAGACAATTACTTTACACAAGGTACACTTAGAGATTTAAAACTTTGTAAGATGTTTTCATTCACTTAGAGCTGTGTTACACACTGCATGAAAGGTAATTTTCAAAAATCCACAATAGGGGCACTTTAAGGCCTGGTGGGATATAATACTAGCTCTCTTGACTTGATTACACTGTACCCGTAGGTGCCTGTCTAAAGTCATCTTGATATACAGTAAAGACCTTCCATTGACTTAACCTATTAACCTGCATGAGGACAATGGCTCTCTGAATGCTCTTTGTTTGCACATGTCATTGTTTACAAATAAATCAAATGAAACGGGACAAAATTAATCTTGACAAACTATATATCATTCTGAAGGTCTAAGCCTTAAGCATCGACGATAGATTGCTATTTTTTGATTGAAAGCTTATATGGAATGTATTTGCTAAATTTGTGGAAGCAGTACACATCAAAACATCCATAATAAAAACGTAGTACATACCAGCTTCGTGTAATATTGAGTCGCAAACACATCCACTGCTGTAAATCCCGGTTTAGTTAGAAAAGGTAAGTGTCCACGGAACAACATCCCATCAAACACTTTAGTCCTACGAATCAATAACATTGTTATAAGGACGCATTTTCCTTTGTTTACGTCTCCTTTCTTCAGGGATATTATTATTTTTTTTTTTTGGGAAAGCTCAAAAATCTGTCTTAGTTGTAAAAAAAACCCACATGGTTTTGTAGTATACAGTGTTAAACACAGAATGAGACCTGAATTCTGGCGCTTTCTCGCAAGGGCTGTGACGCACGCTGTGATGTACCTGTCATCTGATGGTGCAGAACTTAGCGATTGGCTTTTTGGACAAAATAAACCTTTTTTTTCAACACTTTTAATATATGTGTATGTGTGTTTTGTGGGGAATGTGGCTGTATATGTATGATTAGCATCTGTGTGGCAGATATTCAGCTGTAATTACTCTGACTGAATAGGGCAAGAACGAGTAAGTTATTAGTGACCGTAAAAACATTTAAAACCTGCTGAGCAGTGTCCAGTCTCCAGGAAAAGCGTACTGACTGCTGAGGCGACAAGAACGAGAAAGTGATCTGCCTAATACATTTTGTTTCAGTTTTTTAGAGTTAATATCTGCTAGTTGTGAGAAGTGATTTGTTTACTGTTTTTTTTATCTGAAACGATTGTGCTAATTGTGTTTGTGGTTTGCCATTGGCTGTAATTAAAAAGTAGACAAAGACTGTAGACTGCCACTTGTTAATTTGCGATTAAGCACTGGCTAACTGAACCGCACTTAGTTTCGACTCGAGTCATTCGCGTGTTATAGGCTTTGTTGTAATAATTAGAAAGGCGGGGACAGCTGTTTCTACTCAACTGGATTAGCTGTGTATTTAAGTTGAGGTTCGGTCGCTGGCTTGTTCAGCCTTCTCGTGTGAAGACCAACGAGTGTAAAGACATGCAACTTCTTCCGGCGCTGAGCAACGGCACCGGCAACGCACTTACCCCTTTTTATCTCATGCTAGATTGATTTCCTCTTTCCTCTTCTATCCTCCTTTTTTCCACCTCTGTCATGTGTTTCCAATACATTCCAGTTGTCTCACAACAGCGCTCCTACATCAAACGCAGACGGCAACGCAATCTTGCTCACCTGCGTCATATCTACACCTCTTCTTCTTTACTCCTCTCTTTTTCGATGAGCCTCTAAAATTGTAAGTCTGCTGTCAACAAAGCAGATCTTATTCCCGCAATTGCTTCCAAAACTGCACTAACATTTTGGGCCTGATTGAGGCCTGGAATCGTCCAGAAGACTCAGCAAACCCTGCTGCGCTCTCTAACAACTTCTCCTTCTCTCACACCCCCCGTCAGATTAGGAAGAGTGGAGGTACTAGTATTCTCATTTCTAACTATTGTAAATACTCAACTTATACTCCCCGATGCAATAGTCACTCATTGGAATCTCATGCTATTACTGTAACTGCTCCGGTAAAACTCCATGTTGTAGTCATCTATCGCCCTCCTGGGCAATTGGGCACCTTCAGAAGAGCTGGGTGGCCTGTTGTCCTTATTCCTTGAGGATGGCAGCCTACTTGTAGACTTTGGTGACTTCAATATTAAGTCGGACAGGCCTTATGCTGAAAATTTCCATTCCCTCCTAGCATAATTTGACTTAAAGTGCCTTACCACCACAAGCACTCACAAATCTGGCAGCCAGCTAGACTTCATTTACTCACGCAATTGTGTTGCAGACAACGTTTTGGTAAAACACCTACACACCTCTGACCACTACTTCATAACATTTAACCTACATCTTGCTACCTCTGAGCCACCAACACCTCTACCAGTTACCTTTAGGCAAAATCTTTGTTCCCTTTCACCCTCAAATCTTATTTTGCTAGTGTCCTCCTCTCTTCCCTCACCCACCCATTTCTCAGCTCTTGATGTGAACACTGCAACTGACACTTTGTGCTCAACTTTGACTTCTTGTCTAGACCATATATGTCCTTTCTCCTCCAGGCCAGCATGTGCTGCCCCTTCTAACTCCTGGCTCTCCGATGTTCTTCGTAAACATTGCTCCGAACTCAGGGCAGCAGAGAGAAAATGGCGGAAATCAAAAATCCATCAGACCTGAGTATCAGTCTTTGCTTTCATCCTTCACTGCTGAAGTCCACACTACCAAGGCTTCATACTTCCACAACAAGATCAATAGCGCATCTGACACATGCAATCTCTTCAAAACATTCAACTCTCTCCTCTGTTCCCATCCACCACCTCCTTAACAGCCGATTACTTTGTCACTTTCTTCACAAACAAAACTAGCTCAATCAGTAGCCAGTTCTCAGTTCCACACATGCAGGAACTAAAACCAACCATATCTATTGCTAAAACTCCTCACTGAGGCAGAAGTATCCAAACTTCTTCTCTCCAGCCACCCTAAAACATGCCCTCTTGATCCAATCCCCTCACACCTTTTCCAAGCTATCTCTCATTCACTCTTACCAGCAGTCACACAAATCATCAACCCATCTCTCCTTACAGGTACCTTCCCCAATGAATTCAAGCAGGCTCGGGTAACCCACTGCTAAAAAAACACATTAAACACTTCTCTTACAGATAGCTACAGACCTGTCTCTCTCCTTCCATTCATAGCGAAAACACTTGAACAAGATGTTTTGAACCAGTTATCCTCATTTCTGTTAAAGCATATTCTACTGAATGATAACCAATCAGGATTCAAACATGGACATTCAACTGAGACTGAGCTACTCTCAGTCACTGAAGCCGTGATAATTGCAAAAGCTGATTCCAAATCATTAGTTCTCATTCTGCTGGATTTATCTGCTGCTTTTGACTCTAACCATCAAATTATCCTGACCATGCTCTCACAGGGATTACACTTCGCTGGTTTGAATCCTATCTCAATGGCAGGTCTTTCAAGGTGGCCTGGGGAGGGGAGGTATCCACAGAACATCAACTTGTCACTGGGTTCCTCAGCGATTTGGTTCTTGGATCCCTCCTCTTCTCCACATACACTACATCACTGGGTCCCATCATACAAGCACATAGTTTCTCATACCATTGTTATGCTGATGACACACAGCTCTATATCTCATTTCGACCAGATGATCCAATGGTAGCTGCACGGATCTCAGGCTGCCTGACGGACATCTAGGTGTGGATGAAAGAACATCACATACAGCTCAACCTGGCAAATACTGAGCTTCTTGTCTTCCCTGCCACTCCAACTCTACAACATGATTTCACCATTCTTCTACAATTACCCCATCAAGTTCAGTCAGAAATATTGGTATAATTTTCGATGAGCAGTTGACTTTCAAAGACCACATTGCAAAAACCGCTTTGCATTGCATAACATCAGAAAGATCAGGCCCTTCCTTACAAAGCATGCAGCTCAACTTCTTGTCCAGGCCCTTGTCATTTCTAGACTGGACTACTGCAATGCTCTTCTAGCTGGACTTTAATCATGCACAATCAAACCTTTACAGATTATTCAGAATGCAGCAGCACGACTGGTCTTCAGCGAACCAAAAAGAGGGCTGAATCCCTGACCATTTTCAAGTGACACCTGAAAACTCATCTCTTCTGTCATCACTTGACTTCATCTTAAAAAGAAAAAAAAAACTTTACTCTTTCATTAACTTTACTGTCTTTCCCTTAACCTCTCACTGTCTGGCTAGAATTGGCTCTGAACAATGCCTAGAAATTTGTATTAAAAGCACTTCCTGTGTCTGTTTGCCTCTTTATAATGTATCGCTTATTGAATTTCTCAATTGTAATTTGCTTTGGATAAAATCGTCTGCTAAATTAATAAATGTAAATGTAAATAAATAATTTATATGATGTCTAAGATTCTGTCTATAATAATTTTATAATTGAAAAAACATACAGTAGTGTAATGACTAAAATTGTTTAATAGTTTGTAGAACTTTTCATTTGGTAAATAAATATTATTTCTCAAAAGTGTGGGGGGGCATTTTTCATGGTATCTTCTTCAGTTCCAGCGATATCGCCGACTTGATTGCACAGATATTATTTAAACTGAACTGAGCTGGACAATGACATCACTGAATTCAATAATGAAATGCCTTTAACTCAAATTTTTTCCTGTTTTGATATTGTGCAGTTGCTTTTTTTCACAATTTGTATTGTTAAAAGCGCTATATAAATAAAGGTGACTTGACATAGAGACCCTTTCACCTAGATATCACACTATAGAGACTGTGTCTGTTCCCCGAACTAGAAAATACAAAAAATGTCCAAACCAGTCTATGAGTAACAACTTAATTGGTGTTCAACAAATGAAAAATGTATATAACACAAGAGAAACAAATGATAAAGCTTGGCTTATTGAATATCAGGTCCCTTTCTACAAAAGTGCAATTTTTTTTGGAAATTATATGATCACTGATCATAAACTAGATGTGCTCTGTTTGACAGAAACCTGGCTAAAACCAGATGAACACATTCTTTTAAATGAGTCTGCCCCCCAAGGTGTTGCTACAATTTATAGCAATACTCTCAGTATTTCTCAGAAGACAGGCTTTAAGTATAACTCCTTTGAAGTAATGGTGCTTCATATAACATTATCTAGAGAAAAATGTATTGATGATAAATCCCCTGTGATGTTTGTACTGGCTACTGCATACAGGCCACCAGGGCACCATTTAGACTTTATTAAATAATTTGATGATTTTCTATTAGAGTTAGTGCTGGCTGCAGATAATGTCTTAATTGTTGGTGATTTTTATATCCACGTTGATAATGAAAAATATGCATTAGGATCAGCATTCATAGACATTCTGAACTCTATTGGGGTTAGACAGCACGTGTCAGGACCAAATCATTGTCAAAATCATACTTTAGATTTAATCGTTTCTTCATTGAGGAAGCTCTAGATTGGAGGATAGTCTCAGCAACCTCAGCTGAGAGACCAGAGGCTATGAGTTGTGCCCCCTCAGGAGCCACACCCATAGCTTCCACATCTCCGAGCAGGGGGTGAAAGATCATGCCCGCTGCCAGTGAGAGGAGATCCCTCCTGATGGGAATCCCCCATGGAGAACCGTTGAGGAGAGAAATCAGGTCAGAGAAATATACTTGGCCCGGCCAGAATGGGGTTTTAGCAATTGATGGACCCCATCCCGGCGCACTCTCTCTAGAACTCCTGTGTCTTGTAAGGAGACTCACTTGGAGCCTACCACTCACAGATGCAGTCCAGGTGGAGCTCTGGCGAGTGGAGGCCTCTAAAACTCTCTGAGCGAGAGGAGGCCTGATGGCACTCGCCGAAACAGCCGAGCTCTTGGAGCGGAGGCCTCAGCATGACGACTCTCGAAATGAGAGGAGGCCTACTACACTCCGTACACTGGGCATACTCCTAGCGGAGCTCTGGCGAGCGGAGGCCTCTAAAACTCTCTGAGTGAGAGGAGGCCTGACGACACTCGCCGAAACAGCCGAGCTCTTGGAGCGGAGGCCTCAACATGACGATTTTCTGGATCAAGAGGAGGCCTACTACGAAACACACTTTCCTGATGTTAAGTCCTAACCCCAACTCTTTCAAGTGAGCGAGAACGTCATCTCTATGCCGAACAGCCATCCGCTCTAATGAGCTAATCGGGGCGAGAGTGCAAGGCCAAAGGGAAGAACCCGATATTAATACACTTTGCCCCCAAAGCACATCTCAGGAACTTCCTATGATGGGAAAGGAGTATACGCCTTCTTGATCGCTTGTGACCACCAGCCCTCGGATCTGGTGTGAGACACGTGCTTGAATAGAGCTTTCTGAACTTCAGTCGAATGACTGAGCGGTTCAGTTAACTTAGATCTAAAAAGAACGCAACCCCTTTCCCAGGAACAATGAAGAACGGCTGTAGAACCCGTACTCTTTGTCTAGAGGGACCACCTCAATGGCCTCCTTCCTCAGGAGAGTGCTCACTTCTTGTTCCATTACCAGAGCCTGCTCGGGACCCACCAGCGTGGGAGTGACCCCGTTGTGATAGGCTTGTTCTACAGTGTGCATGCAAAAAATAAAAGATTAAGCTCAAATTAGCTTTATTCGTCACATACACAATTAAATGTGAAATGTGTTCTCTGCATTTAACCCATCCAAGTGCACACACTTGGAGCAGTGGGCAGCCGACACTGCAGCTCCCGGGGAGCAATTGGAGGTTCGGAGGCCTTGCTCAAGGGTCTCACCTCAGTTGTGGATAATTCCTGCCGGAGCCGAGGTTCGAACCCACAACCTCGGATTACAAGTCCAACGCTGCATGACCCATCGAGACACATTTGGCAGCAGGTCCTTTTCAACTGTGAGTCCCAAAATCCCCAAATAAGGAGTGCTGGCTAACAGGTTAAAGAGATAAGCCTTACTTTTAATCTAAAGTTAAACTTACAGTGTGTCTGAATCCCAAACAATGCAAAATAATGGTTATTAATATAAATATTTGACTTCACAGCGCAAATGTACATACACTTTGAGCTGTTTGAAGCAGCCATATCTCTGGCACCGTAGTCTATACAGCTGGAACGGAAGAAGGTGCTGGTGTTGTCTTATTTGAATACATTGGCGTGGTTTCCCAAACAGGGCTTGAAACTAGTTCTAGACTAAAATAAATGTTAAAGCTGTCTAAATTGAAAACAGGTTGTGCTGACATCTTAAACCCTATTGCCCTCGTAAACCAGAAAGTAGCTAGTTCTGTGTGTTGTATGAATAGAGACCTCATAAACCCTATTTTACTCGTAAACCAGCAAGTAGCTAGTTATGTGTGTTGTATGTACAGGAACCTCATAAACTCTATTGTCCTCGTAAACCAGCAAGTAGCTAGTTCTGTGTGTTGTATGTATCGAGACCTCATAAACCCTATTGTCCTCGTAAACCAGAAAGTAGCTAGTTCTGTGTGTTGTGTGAATAGAGACCTTATAAACCCTATTGTCCTCTGTAAACCACAATGTGATTATGTCCCCATAATCCTGTAAAAAGTTACATATTTAATATATGTATGTTTTGAAAGTGTAATTACGTTTTTGAAGTAATGTTTGTCTTCTGTAGACCAAATTAAAATTTTTGACATAACTTTTACCTTGATAGGATGGTGGGAAATGTGAGTCCCCGTAAACCATTAAAAAGAACAACGTGATCTCAATATAATTCATATGTATTTTACACAAAATGTGGTTCTATAAAATGTATATTTACTTACGCTTTTACAGGCACTAAAACGTACAATACTGACATATTTTCATCATCTAAACGTTCACATACTTACGTATATTCAGCATTTAAATGTGCAAACCTGACGTATTGACGACATCTAAAAATGAATCCTTATGAATATTGAAATTGTGGGATTCATTTTAATATTAGTTGTTTTTAGTTAGGAGCCTAGCCTTTCAGCGAATCTAGAGTGTCTGCAAGACAACAACAGCATTGGTGCCCGCAAAGCGCCGCCGCCTGGAGGGGTAATCCACGCCTTCCGTTCAGGGCCTGTAAGTTCTCGTCCGCTCTAACGGCCAAGGCTTACGGTGCTGTTGGAAGGGCCGCTTCCGCCCTGCACGCCATGGCCCTCCTGCAAGTCCACCAGGACAAAGCGTTCAAGCAGCTTCACGAGGGTGGTGCTGACCCAGGTGTGTTGCAGGAACTGCACACAGCAACGGACCTCGCCCTTAGGGAGACGAAAGTCAAAGTGCGGGCCCTGGGTCAGACGATGTCCACATTAGTGGTTCAGGAGTGCCACTTTTGGCTGACCTTGGCGGATATGAGGGAGGCCGACAAGCATCACTTCCAGGACTCCCCGATCTCCCAGGCTGGCCTAATCGGCAAAGCGGTGGAGGGCTTTGCCCAACAGTTCTCCGCCGCACAGAAGCAGACAGAGGCGTTTTGTCATATCCTGCCCCGGCGGTCCGCCGCTGTCTCCACCCCACCGCTGGCTGCAGCCCCTCCGTCTGCTAGTTGCTTGCTGCCTCCACCTCCGCTCCAGCTTGGCCACAGCAGCAGCCTTCACAGCGGCCGCAGCGTGGAGCTGGCCGCAAGAAAGTGGCACAGCCTGCCTCAGGTGAGCTCAATCGTGCAGCCGACGAGGTCTCACATCAGCCCGCCCTTCCAGGAGAATGTTGACTCCACCCCGAGGTAGTCCAGCTGATTTGGGGATGCTTTGGGGACTCACAGGTAGACCTGTTTGTCTACCAGGACACGTCCCACTGCCAGCTGTTCTACTCCCTGTCCGAGGGATGTCAATCGCTGCATCGGAGGGCAAGCTAGGTTTTGGAGATGACGATTCGGCTGCGCTTCCTCCGTCAGGAAGAGTGGCGTTGCCCGAGTCAGATCCAGAACTGACTGCTATGCTTTCCCAGGCAACTGAGAGTGTTAGGATGCACTAGAGGCCTCCGCCTTCTCCCGAACGCTCAAGGCTGGATGATTGGTTCCTGGGGGCACAGGATGATCGTCGGCAACCACCTCTGGTTCCATTCTTCCCGGGGGTGCATGAGGAGGTGACTAGGTCTTGGAAGGCACCTTTTTCTTCCCGAAACAGGCCTAGTACCTTCTCCGTCCTCAACACCCTCAATGGTGGGGTAGCTCAAGGGTATGTGGAGATCCCCCGGTTGAGCGCACTATTGCCATGCAACTCTGCCCGCAAAGCGCCGCCGCCTGGAGGGGTAATCCACGCCTTCCGTTCAGGGCTTGTAAGTTCTCGTCCGCTCTAACGGCCAAGGCTTACGGGGCTGTTGGACAGACCGCTTCCGCCCTGCACGCCATGGCCCTCCTGCAAGTCCACCAGGACAAAGCGTTCAAGCAGTTTCACGAGGGTGGTGCTGACCCAGGTGTGTTGCAGGAACTGCACACAGCAACGGACCTCGCCCTTAGGGAGACGAAAGTCAAAGTGCTTGAGAATGTTGACTCCACCCCGAGGTAGTCCAGCTGATTTGGGGATGCTTCGGGGACTCACAGGTAGACATGTTTGTCTACCAGGACGCGTCCCACTGCCAGCTGTTCTACTCCCTGTCCGAGGGAACCCTCGGCATGGATGCGTTGGCACACAGCTGGCCTTGGGGCCAACGCAAATATGCGTTTCCCCCAGTGAGCCTTCTCATACAGACCCTGTGCAAGTTCAGGGAGAACGAGGAGCAAGTCCTTTTGGTGGCACCTTACTAGCCCAATCGGATGTGGTTCCCAGAACTGATGCTCCTTGCGACAGCCCCTCCTTGGCAAATTCCTCTGAGGAGGGATCTCCTTTCTCAGAGAGGGGGCACCCTCTGTCACCCGCATCCAGACTTGTGGAATCTCCACATGTGGTACCTGGATGGGACGCAGAGGTTCTAGTTGGGCTACTTCTAGTGGTAGTAAACACTATCACTTTTGCTAGGGCCCCGTCTACAAGACACTCTTACAGGCAGAAGTGGAACCTGTTCGTTGATTGGTGTTCTCCCCACCGGGAGGTCCCCCTTAGATGCCCGATTGCAGTCATGCTCTCTTTCCTGCAAGATGGGCTGGAGCGAAAGCTGTCTCCCTCCACCCTCAAAGTGTATGTTGCGACTATAGCTGCACATCACGATGCAGTAGACTGTAAGTCTGTGGGGAAACACGACTTGGTCATCAGGCTCCTCAGAGGGAAAAGCAGGTTAAATCCTCTGTGTCCTCATCTGGTACCCTCTTGGGATCTCCCCTCGGTCCTGACGGCCTTGAAAGGGGACCCCTTCGAGACTCTGCAGTCAGTAGAGCTTAAGTTTCTGTCATTGAAGACAGTGCTCCTCGCAGAGCTGGCCACGGTCAAGAGGGTAGGGGACCTGCAGGCATTTTCAGTTGACGATTCATGCCTAGAATTCGGACCGGGTAACTTTCATGTTGTCCTGAGACCCCGGCCTGGATAAGTGCTCAAAGTTCCCACCACGCCCTTCAGGGATCAGGTAGTGAACTTGCAAGCACTGCCCCGTGAGGAGGCAGACCCAGCCATTGCTCTGCTCTGTCCCGTCCGTGCCTTGCGCATTTACGTGGACCGCACGCAGAGCTTCAGGACCTCAGACCAGCTCTTCGTCTGATTCGGAGGACAGCAGAAGGGGAAGGTTGTCTCCAAACAAATACTTGCCCACTGGATAGTGGAAGCTATAGTCATGGCCTACCAGGCCCGGTGCTTACCATGCCCCCTGGGTTTGAGAGCACACTCTACGAGAGGTGCTTCTTCCTCTTGGGCTTTGGCGCGGGGCGCCTCAATAGCAGACATTTGTAGAGCTGCCGGCTGGGTGACACCTAACATGTTTGTGAGATTTTATAATCTCCATATAGAGCCGGTGTCCTCCCGAACTTGAATCGGATGGCCAGTAACACTGGAACTTGCTAGGTGTCAATCATGCTTGCTGTGCCATTCCCCACTGCGGACCGGATATGTGCGCTTTGTTGCTTCTTAGTTCAGTTCCCTACAGCGAACCCTGTTGAAGTTCCTGAGTCTATGAGCTGAGCCCCCTCAGAGGCCAAGCCCACAGTTTCCAAAGCTCTGGTTGGGGGTGAAATATCGAGCCCCCTGCTTGTGACAGAAGTTCCCTCCTGACGGGGAGCTCCAGAGGAGGCCAGTTGAGAAGGGATATTATATCTGGGAACCATATTCTGCCCGGCCACTGCGGGGCAATGAGAAGTAGTCGAACCCGGGGCAAGAACAACATCTCGATGCCGAACTGCCAACTGATGGGACTGAGCTAGAATCAACCAATCGCCGATGTAGTTCATTATGTGAATACCCTGAAGATGCAGAGGCGCCAGAGCTGCATCTATGCATTTCGTGAAAGTGCAGGGTAATAATGCTAGGCCAAACTGAAGAACCGGATATTGCTATGCTCTGCCCCCAAAAGCGAACCTCAGGTACTTCCTGTGATACGGAAGGATGGATTTGTGGAAGTATGCGTCCTTGAGATCTATCGTGACAAACCAGTCCTCGGATCTGATCTGTGGCACAATTTGTCTCAAATTAACATCTTGAACTTGAGCTGCATGACGGAGTCGTTCAGAATTCGAAGATATAAAATGGGACGCAACCCCCCATCCTTCTTTTGAACTATGAAATACCGGATGTAAAAACCGGTTTCCCTGTTGGAGTGAGGTACATATTCTATGGCCCCTTTCTCTAACAGAGCTTTCACTTCTTACATTACCAGAACCTGCTGGGGGGCCACCTCGGTGGACAACACCCCCATAAACCTTGGCGGGTGAGACCCGAACTATATTTGATACCCTTTTTCTATAGTCTGCAGGACCCAACAATATTTATTTGGCAGAAGTTTCCACGCTGTCAAAAATTCTACTAGAGGTGCCAACCTCTCGAGACTGGTTTCTGGATTTATATGTTGCTGTACAGTCAGAACGACGTCCTGAAATGGCAAACCGACAGGAAGTGTCTGAACTGACTGCTCTGAAACCCTCTTCGGAGGGCGCGAGCATCCCAAGGCCACTACATTTCCGGGTGGACCCTGAGATATGCGCTCGCTGGAGACCGCTGTGCCCTGAGGCACACGAGGTGGCAGGGTTGGCAGGGTTGACAGCGAAGGGAGACGGACACCGTTAAATGAGGTTCAACTTCTACTTCGGGTGGGGGGGGGGGGGTTGTCCTCATTGGCCTGAGCCCTCGGGCATCAGGACCTTTTCCCCTCAGCCTTCTTAGACATAATAACAGTCCTCAGATCCGTTTTACACTTCGAAGGCTGAGGTTTAACACGCTTCCCATGTCCCCATTCTTTAGCTGGGGGAGCACGTTAAGCCACGCTCTGTCTCTGTGTGGCACGGTATGAGGAGCTGGCTTTGGATGTTTGGTGCTGCCCCCGCTCAGCAGCCCCGGAGATATGAGTACGGCGGGGGAGGAATTTCTGGAATGCAGCTGCTTGTGTAGCTGATTCCTGAAATCTCTTGACAACTGAATTAGCTGCATCGCCGAAGAGGCCAGAGGGACAAATAAGATAATCCATAAAAAAGTTTTTATCTTTTCCCTTGAAGTTACTCAGATTCAACCATAAATGTCTCTCAGTGGCCACCAGGGCTGCTATAGACTGGTCGATTGATTTATCCATCTCTTTGGAGAGACAAATCTCTCCCTGAGAGACAAATCTGTGGCCCGACGCAGTTTGTAAACTGCGTTTGGACCAATACCCCCGCCCTCATCGAGATCTCCTAACAATCCTGGTAGGCTTGCAGCATAGACATTGTATGTTAACACGCTGCTGCCTGACCAGCCGCTGAGTAAGCCTTTCCCACCAGTGCGGATGTGCCTATCAGTGCATTTTTCCCACGATCTCCACACCTCTGTGTGGAGCGCTAGATTTGGGGGATGCAGGTGGAAATAGGGCGACCCCGTCTCCAACCCATCCGCCAGATCCATGTGCGATCCCCATGATCTCAATCGCCGCAGTGCCTCAGCAGTAGCGGGACCGGACCGTGAGATCATAGGCATGGACACACTCCTCGGAGCATGCCCGGCGGGAGCGCAGTGAATTTGCAGCGGGGAAAACACGATCAGCCCCTCCTTTTTTCCCACGAGAGAGCTGAGTGTGCGCGCTCCGCTCCCCAGATAAGGTTTTTTTTTTTTTCTATAACTTTATTTAGTTTTGTATTCATTCACAATATGCGTGTGGAAACATTACGTTTTGTGAAAGCTCATCGACGTCCTCCCTGTCTCCCTGCTCGGAAAAAGACAGGCGGAGCGTCGAGCCCTTTCTCCGAGGGGAAGAACCACGGGGCGGGCTTCCGATCTCAGAGAGCGGGCGCTGGATCTGAAGGGAAAGGAAGAAGATAGGGTCTGGCCTGTCTTCATTCCCTCCAGACCCGGCGCCAGACACAAATTCACGGATGGGCATTTCATTTTTTCAGGGGGGCACAAATGAGATCAACCTCATTGCAATGCATAATAGCATTAATTATGAATTAAATGAACAAAAAAATGAGGAAGAATTGACGTACCACTCCACTGACGCAATACAGAGGAGTCGTAAAGATTGGACCTAGCCTACTGAAGCAGTCTAAACACACATCGCAGGGCTCGACATCAACACTTGTCCGCTTATCCGGGACAAGTGGAGTTTTTAAAAGGCCAACTGAAAGAGAATTTTACTTGCCCGAGCGGACAAGTAGCCTATCCTGATAAAAACACCAATAACAATCACCAAAACGTGATAATGATTCTTCATCATTTAGTTTAAATGGCGATTGCATAATGTAATGTGCATAATGTAATGATTGCATAATGTAGTGCATAATGTTTACTGCCTCTCTCAATGAGAAATAGAAACAAATGAGCGCAGCAAACACAAAGTGAGTTAACAATGTGTTAACAAAGTGAGTTAAAGTCAGTTAACATACTGCGGTAAAATTTAGAAATGTGGAGTTTTTATAACATGATACCATTAAGCAACATCACACGACCAAGTGTGCTGAATACCATCACGATTGAAAGTGTGACACTGATTTCATATGACAGTTCACTAAACGAGTAATTAATATTAAGTCACTTACATTTTAAGACGCAATATTGACTGTTTTTGTTGTTTCAGCAGCGAAAATAGTTCAAAGATCACAGCAGAACCATAACCTCATCTCACAGATAAAAAATTACAACTAACGTTAAGCGGTAGCTATGCTTAGCAAACAACCAAACATTTCCGCACTCACTTTCGACAAACCAATCAAATATGTTTACAATATTTTTTTTTTAAATCAGACCAACACATTTTTATTTTTATTCAGGAGTATATATATATATATATATATATATATATATATATATATGTATATATATATACAAAACGATAACTTTTGATAACAGTAGCCTAATGATAAAAAAAAATAATAATTGTGCAAACAAGCAAGGACTGGTGGTTGGTGGGACGTGGAGGTGAGGGGAGAAGGGGCAGCGTTTCCTTATGGCAGAGTATGCAGTTGCCATACCCTAGTCCAGTCAGGTATGCCGTGAAATATTATCCATACTTCATATCTCTATTATAATTCGTCATTATTATTTTAAATCAGAAGGTTTAAAATGTTTAACCAATTCCAATCATTAAAAAGAGCTTGTCAGTAAAACTTCGTAACGCCGTTGGATCCTCAAGCTCTCAACGAAAGCTCGTAACTTCACTCCGCCTCCTTTCAGATTGACACGCCGCGCACAGCCTGGAGGAGACAGATCTCCACTTTTTCGCAGTGCCAGCATAAATAAATAATAACTGATGTTTGAATAGTCACAGCCGCTTTTCTACAGCTTTACTTTAGCAGGCTCATCCAGGGGCAGGCCAGGCCTCCCCATTGCCCACTTCATGGCGCCTTGGCGCGACTGATTCCCTCCATCTGATCCATCTACAATTCCCACAAGCACAGCCACCGCTTCACCTCAGAGGAAGCGGGGCCGGCACCGCGAGGAACGCTGGTGAAAACAACCTCCTCAAAGAGAGTTCCCCCCCAGGAGCATCATACGCAGTGGAACCACTCAAAAAGATAAATTATGTATGAATTTAATGTCTTTATAGGTATTTTCTTTAGTTTTAGTTTTAATAAATTGTATTTATTTTAGTAACGTTACTACAACTTACTACATGGAAATGAAATAACATGGAAATTAGAATAATTTTTATACTCATACCTTTCGTTGTTTTAATATTTTGAAATGTTTTAGCTCTATTTTTTGGTTTTCATTTAAATGTTTAGTTTTGAAATGTTGTTGTATGCATTTGTCATTGTATTTAATTTCTCAATTTTCTTAAATGTGTGTATATTTAGTATTTATAGAGTTTTAACTTATAGTTGTAGTTACTTTTTCTTATTTGTAAGTCGCTTTGGATAAAAGTGTCTGCTAAATGACTAAAAAGTAAAAAAAGTAAAAGTAAAGTAAAAAGCCCCTCGAGAGCCGACTCGGCATGCTTCACTCCTAATCAGACCATGCACAAACTGTGTGTATCCTGTCTTCATGATATAATGTGGGCAGGGAGGAACACACAGTCTATAACATGATCTACTTTTATATGATGGAGCTTTCAGATGCTTGTGGAACTTGACAAACAACTGTAAATAGGACTCACAGAACATATACATGACTGACACACACAGAGAGCTTTGCTGGATGACAAAAAGTATTCACTTATGCGGAAATTAAATCTAACAGTTGCCCCCTTTAAGTCATTTATGACTTAGCAGTAAATTTTCCGCACCGCACTAATGATAAACAGTAAAAGTAAAATGACAAAGGTCCTAATCTACATTCGGGTTCGTGGTCATCTTGTCTCCTGAGTCTTGCCTGGGCAACATAGTAACCTTTCATAATCATACTTAAAGATGATTTCAATGCACGGCGAATCATAGCCATAATACAGGGCCATAAGCAAAGCAAAACCAGAATGCATGAAATATTTAAGACGATTAAAATTAGCCAATGTTCGATTTTATGGAATAGGCTGGAAAAACTCAAACTCCAGTCCCAATCATCTCTATTCCTCTCTCGGCTTGTCATCTCATCAACTGCTTTGGTGACGTCTTAATTCCTTGGTCAATCAAATGTCCATCCGCATCATTATCTGGAACATAAGTACAAAAACTATCGCCAGCAATAACACATACATAACAAATACCTTTCATGTCACTTGTCTTTACGGTGTAATTAGCCAATCTCCACCACATGTTTGTATCATATGAGTGTGGCGGATCATCATGGTCTAACCATGAATCATCTTCATCTATTAATCTAATTGATTAATAGTAGACATATAATTGACATGTTGGACAATTTAGACCCAAATGTGTAACAGGGGAACCTTCAGAGGTGATCGGGAAGCTATTAATGCAGCAAAAGTTTGCCCAGGCCCTATGTTCAGCCCACAGGTGACCCCCTCGCCCACTAAAAAAGTGAGGATCTTCTGTCTGGCACAAGCCCTCTCACCAGTGCCCTGTCACACACTTTGGGCAGGCTTCTTAGGCCTTACAGTGTCAATTGGTAATGCGTATGTTGATAGATGTTTCAGTCTGGATGTGTGAATCCACTGCGGTTGATGATCAGTTAGCACTCCAGTCCTGGTCACTGCGATGACTACAGCTGGACCCAAATATCTCAGTTCCCCACGGCGACTGGTTTCAGACTCCGAATTAGCACCTGTTGGCCTGGAATGAAATTATGGGTGGGCTTATCTGACGGAATAGGGAGAGAAAGAGAAACATCAGCACACACAGAATTCAGTTTATCAATAAGGGAAATCACGTAGTCATCCAGGATCACCTCCATGTCTCCTAAGGAAGAAACGCCTGCGCGACCTATGACCCAAGGGGTCGGGAAAGGTCTACCCATTAAAATCTCAAATGGTGTTAGTATTACTTACCCCTATTGTAAGTATTTTGTCATTGAGGATGGGGTCATTCTAATTTCTGCCAATACGGCTGGTAACACATCTGGCCATTTCCTGCTTGTTTCCATACAGGCTTTCGTGATCTTATCTTTGATTATTCGATGAGTTCGTTCCACTACGCCCGATGATTGTGGGTGGTAGGGTATATTATAGTGCCAATCTATGGACAATGCTTTAGCCAATAGTTTAGTTACTTTTGATGTGAACGGTGTGCCGTTGTCACTTTCAATGGTCATAGGAATGTCAAACGCCGGAATTACTTCTTTCGACAGTATTTTCACTACCGTTTTTGCATCCTCTTTGGCACACACAAAAACTTCAGGCCATTTTGAAAACCTATCGACGATAGTTAACATGTATTTTAGATTTCCGACTGCTGGCATATGAGAAAAATCTATTTGAAGGCACTGAAAAGGCACTTCTGGAAAAGGTAACGCGTGTGTATGCTTCCGTGAGGGTTTGTTTTGGCGCATATTAAACACGAGTCTAAAATTAGTTTGACCATTTTAGCTGTATCCTGTATACAATACAGGCGATTAATTGTCTGTGTAACTTTAGACGTGCTATTGTGCAAAATACCGTGATAATGTCTTATCAATATCACCAAGGACAGTTTTGGTAATGCTATTCTACTGTTTGTATCTCTTATCAAACCGTTAGCATCTGGTACGCATCCATTTTCTGCCCAATGTTTCACGTCTCTTCACGTTTCAAAGAGAAATTAACAGAGCTGTCTGAAAATACAATTTCAAGTTTATGCATGAGATCTCTGCCTAAAAGATTCAATGGTGAATTTGGAGTAATTACGAATTTGTGAAATAAAGGCAGGCGATTAAGTACCTTTACCTCAATGGCAGGTGTTATGTGACAAAAAATGTCAGTTCCTGAAACCCCAACAGAGCGCATAGTACGATTTGTGATCGGCCCTTCATAAAATTTAGCAGAAATAGATGAACACGTAGCACCCTTGTGTTGAATAAAAATGAGTAATCTACCCCATTCACTTCTACATTTACATTTAGTCATTTAGCAGACGCATTTATCCAGAGCGACTTACAATTGGGGAGTTCATAAAGCCATTAATCTTGAAGAGGCAAACATACAGAGGAAGTGCCAATAACATCAAGTCTCAGGCATTGTTCAAATAAGTACAAGCTAGCAAGGGAAGGAGAGAAAGAGAAAGAGAAAGATGAAGATTTTGAAAAAAGTGAAACATTTTTTTTTTTTATGTAGTCAAGTAGAGTTGAAAGAGATGAGTTTTCAGTTGTTGCTTGAAATTTGACAGGGATCCAGCATTCCGGATGGGGGTGGGAAGATCATTCCACCAGCCAGGAACGGTGAAAGAGAATGTTCTGGAGAGTGATTTTGAGCCTCTCTGTGATGGTACCACGAGGCGTCGCTCACTAGCAGATCTCAGACTTCTGGAGGGGATGTAAATTCGTAATAGTGAGTGGAAGTAGGTGGGTGCTGAGCCTGTGGTTGTTCTATATGCAAGCATCAGTGTCTTGAACTGGATAAGAGCTGCAACTGGTAGCCAGTGCAAGGAGACAAAGAGAGGTGTAACATGGGCTCTTTTGGGCTCGTTGAAGACCAGTGCATTCTGAATCATTTGTAGAGGTTTGATTGTGTTTGATGGAAGTCCAGCTAGAAGAGCATTGCAGTAGTCCAGTCTAGAAATGACAAGGGCCTGGACAAGAAGTTGTGCAGCATGCTCTGTCAGAAAGGGCCTGATCTTTCTGATGTTGTGCAATGCAAACCTGCAAGATCGAGCAGTCTTTGCAATGTGCTCTTTGAAGGTCAGCTGGCCATCGAAGATTACACCAAGATTTCTGACCAAGCTGATGGGGTAATTGTTGATGAACCTAACTGAATCGTGAAATCATGGTGTAGAGTTGGAGTTGCAGGGAAGACAAGAAGCTCAGTCTTTGCCAGGTTGAGCTGTAGATGGTGTTCTTTCATCCATGCCGAGATGTCTGCCAGGCAGCCTGAGATCCGTGCAGCTACTGTTGGATCATCTGGTCGAAATGAGAGATAGAGCTGTGTGTCATCAGCATAGAAATGTTAGAGAAGCCATGTGCCTGTATGATGGGAGCCAGTGATGTAGTGTATGTGGAGAAGAGGAGGGTCCAAGAACCGATCCTGGGGAACCCCAGTGACCAATTTATGTGCGTTGGATACCTCCCTCCCAGGCCACCCTGAAAGACCGACCAGTGAGATAGGATTCAAACCAGCTGGAATCCCAGTCATATCCAGTGATGAGAGGGTGGACAGGAGGATCTGATGATTGACAGTGTCAAAAGCGGCAGACAGATCCAGCAGAATGAGGACTGATGATTTGGAATCGGCTTTTGAAATTCGCAGGGCTTCAGTGACCGAGAGTAGCGCAGTCTCAGTTGAATGGCCACTCCTGAAACCTGACTGTTTAGCGTCCAGTTTGTTGTTCTGTGAAAGAAACAATGAGACCTGGTTGAAGACAACTCGTTCGAGTGTTTTGGCAATGAATGGAAGGAGAGAGACAGGTCTGTAGTTTTCTAAAAGAGAAGTGTTTAATGTAGGTTTTTTTAGCAGTGGGGTTACCCGAGCCTGCTTGAATGCAGTGGGGAAGATGCCTGTGAGGAGAGATGTGTTGATAATGTGTGTGAGTCCTGGTAAGAGTGTGGGAGAGATAGCTTGGAGAAGGTGTGAGGGGATAGGGTCTAGAGGACATGTTGTAGGATGGCTGGAGAGGAGAAGTTTGGATACTTCCGCCTCAGTGAGGGGACAGAAGGAGAAGATGGGAGTTTGAGCAGTGGATCTAATTGGTTGGGGGTCCTGTGTGAGTGGAGGTGAAAACTGACTACTGATTGTTTTAGTTTTGCTTGTAAAAAAAGTTGCAAAGTCATCAGCTGTTATAGACGTGGTGGGAGGTGGTGAAGGGGGACAGAGGAGAGAATTAAATGTTCTGAAGAGATTACGCATATCTGGAGCATTGTTGATCTTGTTATGGAAATGTGACGATTTGGCAGTGTGGACTTCAGCAGAGAAAGATGAAAGAAACGATTGATACATACTCAGGTCCGACGGCTCGCTTGATTTTGCCATTTTCTCTCTGCCGCTGAGTCTGGTCCGATGTTCACGAAGAACATCAGATAACCAGGGGTTAGAAGGGGCAGTCCGTGCTGGCCTGGAGGAGAGATGACAAATGTCATCTAGACAAGTGGTTAAAGTAGGGCATAAAGTATCAGTAGCAGCATTCACATCTAGAGATGAGAAATGTGTAGGTGAGGGAAGAGAGGAGGATACTACAGAGGAAAGATATGAGGGAGAAAGGGAGCGTAGGTTTCGTCTAAAAGTAACCGGTAAGGGGGTTGGTGGCACCCGGGTAACAAAGTGTAATGTGAATTTAATGAAGAAATGGTCAGAGATATGTAGTGGTTGTACCAGAATGTTATCTGCAGTACAATCGCATGTGTAAATTAAATCAAGTTGGTTGCCTGATTTGTGAGTGCTAGTAGTGGTAAGGCGTTTGAGATCAAATGAAGCTAAGAGCGAATTAAAGTCTGTAGCATAAGGCTTTTCTAGATGAATGTTGAAATCGCCAAAAACTAAGAGTGGAGTTCCATCCTCCATGAAAGAGGACAGCAACCCATCCAGCTCCTCAAGGAAGGGGGCTAGAATTTGGCCAGGGGGACGGTAGATTACCACAATCTGGAGTTTTATAGGAGCCATTACAGTAATCGCATGAAATTCAAATGAGTTGTAATTGCATAGGGGCGAGTGGGTTGAGTATTTCCAATTATTTGAAATGAGCAGACCAGTGCCCCACCCCGCCAACCTGACGTGGGGTGTGAGAGAAAGAGAAATTGTTAGAGAGGGCAGCTGGAGTTGCTGAGTCTTCTGGACGAATCCAGGTCTCAGTCAAGCCCAAGATGCTGAGAGTGGATTGTAAAGAAAAGCGGAAATGAAGTCTGCTTTGTTGACAGCTGACTGACAATTCCAGAGAGCCATAGAGAAAGAAAGAGGTGTAGTAGAAGATGTAGAGATGTGGTGCAGGTTAGCAGGATTACTTTGCCGTCTCGTGTGATGTTAGAGCGTGGTCGAGACAACCGGAATGGTTTCAAACACATGATAGAGGTGGAAGGACAGAGGATAGCAAAGGAGAGTGTGTGAGGGAAGGGGGAAAAAAAATTATACCTAAATGTGTTGCCGGTGTCGTTGCTCGGGTAAAGTCGCGCAGGAAAAAGTCGCTTATCTTTACACTCGTCTGTCTTCACACGAGGATGCTGAACGCTTCCGCGTCAGCGCTGGGACATCAAATAAATACACAGTCTAATTAAGAGAATAGAGTGAAAACAGCTGTGAACAGCTTCTGATTAGCCCAGCCAATAAGCCTAACAGAGTGCTAATAGTGCTAATAGCTCAAGACGAAACTAACACCTTGCCCAAGGAGCAATGGAGGCGCAAATGATTATAATTACCAGTAAGTGCAATCAAAACAATAAACCAACGAAAATGCAGACTACAAATAGGTAGGAAACAAAATATTCCTTCCTAGCAGCAAGTAAATAATTTAAACAACAGATCTATGAACAAGTATTAAAGACTCACAAGCTGACGTCCGTTTCTTCTGGTGACTAATCGGCTTCTCATAACTTAAGCAGCAACCAGGCAGTTTAAATACTTTCACAGTTGCTGTAAATGGCTTCTGATTAGCCCAGCCAATAAGCCTAACAGAGTGCTAATAGTGCTAATAGCTCAAGATGAAACTAACACCTTGCCCAAGGAGCAATGGAGGCGCAAATTATTATGATTACCAGTAAGTGCAATCAAAACAATAAACCAACGAAAATTCAGACTACAAATAGGTAGGAAACAAAATATTCCTTCCTAGCAGCAAGTAAATAATTTAAACAACAGGTCTATGAACAAGTATTAAAGACTCACAAGCTGACGTCCGTTTCTTCTGGTGACTAATCGGCTTCTCCCAACTTAAGCAGCAACCAGGCAGTTTAAATACTTTCACAGTTGCTGTGAACGGCTTCTGATTAGCCCAGCCAATAAGCCTAACAGAGTGCTGATAGTGCTAATAGCTCAAGACGAAACTAACACCTTGCCCAAGGAGCAATGGAGGCGCAAATGATTATAATTACCAGTAAGTGCAATCAAAACAATAAACCAACGAAAATGCAGACTACAAATAGGTAGGAAACAAAATATTCCTTCCTAGCAGCAAGTAAATCATTTAAACAACAGATCTATGAACAAGTATTAAAGACTCACAAGCTGACGTCCGTTTCTTCTGGTGACTAATCGGCTTCTCCCAACTTAAGCAGCAACCAGGCAGTTTAAATACTTTCACAGTTGCTGTGAACGGCTTTTGATTAGCCCAGCCAATAAGCCTAACAGAGTGCTAATAGCTCAAGACGAAACTAACACCTTGCCCAAGGAGCAATGGAGGCGCAAATGATTATAATTACCAGTAAGTGCAATCAAAACAATAAACCAACGAAAATGCAGACTACAAATAGGTAGGAAACGAAATATTCCTTCCTAGCAGCAAGTAAATAATTTAAACAACAGATCTATGAACAAGTATTAAAGACTCACAAGCTGACGTCCGTTTCTTCTGGTGACTAATCGGCTTCTCCCAACTTAAGCAGCAACCAGGCAGTTTAAATACTTTCACAGTTGCTGTGAACGGCTTCTGATTAGCCCAGCCAATAAGCCTAACAGAGTGCTAATAGTGCTGATAGCTCAAGACGAAACTAACACCTTGCGGAAGGAGCAATGGAGGCGCAAATGATTATAATTACCAGTAAGTGCAATCAAAACAATAAACCAACGAAAATGCAGACTACAAATAGGTAGGAAACGAAATATTCCTTCCTAGCAGCAAGTAAATAATTTAAACAACAGATCTATGAACAAGTATTAAAGACTCCCAAGCTGACGTCTGTTTCTTCTGGTGACTAATCGGCTTCTCCCCTTCTAAACTTACAATGGGTAATTCATCCGTGCGATAGCTAAAAGAAAAACAAATCATTGACTGTACATCTGCACTGACATCGCTCTGTGGGCATCCCTATTCATTTTTTGGTTTATTTCGTTTATCCTTCTTGTTTATCCAAGACACCTGATATTGAGCAGCATATTTCCTATAATTAAGTAGCGATTGAGAATAGTTCAACTCCCCCGAGGCGGGCTCCGACTATACTGAGCACCGCCCCTTTGGATTATTTTGGAATACACAGAGGGAGCAGTCATTTGTTGCTGTGGAGCTGAAAACATAACTTCCTGTTTCGGTTTAAACATAAATGAAGTGAACCCACCAGAAGCGTCTGACTCACGAATTCATTTGCAAAAATCTTCAACAGTTTGTTGCATTAAATTAGCAGTCGTTACACGAACCAAACGTGCCAAATCTGGATTCATATTATTTAAGCATGTGTTAATAAACAGTGAGGATATTTAACCACACATCAGAATATGAGCGTCTTTCTTCCCATACACGCAGAAGGGGTCTCACCCTCATTTCGGGTTATTTGTGGCATGAGTTACAGACATGAGCACGAGCATCTAGAACACTCTTAACCTGATCAAAGTATTTTATTACACTTTCCGGATCGGTCTACCAAAATTCCTGAAGATCTCACTGTATACCATTGCCAGATTCAGTTAATATCATCTGCCAAAACTCCTAAAAATATCGATCTGTAATCCGAGCCTCTTAATTGTGCAACCTGTGTGAGCGCAAAACATCTACAAATGTCTTAGAATGATTCGCGTTCGGGAGAGTTTTACAAATATTATCAATGTCAGTCATTGTTGCTGGTTTAAGAATAATTCTAGGTCCTTCTTGAACCCACGCCATTAACGGCTCAGCTGTATTATGCATGCATACAGTTTCTTTGTTCTGTAAGGGGAGGGGTTGCACAAGACACATAGGGATGTAAGGAAGGATATAAATTTGAACTGGTCTGAGCATTATTTTGGACATTAATTATGGCTGTATCATAAGGTGGCGGTGTTTTTACAGTCAAAGGCAAATCGTTTGATATTTTGCTTGCTTTATTAATACGTTCGGGACCTTGGTTCCATATTATTCTCATTTTTTTTCAAAATTTCATACGATTCGTTCATATATTTATAATCCCATTGAGGATCACCCCAACCTTTTTTAACCATGGATTTCATTAATTCCATATCATTTACTTTAAAAGATCCGAATCTCGGATATTGGTCAATTTGCAATCCGGCACTTTCAGACCATCCGGCCAAATTATCAACAAATGGTTGTGTCCAATAACCTTTATCATTTCTGACCATAAAATCTATAGATTTTTCACCCTGTAGCGGTTTAGATATGTTTTGTCCCATACTCAACGAATGAACCAAGCAAGAGTTAGAAAAAGAAAATAAAAAAATGAAAACTTACTCACAAAATCCAACTGTTTGATATATATATTTATTTTCTTATTTGTTACTTATCATGTTTAAATGATAACGTCAACAATTCAAAAATACGCGCCTCATGTGCCTCGCGCCTACAGGGACGGAACCTGGCCCTCAGTTCAACGCCACGGAGTGCACATCAAATGCAGAAACCCAACACAATCAAGTGGTTTACTGCCATCAACATTATATCACAGTAAGGTTATACAAAAACTCTTACCTGTGATTTAATGATGGAACCTGTAGACTTTCAATCTAGCACGGTCTTCAAAACACGAGTAATAGGTCTCAGGTTACCGATGAATAAACATTGGACGGAGCCCCCAAATTGTAAAACTTCAATTCCCTTATGAATTAAGTTTTCTTTCTGTGTTTTGGATCACTTCTAAATCAAATCAGAAACATAGGTTGGATGTTGTGAGCGAAGTCTTCTACGGATCCGGGAGTACGAAAGACAAGGCATCATGGCTTTTGAACTCAATTTATTCTTGACCAGCATGCCTTTATATATGGTACCAGAGAGTTTTGTATTACAGGAGGTTCACAAAATGACCAAATAAGGTACAGAAAACATAGCATGACAGGCACAGAATGAATGCATTCTTTCTCTACTTATAGCCAAGAGACACCTGTCAAGCGACCTCCTCTTATTATAGCCAGGATACAGAAACCAGCAAGCTTTTTCCCTTTTCTGTAGCTTTGTATTCACTTATGCGGAAATTAAATCTAACAGTTTGTTTCCAGACAAGATTTAGAGAAACTTGTTCATGCCTCAATCACCAGTAGGTTGGATCATTGTAATGGTCTCCTCACCGGCCTTCCAAAGAAGACCATTATACAGCTACAGCGCATCCAGAACGCTGCTGCCAAGATACTAACTAGAACCAGAAAATCTGAGCTTATCACACCAGTCCTCAGGTGCTTACACTGGCTTCCAGTTACATTTAGGATTGATTTTAAAATACTTTTACTCATTTATAAATCACTCAATTGCCTAGGATCTAAATGCATTGCAGATATTCTCACTGAATATAAACCTAACAGACTCAGATCAGTAGGATCGAGTCAGTTAGAAATACAAAGGTTTCACACAAAACAAGGGTAGTCCAGTTTGAGCTATTTTGCCGCCCGCAGTTGGAATCATCTTCCAGAAGAGATCAGATGTACTAAAACATTAGCCACATGTATAATCATTTTCTAATCTTAACTGTTTTAAGTTCATTTAAAATCAATCTTTATATCATTTTTTTATTGTTGTGATTGTTTTTTATTCCTTTTTTTATTATAATTTGTAATGTCTATTTCACTTTATTTGATGTAAAGCACTTTGAATTACCACGGTGTATGAAATGTGCTATATAAATAAACTTGCCTTGCCTTCAATTGAAACTGAAAACACAGTACTGTTTCAGCAGACATGTAGCACATTTTATACACACGTGGTCAGAATTGAGTGGTCTAAACAAGATGTCCAGGACCTCCATCAGGAATATAGGCCCACAACATCAAAAATACAGCAATATATTTCATTTTACACATGGGGCACTTTTTATCCCTGTGTTCACCAACCCCATCTTGAGTGTTTGCTGCTAAAAAGCTATTTTTTTTGTTTCATCTGACATAGAAACCAGTGGCATTTAAAGTTCCAGTCGTGTCTGATTACTGAATAGTTTGTTTGTTTTTGGATAAGAGCATCACCACCTACATCACCACATGTTGTTAGGGAGGGATTCAAGAAAAAATAAAAAATTAAATGAAATTTTCATTTTTCAACTATTTTCTGCAATTCTTCAGCTGTGTAACATTTTCTGTTGATTGGAAACTCTGTATTGCCCTGATGGTGGAAATGGGAATTTTCACTGCTCTAGCTCTTTTCTTAAAGTCACTTCACTAATTTGTGAAGCTCAATTATCTTTTGCTGCACATCATAAATATTTTCTTTGATTTTTCTCATTGTGTGGAATTTGCTTTCTCTCCTATTTATATTTCTGCGAAACAGGAAGCCATGGCTGGATAATTTAATGTTCATAATCACCCTGGTGTTTAAAATTGTAAATATGAATAGGAATATACACTATATTGACAAAAGAACTTGACTGGTCTGCAGAAAGCCAAGTCCTAATCCCAGCTGAACACCCCTTGTGTGACTTTAAATGCAGACCTTGAGCCAAAAACTCATCACCAAACACCAATGAACACTAATGAACAGTCATACACAATTACATTGAGTTGTGACCCTTTCATATAAATGTTATTAGAAGTAGTAGTAGTAGCATTATGAAAATGCAATAATAATAAATGCAATACATTTTACAGAGGTTTGCCTGTGTAGTGAATTGTTTTGTGAGTGTGTTTTGCAAGAAATCAGCGTCTGATAGGAACCTCACCACCATTCCAGTGTAATGCAATAACTTACCTTAGTTTTATATTTTATATTGTGCCTCCTCAGCATATGCCATAATACCATTGATTCAATTCCTGTATGTAAGCAAAGGACTGAGGGAAAGTGAAAATACAGGTAACCCGTTAGTAATCAATAAAGAATTTTCTAATTATTCTGCAGGATTTATTTTGAACCTGCAACAATAGGCCTATTCTAAAGTGAAAATATAGTGAAACCTTTAGTAATTAAAAAAATAATTATGAAATCATTCTGCAAGAATTACTTAGAACCTAAAACAGTATTCTAAAGTCACATGTCACCCAAAATGTCACTGACTTCCTTCTGGTTCTCACCTCTCATTATGTACAATTATAGAATTAGTCCTTTTGGGTGTGCAGCAAACAAAATGCATATTTATTTTCCATTATAGGCTAATAATAGTAGTAGTGGACTGTAACAAAGTTGCTACTGTAGTAGAGCCCCGACACGCTGAGTTCATTCAGGCTCAGATCGGACCTGGTTTCATTTAGCTTCTCGCCTTTTATTGTGCCCAAATATGCGCACACCACACATGTACTGTATGAAATATTGTTATAATAATAATTATATTATAAATTATAAATATATATATTATATATATATAATATTATATATATTATAAATTATACATCACCTATGCAATAGACAAGTACGCAACGCATATACGCACGCATTAGCATACAGGTGACAGTTGACCATGCAGAGCATCAGGGAGAAGTTGGAGCGTGGGGAGTTACTAAAAGTTCCCAATGCTTCAGGAAAAGCTGCATTTTGGCAGAGTTTTCTCTGTATTTATATTTGTGGACATGATTAATGGTGGTGGTATTTATGTTTGAGGCCTATAATAAAAGTTAACCTCTTAGTAGCGTGTGTGTTTGTGTATAGCAGAGACAGCATGCGTCAGAGAGCTTAAAGTTATATTGATGTTGGTCTTTGGTCGGCATGAATGTGTTCGGGGGAAATTTTATATTAATATTAATAAGCTAGTGTTTTCTGAGTCGGTGTCGCAAGGATGAAGTTGCAGATACTGACTTGCCATCTCCTCATTAGACCCGCTTTTAATAAATGCATCTACGTATTATGATTATAATGAAAGAGTTTTTGTTTTCTATATGTTTTATTTAGTTAAGTACTAATTTAAAGCTTTCTATAGATATATTTATCATGTCTAAATTGATCAAACACGCTATGATCAGCTCACTGTCTGCCGCTGGCCGCTGGTCGCTGGTCGCTGGCTACTTTAAAAAACAAAAACTTACATTTAACGAATAAAAAAAATGCTCTGAATGTTTTTCTAAATTAAGTTAATAAAATAACAAAACGAAATGCAACCACTTTGTCATTTCATACAAAACTGAAGTATTCTAATTGCTGAAACAGTATAGTATAAGCTGTTTTGGGAGAAGGGAAAAATAAAATACGGGCTTGGGTCGGACTCGGGCTGTATTTTAGGCCCATGCAGTGCTCTATACTGTAGTAGTACTTTTTTTCTTGTCCTTTTACTCAAGTAATTTTAAAAATGGCAGATAAAATGGTGATGCTGTGTTCGGTCGCCGTTCAGGGACCTCAGCTCAGATAGTGCTCTTATTTACTTTTTTACGTATTTTTGCTTTCTCTCTTTACACACATAACGTCTGCACTGATCAGTTATGACAAAAGAACACTTTTGGACATTGAACAGCGCTACACTAACCTGTTTCAGGACACTTTATCCACGAATCCAACGTGGCGATTGGAGATACTTCGGAATGCGGAGGAGAACAATGGCCACCTGAATAACCCCCCCGAGGTGACAGATCAAGAAGCACCGCAGGAAATGCACTGGAATCCGCAACAGACTGAGGGAAATGGCTCACAGTCCTCCTCTACCGAGTATCCTGCTCACTAATGTCCAATCCTTGGAGAATAAGATGGAAGATATTAGAGCCAGGATAAGTTTCCAACAAGACATAAGGGACTGTAACATCCTTTGTTTGAATTAAACATGGCTCACGACCTCAGTCCCGAACACTTCTATAACGCCATCTGATAACTTTTTTGTTTTACAGATGGAAAGAACAGCCGAGGCCGGTAAAACCAAAGGTGAAGGAGTGTATTTCATGATAAACAAGAAATGGTGCGACCCCCAGGTATATCTCCATTTTGTCACGATCTTGCTCACCTCATCTGGAACATCTCTGCATTATCTGCTGCACATTTTATCTGCCCCGCGAGATTTCATCAATCATTGTTACTGCTGTTTACATTCCACCACAGGCAGACACTGGCTTGGCTTTGTTAATGTAGACGCTGAGTACATCGTGAAGCTTAGACAAACATCCTGATGCTTCCTTTATCATCTCGGAGGACTTTAACAAAGCCAACCTCAGACAAGTCATGCCGAACTTTCATCAACATGTATCCTGTCCAACTAGAGGATCGAATACACTGGATCATTGCTACACTTTTGTCGGGAAACATGAGCGAGTAAAAAGCATCATGCTATGCTCTCTGAGGTGCAGTAAGAGACGCTAAACTCTAATAGAGGAAGATAATTGAGTCTCATTTTCAGCTCAATGACTCTCGACGCATGTGGTAGGGACTGAGGTCCATCTGTTCCTTTTGAAATAAATCCTCCGCAGAGGTGATTGCTGGCCGAAAAGTTAAACACCTTCCACGGCCGCTTTGAATGCAATGGCGGCAGCGCGACTCTGCCGATCAGCGCGTTAGGAAGCAGCCGAAAGAGCAGCGATGATCATGCTATCACCGTGTCGGAGGACGAGGTTCGGATGGAACTAAAGAGAGTGAACGTCAGGAAAGCAGCCAGACCTGATTGGATTACTGGCCGTGTTCTGAGGTCCTGCGCTGATCAGCTTGCTTGTTTGTTTACTTTAATATTTAATGAGTCCCTTGCTACCTCTGTGGTCCCCAGCTCCTTTAAAAAATCTATCATCATCCCTGTGCCTAAGAACAATAAGCCCTCTTGCTTGAATGACTATCGTCCAGTTGCCCCCATATCAACAGTCATGGAGGTTTTTGAGAGGTTTTTGAGTAAATAACCACATTTGCTCCTCTATCCCTGTTACTTTGGACCCTCTTCAGTTCGCCTATCACCCAAATAGATCTACTGACGATGCCATCTCTCACGTCCTGCACTCTTCCCTTACACACATTGACAGAAAAAATGGGAACTATGTAAGGCTGCTATTCATTGGCTATAGCTCAGCTTTCAATACTATAGTCCCCATAAAGCTAGCTTTTAAACTCACAGACCTTGGCCTAAACTCTTCACTCTGTGGCTGGATTCAAGATTTCCTCAATGGCAGACCTCATGTGGTGAAAATGGGCCAGTTCACCTCCAACTTCATCAACCTGAATGTAGGAGCCCCACAGGGTTGTGTCCTGAGTCCCCTGTTCTACTCTCTCTACACATACGACCGTGTGTCCTCTCACAGCTGCTTTTCTATTGTTACATTTGCTGATGATACTGTGGTTCTGGGCCTCATTTCCAACAATGATGAGACCGCATACTTGGATGAGGTAGAGAGACTTACATCATGGTGCCAGGACAAATGTCTCTCTCTGAATGTGATCTAAACTAAAGAGCTGATTGTGGACTTCAGGAAGAGACAGCAGCGGCCCTACACTCCTCTTATGATCAGTGGGATCCCTGTGGAGAGGGTGAGCAGCTTCAAGTACCTCATTGTAAACATCTCAGAGGACCTGACTTGGACTGCACACATTCAAACACAGGTTAAGAAAGCCAGGAAAAGACTTAATCATCTGCGACAGCTGAGGAAATTTAGGGTCTCACCAGCTATCCTGAAAACTTTCTATTCAGGGGCCATAGAAAGTGTACTGACTCAATGCATATCGGTGTGGTATGGAAACAGCTCTGCAAAGCTCTGCAGAGAGTTGTGCACTTAGCTGAGTGCATCTCAGGGTCTGCTCTCCCCTCTCTGCAGAACATCTACCTCAAACGCTGCAAAAGCAGAGCTGCTAAAATCATCAAGGACTCAAATCACCCTGGTAACCATCTCTTCATTTTACTGCCACCTGGCAAGCACTTCCGGAGCATGATGGCAAGAACTGAGAGACTTAGGAGGAGCTTCTTTCCCAGGCCATCAGGCTCCTAAATTCAAACTCGAACTCAGTCTCATAACATCAACATGACTCCATTTGATAATCAGTAAGATATTCACTATTCTCCATCATCCGTATTGATGCTATTGTAATGGGTTGAGAAAATGCCATTTATGAGTTTCCTGAAAACAGTGGACCCCCCCCCCCATATATGTGGATTTGTGTATACCTGTTTTTTATTTTACAAAATGAGAACTTTTCTAATTAAGGTAAAACAGTATATATTTGTGGCATTACACCGCCATGCCAATAGATGGCATCAGGCGCTCGTGGAAGACGCGAGATTTATTTCCTCCTGGTCTGCGGGCTCAGTAATAAACTGACTGCCACTGTGGAAAGACATAACTTCTGTCTTCTCGTGTTTTTCACAGGTATGAATATATTTACTTAAAATGTTTATTTCATTGTATTTGTGCAAATCGAAATGTGTAATATAACGAGTTTGGGTGAGTTTTGAATTGTATCTAATCAAAGAAAGGTGTTTTAATTCACTGAGGATTATAAAACAAGGCTGAAGAGTGAGTTAAATCGTGTTTCAGGCCTGATTAATGTTGATTGAGACAAGAAAAATGATTTATCAGACTGAAATATTGAGTCTATGTCATCTATTATATTGGTTAAGAGTGTTGTAAGAATTATGTTTCTCCGTGTATGTTGTACTCGGTTCGGTCGCCATTTTGAGCATTCAGCACGTGCGTTGTTTCAGTGTGCGCGTGTATGAGTTAAATGGAATACAAGAAAATAATTATATCAAATTAATATTTCAAGTGCAATGAAATCTAAAGTGCTTGTGTTGTGAAATCTGGTCTTTAAGACTTTCGGTATCTTAATAATTGGTGTTTGCATTTGTGATTTATTCTTTTTGTACTCATTGTAAACTATGATTATTAAAAGAAATGTATCTCAGATTCTCAGTATATACCTTTTGTATCTCCATATCAACTTATATGTATCTATATATTTTCTCATTCAAGTGTACACTATATTAAAGTCAAAGGTATATCTAGCACACTTATCAAGTGTACTCGGGGATTTGTTGTTTAAATTGTATTTCACAAAATGCACTTTGAGAGTGTTGAGTTTTGAAATGTTGAATTCTTTTCAGAATGTATAGAGAAATTATTGCAGTAATAAACTGACTGCCTCTGTGGAAAGACATAACTTCTGTCTTCTCGTGTTTTTCACAGTTTATTCACCGATCCGCAGTGCATAACGCCAGTGTATTCTTTGCTGCTGGCTCAGATATCCCCTAGATCTGAGGCCGGTAACACTATTTATATACCCTGTACAACTTGTTTGCACATTCTTCTTTCACATCCCTGCTTATATTATTATTTATGAAGTCTACAGTATACTGTCCTGCACATTTTATTTTATGCTTCTTTATTTTTTATTCTTTTTTTGTTTTTTTGTACCTATATTTATGTAAATTCTCTTGAGTAGTGTTACGTATAATTGCACTGTCCATTGAGCGGACCTGACTTACATTTCACTGCTGATTATATTCTGTATATTGAGTGTGGGATTAATAAAACCTTGAATCTTGATCTTGAAATGAATAAGCCTACTTATAATTTTACTGGAGTAATATTGTATTGGGGTATTTGTACTTTTACTCAAATACTTGATTTGTGGGCCACAACCTGATTATTATAGTGACTATTTGCGTATAACTGTTCATTAGTAGTTATTTCATATTTATTTTTCTTGAACCTTAACTATTAGATAATTAATTGTTTTGCGCAGGGCCCCCAGAATTCTAGGATCCACTCTATCTCCTGGGATATCTCTAAAAATAATATTAATAATAATAAAAAAGTTTACCTGAAATGTTGTTTCTCCAAAGGCTGCTCACCCCTATTTTTGTCAATAAATATAGTCATCCTTTAAACAAACTTTGATAGCAAAATAACTTCAGTCCACACCTAAAGCTCAATTAGAATGCATTTATAGTTGAATTTAATAAATAGTACTCAATGTATAAGCATATTCTACTAGACTATACCACATATTAAGTATTCTACATACTCTTCACTATAAACACTGGGGTAAGATTACTGGAAACATCATGTGAAAGACAGGAATGTGGAAATTGCCCCATCTTTTCCTCCTCTCTAATTACCAGCCTCCATATTGGCTTGCTTTAGGAGAAGAGGAGATAAATTGGTTTCAACATCCTTTTGGGAAATTAATTCATTTGACTAAAGTGACTTAGTAATTACAGTGACATCAAGGTTAATTGCTAGAGCTGTATTGCCATGGTGGCGTCCTGTCAAAAATCCCCATGCAATCTGTTCTCCAAATGCCAGCTAGGATCATGGTGATGGAGCAGGACGGGTTTGACCAGAACAAAGTTTCCTAGAAACTTGTGCTTTCTGCAAGCAACAAGTTTAGTTTTGAAGCTTGTTCACAAGAACTGTCACTTGGCCTGTCAACATCTTACAACAAACATGCTTATGAAATTTAATCGGTTTTGGAATTAAATGTAAAAATAACAATTAAATGTACAACTTTTTATGTGGTGAGGTAAGTCAATTTTGGCTGGATGTAAAAATATTCGAACAATTTCAACATTAAACAAGCAAAAACAAAAACCAACAAACAAAATAAAGAAATCCTCAATGACCAATAAAAACCTGAAGTTTGAGAACACACTGCCTTTTGAGAAGTTTCCGTGTTAGTGTAGTATAATATTGTACATCTCAAATTAACCTGCACCTAGAATGGAAAATATGAACAAAACAAATACTGATTGATCACTTTACATGTGCTTTATTCTTGACTAATGAGTTGTAATACAGACCAGGGGTCTCATATATAAACGCTGCGTACACACAAAATGAGCATATAATATGCATAAGAAATTTTCCACGCACATATCTGGATTCATACAAAATAAAATAGCCGTAAATATGTACGGACATTCTAGACCATCCGTACGAACTCTTTGGGAGTGAAAAGTAATGAAGTATACGGTTTTAAAATTGTGTTTTCATTACGATATTGTTACGGGGCGAACAAGACGTGAGACGTGTAGATCCATTTGCAAGCTTTATTCAAAGGCGTGGTTACAAAACAAGCAAGGTTCATTCAGTGGCAAACAGGAACAACAAAGGCAAGACAAAGAGTAATCCTAGGGCAAGCATGGGTCGATGATCGGCGAACAATATCCAACAGGGCAAGGCAAAGGGTTAATCCAGGAAATACGGGCAGGTATCAAAACACGAGAAAACAGGCAAGGCAAGACTATAACAACTTAGAGGGCTCTGAAGAGTAGCTATCGTTAGGATACAAGCTATACAATACTCGGCAGAGAGGAAGAGGAAGTCCATGGTTTATGTAGGGTGTGTGATCAGTGCAATCAGCTGTGTGTTCAGTGCAATCAGCTGTGTGTATCGTCAGTGCAATGGATGATGGGAATTGTAGTCTGAGGTGGAGTGCAACAGTTAGTGTAGTGCAAGAGTCCATGTGGTGAGCGAGTGACCTCTGGTGGTGAGTTAAAGGAAGCCCATGAACCGGATTCGGTTGAGCTGGAAGTGCGTTGCTGGGCGCCACCACCACAAAAGGAAATGAAGCGAGCACCGCCGGAGAAATAGGCGCTGTTGTGCCTTCTTGGAGATTGACATGGTGTTGGTGGTCCAGGAGAAGTCCTCTGTGATGTGCACCCCCAGGAAATTAGTGCTGCTGACTCTTTCCACAGTCGAGCTGTCAATGGTCAGTGGGGGGGGGGGTCAACAGAGTTTCTTCTGAAGTCCATCACAACCTCCTTTGTCTTCCCCACATTGAGGGACAGGTTGTTAGCACCACACCATTCAGTCAGCTGTGCCACTTCCTCTCTGTAGTGCGTTTCATCATTGTTACTGATGAGACCTACCACTGATGTGTCATCTGCAAAATTGATGATGTGGTTGAAGCTGAACTTGGCAGTACAGTCGTGGGTCAGCGGCGTGAAGAGCAGCGGGCTGAGCACACAGCTCTGTGGGGCACCTGTTCTTAGTGTGGTTGTGCTCGAGGCGTCCTTAGTGTTTGCTCACGGGGGAATGTACAGAGCGACAATAACAATGGCCATGAACTCCCGCGACAGAAAGAAAGGTCGACACTTCACAATCATAAAGTCCACCAGTGATGAAAAGTGTTTTGTCACTGCCACAGCATTGTTACACCATTCTTTGTTGATATACACACACAAGCCGCCCCCGCGAGTCTTACTAGACAGTGATGAATCTCTGTCCACTCGGAAGCAGGAAAGTCCATGAAGCTGAATGGCGGAGTCCAGGATGTTGTTGTTTAGTCATGTTTCAGTGAAAACAAACACATAACAATCCCTTGTCTCATGCTGTGTAGACCGACAGAGTTGCATTAAGTCCAGTTTGTTTTCCAGAGAGCAAAAGTTTGAGAGCATGAGTGATGGAATCGCTGGTCTAGTGGGGTTAGCCCTTAGCCTAGTTCGTATACCGCCACGCTTGCCGTGCTTCTGTCCCCTCTCACACCGTTGGCGTCTCCGCTTTGTGCCGGTAGCGTCAGTAGGCGCGGCTGCGGTCACGGGGTTCGGCTTCAGCAGCAGACAGAGGCCTTGAAGCTTCTCAGTAGTCACCGGTGAAAGCTGATGTTTGTACACACTGCCGATTTCCAGGAAGCTCTGGTGATCATAGATGTGTTTCCGAGTGTTTGTCTGATGATTTTGCGATAAAGTCAGACAGTTTGAAGACGAGGAGACGAGACTAACAGACAAAAAACACTTTTGGGATTATCTGGAGTAGCCGCTGCGTCCAAACGCGTCGCCATCTTGGTAAAAACATCTTGGTAATGAAAGGTTTGACTACATTAGTAATTTCCATGAGTACAAATCTTAATGTTTAAGCATATATTGATATTCTAGAGAATTGTGTGCTTCTAATTTTATAGTAACAGTTTGGACAGGACCATTTTCTATTCTAACATAACAGTGACTATGTGTATAAGGCAAGGATCAAAGAGAAATGATGATTCAGTCAGTGTGGAAGAAATTGACTGGTCTGTAGAAAGCCATGCTGAACACCGTTGGTGTGACTTTAAATGCAGACCTTGATACAAAAATTAATGGACCAACACCAGCAGATGACATTGCACCCCAAATCATCACAAACTGTGGAAACTTAACACTTAACTTCAAGCAACTTGGGCTATGAGCTTATCCACCCTTCCTCCAGACTCTAGGACCTTGGTTTCCAAATGAAATCGAAAACTTGCTCTCATCTGAAAAGAGGACTTTGGACCACTGGGCAACAGTCCAGTTCTTCTTCTCCTTAGCCCAGGTATGAGTCCTCTGATGACAACTGTAGCCAAATTCCTTGACACGTCTGTGTGTGATGGCTCTTGATGCCTTGACCCCAGCCTCAGTCCATTCCTTGTGAAGTTCACCCAAATTCTTGAATCGATTTTGTCACGGTTCATGGGTTCCCGGTCCCATCCTCACCGTGTCTTGTGTGTGTGCGTGTGTGTGAGCAGGTGTCTGTGGGTGTGTGTGATTGAGGCTGATTCGCTCCAGCTGAGAGTCATTACCGTGGGCTATATCAGATCCTGTCACGCTGTCTCCCTTGTCAGATCCTTGCAGTGTTTGCCGTGTTCGGGTCGGCGATTTCGATCCGTTCCTGTTCCTGGTTCCGCGATTCCTGAGCCCTGCTGTTTTCCTGGACTCCGAACGCCGGAGACTTGTCTGCCCATTGGTTCCCTGCGCTACCCGCCTCTTCCTACGGAGAGCTCCACCGTAGTTTTCTCTCACTGTTTATTTCTGTAATAAACCTTCTATTTTCCACAACTGAATACTCCCGTCTTCATTGTGACAGAAGGATCTGACCAATCTTCATGGATTCAGCGGAGACTCGTGGTTTGCAGGAACTGTTAGCCGGCAACAACGCTCGTATGGATCTCCAGGAGGAGAATATGTTGAACACCGGACGAACTGTGCAGGCGTTAGTAGCGCAGGTGTCCGAGCTCACAACCCAGGTACAATTATTAAGATCACCCGCTGCGCCACCCACACATGAACTTTTCCATCCCGGGAACAACAGCCCTCAGCACGAACCTAGACTCCTGCACCGGAGGTGTATGCGGAGATCTAACCTCTGTAGAGCGTTTCTGACGAAGTGTTCTCTGTTTTTCTCGCTTCAGCCACTGACGTTCGCCACGGAGGCTTCCAAGGTGGCACTAGTGCTTACGTTGCTGTCAGGAAAGGCAGCATTGTGGGGAATGGCGGTGTGGGAGAATTGCCATCCATGTTGTTCCTCGTTCCGCTCACTCTCTCAGGAGATGAGGAGGGTGTTTGATCGCGCGCTGGTCGGGCGCGAGGCAGCGTGCATGCTGGCCGACCTCCGCCAGGGGGAGCAGTCCGTTTCCGACTATTCCATCCAGTTCAGGACCCTGGCGGTGGAGTGTGAGTGGAACGAGAGGGCGCAGTGGGACATGTTCCTGCATGGGCTGGCTGACCGTATCCAACGGGAGATCGATGTGGTGGAGTTACCTCACGGGTTGGACGAACTTGTGGATCTAGCCTTACGCGTGGATGCACGGCTTCAGCAACGTGATTTTCGTGGTCGACGCAAGCTAACACCGAGATATCCTTTCCTCGACACTGGCGATACGGTCAGTCACTCGTCGGTTGACGAACCCATGCAGGTGGGTAGAGCTCGGCTCTCCCGGGAGGAGAGAGATTGTCGGAGGATGAGGGGACTATGTTTATACTGCGGCGCGGCTGGCCATTTCCTGGTGAGTTGCCCCGTAAAAGATCAGGCCCGACAGTAGGTCTGAGGCTACTGTCAGGTGGGGTGTCTCTCAACAAGGCCTCATCTACTACCCTCCTCCCGGTGAGGTTGCAATGGGCGGCCGGGCGACATGAGGGGACGGCGCTGCTAGACTCCGGAGCCGAGGGTAACCTGCTGGACATTTCCCTGGCACAACTCCTTCACATTCCCTTGGTTTCCCTCCGTCACAAGATCTCAGTCAGTGCTCTCAATGGACAGTCACTTCCCCAGATCAGTCTCTCCACTGTACCATCACCCTCGTCACCTCAGGCAACCACTCAGAGACCATCACGTTCCTCGTCACCCATTCACCTCTGGCCCCGGTGGTGTTGGGTCACCCCTGGCTTACTCAGCACAATCCTCGGGTGGATTGGGGTCGTAACACCGTCTCGGAGTGGAGTAGAGCCTGCTATGCCTCTTGTCTTGTGTCTGCTGGGTTTTCTGTTTCTGGTTCTGTGTTGCAGGATGAGATGGGGAGCCTGTCTAACGTGCCCGAGGAGTATCTCGACCTGAAGGAGGTGTTCAGTAAGTCCAGAGCCGCTTCTCTCCCTCCTCATCGTCCCTACGACTGTGCTATAGAGTTAGTACCAGGTATGTCTCCGCCTAAAGGCAGATTATACTCGCTTTCTGTCCCGGAAAGGGAGGCCATGGAGAAATATATTTCTGATTCTCTGACAGCCGGGTTCATCCGCCCCTCTTCTTCTCCAGCGGGGGCAGGATTTTTTTTGTCGAAGAAGGATGGTCTGTGACCTTGTATTGACTACCGAGGCTTGAACAACATCACGGTAAAGAATACTTATCCTTTGCCGTTGATGTCTTCAGCTTTCGAGAGGTTGCAGGGAGCATCCATCTTCACCAAGTTAGATCTCAGAAACGCCTATCATTTGGTTCGCATAAGAGAGGGGGATGAGTGGAAGACCGCGTTTAATACCCCCAGAGGGCACTTTGAGTATTTGGTTATGCCTTTCGGGCTCTCTAACTCTCCCGCGGTCTTCCAGGCACTCGTCAATGACGTGTTGAGAGATATGGTCGATCAGTTCATATATGTCTACCTGGATGACATATTGATTTTTTCTTCTTCTCTCCAGGAACATGTTCAACACGTCAGGCGAGTGCTCCAGTTAGAGAATGGGCTTTTTGTCAAGGCGGAGAAGTGCGTGTTCCATGCACAGTCGGTTCCTTTCTTGGGTTTCATAGTGTCGCCGGAGGGAGTTTGCATGGATCCTGACAAGGTTAAGGCTGTGGTAAATTGGCCAACCCCTGATTCCCGCAAGGCCCTGCTGAGGTTTCTGGGGTTCGCTAATTTTTACCGGCGTTTTATTCGCAATTTCAGCCAACTAGCCACTCCTCTGACTGCCTTGACCTCCACTAAGACGACGTTCAGGTGGTCGAATGCGGCCGAGGCCGCATTTACCAAACTCAGAGGCCGCTTCGTTTCGGCACCCATTCTCCGGGCCCCTGTTCCCACACGCCAGTTCGTGGTGGAGGTCGACACGTCAGAGGTGGGGGTAGGTGCAGTGCTATCCCAGCGGGCCACCTCGGACGACAAGGTGCATCCCTGCGCGTTTTTTTCCCATCGACTGTCCCCTGCCGAATGCAATTATGACATCGGTAACAGAGAGTTGCTGGCCGTCAAGCTAGCATTGGAGGAATGGCGTCACTGGTTAGAGGGTTCGGGGGTTCCTTTCGTAGTTTGGACCGACCATAAGAATCTTGAATATATTCAGTCCGCTAAACGTCTTAACTCCAGGCAGGCTCGTTGGGCACTATTTTTCGGACGTTTTGATTTTTCCATCTCCTATCGGCCGGGTTCTAAAAACATCAAACCCGATGCCTTGTCACGCATTTTTGATAATTCGGACCGCCCGGTGTCTCCCGAGTGCATCATACCTGAGAGATTGGTTGTCTCTGCAGTCACTTGGGAGATCGAATTGAAGGTCTGCACGGCCTTGGAAGGGGTAACGCCTCCGCCCGGATGCCCAACGGGCCGGTTGTTTGTGCCGGAGAGGTTACGGTCCAACGTCATCCAATGGGGTCACTGTTCCAACGTGGCTTGTCATCCAGGAATCGGTCGTACCATGTTTTTGGTTAAACAACGATTCTGGTGGCGGGCCATGGCTCGGCCTGCTCAGTCTGTGCTCGGGGTAAGACTTCCAATCGACCTCCAGAGGGGTTACTTCAGCCGCTGTCAGTCCCTTCGAGACCCTGGTCCCATATTGCGCTAGATTTCGTCACTGCCCTCCCACCCTCCCTGGGTAATATGGTTGTTTTAACCGTAGTGGACCGGTTCTCGAAGGCGGCCCATTTTATTCCCTTGCCCAAATTGCCCTCAGCCAAGGAGACAGCGGCTACTGTAGTTAATCACGTCTTTCGCATTCATGGCCTTCCGGCAGACGTGGTTTCCGACAGGGGTCCCCAATTCGTGTCCAAATTTTGGAGAGAGTTTTGTCGACTACTGGGGGCGACTGTGAGTTTGTCTTCCGGGTTTCACCCTCAGACCAACGGTCAAACTGAGCGGGCCAACCAGGATCTCGAGAGGGTGTTGCGATGTTTGGTCACTCAGAATCCCACTTCCTGGTGTCAGCAACTTTCATGGGTTGAGTACGCTCACAACTCGTTACCGGTGTCGTCCACGGGCCTCTCGCCGTTTGAGTGTAGTTTAGGTTACCAGCCACCTCTATTCCCTAGTATGGAATCTGAAGTCGCGGTCCCCTCTGCTCACGCCTTCGTCCAGAGGTGTCACCGTACCTGGACGAGAGCCCGAGAGACTCTCTTCCGGGTGGGGGCGTGCACCAAGGCTAAGGCTGATCGCCACCAGTCGAAGCCTCCCGTCTACGTTGTTGGTCAAAAAGTGTGGCTTTCTACCAAGAACATTCCTCTCCGGTCCGTGTGTAATAAGTTGGCTCCCAAATTTATTGGCCCATTTCCTGTCACTAAAATTATTAGTCCAGTGACAGTCCGCCTCAAACTCCCTCCTGCGTACAGGAGAATTCATCCCGCGTTCCATGTGTCCAAAGTTAAACCCGTTTTTCGGTCTCATCTTAATCCGCCTACTCCGGTTCCTCCCCCGCCGCGACTCGTAGATGGGGAACCTACCTATTCGGTCAATCGGATTCTGGACTCGAGGCGGAGGGGACGAGGATTTCAATACTTGGTGGACTGGGAAGGTTACGGTCCGGAGGAGAGAAGTTGGGTTCCGGCCAGGGACATATTGGATCACTCCCTTACTGATGATTACAATCAACAGGTAAGGTCGGCTGGGAGCGCCGAGAGGCGCTCCTAGGGGGAGGGGTACTGTCACGGTTCATGGGTTCCCGGTCCCATCCTCACCGTGTCTTGTGTGTGTGCCTGTGCGTGTGTGTGAGCAGGTGTCTGTGGGTGTGTGTGATTGAGGCTGATTCGCTCCAGCTGAGAGTCATTACCGTGGGCTATATCAGATCCTGTCACGCTGTCTCCCTTGTCAGATCCTTGCAGTGTTTGCCGTGTTCGGGTTGGCGATTTCGATCCGTTCCTGTTCCTGGTTCCGCGATTCCTGAGCCCTGCTGTTTTCCTGGACTCCGAACGCCGGAGCCTCGTCTGCCCATTGCTTCCCTGCGCTACCCGCCTCTGCCTACGGAGAGCTCCACCGTAGTTTTCTCTCACTGTTTATTTCTGTAATAAACCTTCTATTTTCCGCAACTGAATCCTCCCGTCTTCATTGTGACAGATTTTGCTTGTCAATCCCCATAAGGCTGCGGTTCTCTCGGTTGGTTGTGCATCTTTTTCTTCCACACATTTTTCCATCCACTCAACTTTCTGTTAACATACTTGGATAGAGCACTCTGTGAACAACCAGCTTCTTTGGCAATGAATGTGTGTGGCTTACCCTCCTTGTGAAGGGTGTCAATGATTATCTTTTGGACAACTGTCAGATCAGCAGTCTTCCCCATGATTGTGTAGCCTAGTGAACCAAACTGAGAGACCATTTTGAAGGCTCAGGAAACCTTTGCAGGTGTTTTGAGTATATTAGCTTATTGGCATGTGACCATATTCTAATTTGTTGAGATAGTGAATTGGTGGGTTTTTGTTAAATGTGAGCCAAAATCATCACAATTAAAATAACCAAAAGACTTAAACTACTTCAATCTGTGTGCATTGAATTACACGAGTTTCACAATTTGAGTTGAATTACTTAAATAAATGAACTTTTCCACGACATTCTAATTTATTGAGATGTTTTAATTAAATGTCAGCCTAGGAAGTAGCATAGGACTGTGCAAGCTTTGGTGGTTTTGATGGAAGTAATGTACTCTGTCTATGTTTTGATCATTATTTTGAATCAGAACCAGGCATAGCTTCTGACAAAAACGTCCCAGGTTACGTATTTAACCATGGTTCCCAGAGGGAACGAGACGCTGCGTCGAACGCTATGGGGAACGCCATCAGTGATATCCAGCTCCGAATCATATGTGTACTCAGTCAAAATTGACGGCAAGACGTCAGGTGCAGGTGATGTCATGACCAGGAAGCTTAAAAGCACATGAGGTGCCAGCACCAGCTTCTAGGAATAAAGCATAGCTCTAGTAGGATGCTGGAAGTATGTCCCTGCGAGGTCCCTGCAGGGTGACTACACATGACCGCTCCCCAACCGGTCAGGGATGCGTCCGTCGCTAGCGTTAGGCGGTGACAAAGAGCTCCCAAAACCGGGCAAACCTGAGACAAAACCTGAGACAAGAACCAAGGTTTTCTCCACATGTCTAAGGCATGTAGACATCACCGCGTGACCTTGAACGTGCAAAGCGGTTTCCCCTCGGGGAGAACCCCTTGGTATTGAGCCACCACTGTAGGGGTCTCATGTACAGCAGGCCAAAAGGTATCATGTTGGATGCAGCTGCCATCAGACCCAGCAATATTTGAAACTGCTTGACAGTGAGTGACAGGCCTTCTCAGACTCTCCTGACCGTAGTGAGAATCGACTCGATCCGAGCAGAGGACAAACGTGCCTGCATCGTGGTCAAATCCCACACCTAGATAAGTGGTGCTCTGTAATGGAGAAATCACACTTTTCTTGGCATTTAGTCTTAACCTCAAATCTTTCATATGAGCGAGAACGACATCTCGATGTCGAACCGCCATCTGCTCAGAATGAGCTAAAATCAACCAATCGTCGATATAATTGCGTATGCAGATGCCCTGGAGTCGTAGAGAAGCCAGAGCAGCATCCACACACTTTGTGAAAGTTCAGGGTAAGAGTGCTAGCCCAAAGGGAAGAACCCAGTATTAATACGCTTTGCCCCCAAAGCACATCTCAGGAACTTCCTGTGATGGAGAAGGAGTATGCGTCTTCTAGATTGCTCGTGACCACCAGTCCTCGGATCTGGTCTGAGACACGTGCTTGAAGAGAGCTTTCTGAATTTCAGTCGTATGACTGAACGGTTCAGTTAACTTAGATCTAAAAAGAACGCAACCCCTTTCCCAGGAACAATGAAGTACGGCTGTAGAACCCAGACTCTTTGTATAGAGGAGGGACCACCTCGATGGCCTCCTTCCTCAGGAGAATGCTCACTTCTTGTTCCATTACCAGAGCCTGCGTGGGAGTGACCCTGCTGAAAGGCGGCGGCAGAGCGCCGCAATAGCCTTGTTCTACAGTGTGCATGACCCATCGAGACACATTTGGCAGTAGTTTCCATGCTACCAAATAGTCTACTGAGGGAACCAGTCTCTCAAGACCGGCCTCTGGTGTGATAGAGGTGCTAGCTTGGTGCCCTGAAGTGGAGGACCAGCAGGGGACGGCCACTCTATCTGCTCTAGAGACCCCTAAAAGGGCGGCTAGCCTCTCAGCTCCGCTACGTTTCCGGTTAGAAGAGACTGAGAGAAGTGCTCGCTGGAGACTGCTGCGTTCTGGAACACTGGCAGGGTAAGCAGACTGATCTTCTGAGGGCACTGAGGAGAGAATGGGCACCATGTAATGCGGTGTACCCCGCTCTTCCCCAGAGGGGCCTGCCCTCATAAGTCCTGGGCAATGGCATCAGGACTGCCTCAGAAGCCTCCTATTGGAAATGACGGTCCTCAGACCCACCTCATCTCTTAGGAAGAATAAAGAACCAGAGTCTGCTCAGGCAGGACCCAATGAGACACGCTTGGCAGGGGCTCCCACACTGCCAGGTGACCTACTAAGGGAACCAGTCTCTCGAGACTGGAACACTGGCAGGGTTAGCAGACCGATCTCCTGAGGGCACTGAGGAGAGACGGGCACCATGTGATGTGGTGTATACCGCTCTTACCCAGAGGGGCCGTCCCTCAAAAGCTCTGGGCCATTGGTATCAAGACGTTCTAGCCGAAGACTTTCCAGTAAAAATTACGGTTTGCATATCCGTCTTCGGCCCGGGAGTGCCACTCTGACTCCGACACTGACTCTGGCGAGTACGAGATATGACATTCCTTGAATGAGGAGCTGGAACACGATTGGGGCTGCTCCGCCCAGCAGTCCCTGCTGACCACCTCAACCTCCTCGGAGGAAGAGAGGTAAACATTGTGCTCTCACTCTAGAGTGCTCTCACTCCTTGGAGCGTGCCCGGCGGGAGCGCAATGAATTGCAGCGGGAAAAACATGATCAGCCCCTCCTTTTTTCTCGAGAGAGCTGAGTGTGCGAGCTCCGCTCCCCAGATAAGTTTTTTTCTCTATAACTTTATTTTGTTTTATATTCATTCACAATATGCATGTGCAAACATTACGTTTTGAAAAACATACGCAGTGGAAGCCACTCAAAAATGTGGGCAGTCGCCCCCCTCGAGAGCCGACTCTGCATGCTTCACTCCCAATCAGACCACGCACAAACTGTGTGTATCCCGCTCGTGATATAACGTGGGCAGGGAGGATCACACAGTCTGTAACGTGATCTACTTCGACGTGCTGGAGCTTTCAGATGCTTGTGTAAATTGACAAAAAACAGTAAATAGGACTCACAGAACATATATGTGACTGACACACAGAGAGCTTTGCTGAATGACAAAAAGCTGGCGCCGGCTGCACCTCACATGATTTTAAGCTTCCTGGTCATGACGTCACCCGCACCCGACGTCTTGCCGAGAATTTGACTGATTACACAAATGATTCAGAGCTGTATATCACTGATGGCGTTCCCCACAGCGTTGAACGAAGCTCGAGTTCCCGAAGGGGAACTTCTTATTTTGAACTTGTGAAAAAAACATTTTTTGGGGGTTTGTTTGCTTGTTTGTTTTGTATGCAGAGGCCCTGTTCTTTCTTTTTGCATGTTAAGACAAAATACAACAAAATATTATTTGAGCCATTCATTTTTTTGTGAAATTCTCTTAAATTTTTTTTATTTTAATTGTTCCTCTCCCCAATAAGCCGTTTATGGGCTTAGGACTTAGAAAGAAAAAAAGAAGACATTTAGACAAGAAAATATCAGCAGACATGACGTTTCTGATCAGTGATCAATCATTGTAGTAAGTGTTCGAATACAGCCTGGGCAGTCTGAAGCTGAAGTGAGGTGAACAGGAGGTAAAGGATGTCCATGGGTGTCTCAGTAGGCCACATTACATATCTAGGAGCATGCACAGGCTGCAAGAAAAGGTCATTCTTCAACCAGGAGTGATTAATAAGACATGCAGCCAAGCATCACCAGCTTTCTCAATACCCTGACTTGAACAGATATCCCCTCCCTGAGAGAACCACAAATGAGAGCAGACTAAGTGATCAAATAATAATCTGCTGGACACTATTGAGGGTTAGTATGATTGGTCCATATTTTAAAAGTGCATAGTACTACTTAAAATTACTGAATCATATCAATGTCTGCTATATATTCCCTTTGTACTTACAACATTACTATGTACTTAGTAGTTTGTTATTATGCAGTTTGTTGTTATTACTTTAGTAAGTACACGTAACATGTGAATATGTTACGTTAAAATGAAGTGAAATAAATAGGAGTTAAGTATGGTACTTTATGGCAGTGGTTCACAAACTGGGGTCTGCGGCCCCCTGGGGGGCCACTGGATGGCACTAGGGGGCCGCAAAGAAATTCTAGAATATGAAATTATTTTAACAATTATTTTACCTGTATGTAAGTCAGGATTGTCCTATCTGAACTATGATGTATTTAAAAAATAGAAATATAAAAATATATATATTAATTATATGCAGCACACTACGCTGAAACTTCACCAAACCATTGACGTACTAGTGAACACAATGACATGAACACGTTGATAAATGCTAAGACTAATTCAAATGTACACGTTTTTAGATCAGAAGGTAAATACAGAAGAGCCCAGCATGAAAAAAACGAAACTGTGTAAATTTGACAAATCGTACATAGACTATGGCTTTATTGATTATAGTGACGGCAGACCACAGTGCACACTGTGCTTGAAGATTTTATCCGTTGAAGCACTAAAACCATATAAACTCAACTGACATGTCACAACAATTCATCTGGAGCATGCAAATTAAAGTAAGGATAATTTATTCAGAGAAATAAAAAGAAGAATATGTCAAGCAAAAGGTACGAATGACTAACATCACAACAATACACGAGAAAGCACAGCAAGCATTGTATCTTGCAGCCCTGCGAATAGCCAAATGTAAAAAGCCTCACTCGATCTGGAAGGAATTAATACTTCCAGCAGCAGTGGATATGTTCTGAGCAAAATCTGCATTGCATGATTTATTTTATATTGTAAAACTTGTATAATATTGAATTTAACACATTTGTATATTCAACATCAGAGACATAAGACTACCAGCATAATTGTTGTTCCAGCATTTTACAAATTCATTTGTTTTTGGTACAATCTAAAAGTAAAATTGTAAGTTTGAGGATGTTTTCATCATAAGTTTTTTTTGGGGGGGACAAAAGGATTCACCCTATCTAAACCCTACCTAGTATCTAAATCTTAAAAGCTTGTTTTTTTAAATACAGTAAATACATCAAAAGTAACAGTTTTGGGTAAAATGTATTAACTGCGCTGTAGCCCCCTCACAAGGCTTCACAATCATTAGAAGGCTGATGTAAGGTTTTTTTTTTTTTTTTGGCAAGATATTTGGTCCCAAATTATATTACGTTGCCTTTATATAATGTGGGACCAGATATGTTAGTTTATTAAAATCTAGAATATCAACATTTTAATTTAAATAGGTATTTCTTCCAAGTGTATTTATTTCTTTCATATAATATTTTTAAGATTGGTAATGTACAAGAACATATCATGACTGCATCATACTCAATGCTATTTGTTGAGAAACCATCCCTTCATCCCTACTTTCAACCAGTGGGATGGATGTTCAACTGAGTTAATAATTGGGCTGCCCAAGGTTTTCTACTAGTTTTGTTGATGGCAGCACTTTAAAGAACAGATATGCCATTCCCGTATCAAATAATGGTAAACATTTCGACTGCTTGCAAATTAGTTTTTATATAACTAGCTTGTGGGTTTATATAAATAGTCTCTTACTGTAAATATAGTAACTGCTTGGTTTATATTGGCAGAACTTACATCTGGCATGCCTGAGGCATGGCTTAAATGAGCTTTAACCTAGGCCTCTCACCATATCATCATCTATTTCCCCTCTCCTTCATCTCTCACACAACCCCTGCCTAGCTTCTCTACTCTAGCTTGCTTATTTTCTGCACTGGCTAGTGCCATGGCTTGCTTTGTATCAATAATCTCTGACACTGTGTGCTATTAGATACACCACATATGCCTAGCATACCTGATTACTGATGATAGATGTTTAACCTCTGCATTCTATATAAATCGTCTCAACTAGAACATCATATAGCCCTTTATTTATTTTTTTGCATACAAAAAGTATTCTTGTGCCTTTGTAAAGTTGCAGTTGAACCACTGATGGCAGATGGACTATTTTGATGATGTCTTTCATACTTTTCTGAGCCTTGGCAGTCAATAGGACAGTCGCAAACCTCCTGGTTCTCATCCAAAATATCTTAAATTGTGTTCTGAAGACGAACAAATATATTACAGGCTTGTGTGGGATTACAAATTGTATTTAAATTTTTAATTTAGATACACACTTCCTGACTAAGAAAAGGTCAGGCATTTCAGGTGTTTTCGTTTCCTGACCATTTGAGCTCGAGACAGCTGTGCCTTTTGTCTAAATGAGTCAGACCACTGAGGCTCTCAACCTTTGTTCTGCAAATGACTTTCTAGCCCAGACGTGGATTCGTTTAGGTTGATTAGATTAGTGTCTATGCATTTGATTATGTTGATGAGATTAGGACCACGGGAAGTTCCCGCAACAAACTAACACCTCCCTCAGGTGCATGCATTTGTTTGAATTTGGCTCCACCTCTAAGAATCCCTCCTCCAAAAATACCTATAAGACAACCTGTAAATTACTTAAGAATGAGATTTTCGATGACTGCAGCTACCATCAACATGTCATAGAATAAAGAAATTCTGCTGACAATCCAATCCGAAGTCTCCTGGTCTTCTCTTCTGAGTTTTCTACTTTAGAAGAACAGAGTTTTCAACAGATGCTGCCGTGACCCGGATAGAGTTCCAGCTTCCTCACCTGAAAAACTTCAAGCTCAAACAAAGATCTGCATCTTTTGGAATCCAGCGAAACTTCAAGCTGAACAAGGATTCCCAGACTGAATTTTTCTCTGAACCAAGGGTTGGGGTGAGTGGCTGTCTCTAATCCAAAAGAACCTAAGACCAGTGTATCCTCTGTGCCGTCAGAGAAGAGTTAACATACATCTGTAGGGTTGGTTTAACTAAATTGTATCCTCTGTTTCAGGCAGGGAGGTTTATCCTCTAAAGTTTTTATTTTAGAGATGAGTTTATCCTCTAAAGTTTTTTTATTTTAGAGATAAAAGTATCCTCTGTTCTTGTAGGCAGGGACGTTTATCCTCTGTTTCAGGCAGGGAAGAGTTTATCCTCTAAAGTTTTTATTTTAGAGATGAAAATATATCCTCTGTTCTTTCAGGCAGGGAAGATTTTTGGCATTACGTGCTAAAAATAAGTTATCCTCTGTGTCAGGCAGGGAAGTTAAGTGTGAAGTGTTGGTAATTTGGAAAGTTAACAATAGTTAAGCTTTTTAACAAAGTGTACCCTCTGTTGATCAGAGAAGTTTTTGTTTTGTTTTTTTTTAGTGTTTGTTTAGTGTGGTACAGAAGAAACTTGCAAAATGGTCAGAAGGAATGCTAAGCTGATTCCAACCACAGAAAAGAGTGGTCTTGCGACTCCTCTGTGGTCAGATAGTGAATTCAAAACACTGTTAGGGGAACAAATGGACCTAATAGTCACTGAAAAGTTAGACAAGAACTAGCAGAAATATGACATTCATCCAGACAAGACTTGGTCGGTAGATGAGTGTAAAAGGTACTAGGAGCAAGTATTCGTAAGAACAATGTGAAAGGCATTATCTGTTGTCACAGAGAATTCAGTGTAACGCTAGCGACACAACAGTCTCAGCGTAATTCAGAGCTAGAGAAACAGAACAATGAACTCCGTGAGTATCCACTTTGACTAAGAAATTTAACCTCAAGAAAGTTGCAGCAAAACTGATGTGAAAGTTAGTCAGCCTGATAACATTTACCCTGATTTACAAGCGTTCTTTGAAACAGATGTAGCTCTCCAATCAGTAACTGATGTGCCTGTAAATTCAGTCAATGTGTGTGGTGCGAGGAGAAGATCGCAGGGATTGAGGAAACTGATAGTGTTCCTCTCAATTCTTCTGTTGTGCAAATACAAACTGTTGCCAAAGCTTTAGGTCCTAAAGATATAGAGACTATCTCAAAGTTTACCATCAACACGCACACATTTTCTGAATTTAGAAGAACATTGATCAGTAAAATGCGTCTTTATGACATGTCGTTGACAGAAGTCACGCAGTTGATGTCACAAATTTTAACTGAATCTGAATTCAACAGTTTTGAATCTGCTGTTACTTCTGAACTGCGAAATGCCAGTAAGGGTGATTTAAGAGAAGGTATTTTGAAAATCCTAAAGAATATCTTAGGACCCAAAATAGATTGGTCTAGAATTACTACCTGTGTGCAAAGGAAAGAAGAAACTGTGAGTGAATATACTGAGAGATTTTGTCAGTCAGCTGTAATTTACAGTGGAATTGTTGATGACCCTGAAAGTGTGCTAAATGACAAGGGACCCCTGGTTCGTATCTGGTCAGATGGCCTTGTAGCCGAATACAGAAAAGCTTTACCATTCTTGGATCTAACTTGGTCTAACAGAACTCTCAGAAGTAACCTAGACAGTTTAGCTACATGGGAAAGAGATGCTGATGTCAAGGCAAAAGTAAGAGTAGCAGCAGCTACGTTTAACACAACGAAACAAGACAATAGATGGTCTAAAAGAGAAAGCAAATGCAAATACTGTGCAAAATTAGGACATTGGGAGAAAGAGTGTAGGAAGAAGTTGCAAGATAGTAAAAGAAATGCTATGCATAATTCTGCTCCTTCTCAGCCTGCACACAACCCTGAAGTAGTTCCGCCAGTGACCACTGAAACTCTAGGTCAGCTAGTTCAGGCTCTTCTAAGAGCACAACAAGACCAGGAAAAAAACTAATTATTGGGGCTGTGAGTAGCTACCTTTCCCCTGTAATCCAACACAATGACCAAAGAATTTTTGTGAAAGGTAGCATAAAAGAGAAAGAGATTGATTTTTTGCTTGATACAGGTGCAGAAATTACAGTAATTCCTACAAAATTGGCACAAGGTTTAAACATCCCATACAAGAAAACCAAACTTTGTTTAACTGGTGTAATAGGTGAAGATTCTGTTTTGTATGAAACTCCGCCCATAGAGGTACAATTTGGCCCAAAACTCTGACTACAAAATTGCTATGCGCTCCATTAAATACAGGTGCAATTTTAGGCATGGATCTTCTGAGACAAATAAATCTAACTTTAGACATGTCCTCAGAATCTACTAGCATAAAAATTTCCTCAGCACAGATTTCTACCAATAATGCAACCCCTCCCGAGTATGCTTTCTTACAGAATCATCCAATTTGGGCTAAAGACAAGGATGATTGTGGGTTGTTGACAGGTGTAGAACCAGTTAAATTGACAGGAACTCCACCTCCGGTCACCAAACAATATCCGATTAATAAGGAAGCTATACAGGGAATCAAACTTATTGTAGAAAATTTGCTGGCGCAAGGAGTGCTAGTTAAAACCAACAGTCCATGTAATTCACCCATATGGCCCATCAAGAAATCTAATGGGACATGGAGACTTTACAATAGACTACAGAGTAGCCAATAAACATATTGAAAAAATCACCCCCCTAGTGGCAGATCCATCTACAATTTGTAATGGCTTACCATTAGATTGTAAGATTTTTTCAGTAATTGATATGTCTAATGGATTCTTTTCTGTACCGTTGCACTCTGACAGCCAGCCATGGTTAGCTTTCACAGTTGACTATGAACAATACCAGTGGACACGATTGCCACAGGGATTTCAAAACTCCCCAACCATATATCATCAGGCTGTCAGGCGTGATTTGTGTGACCCAGAATGTCCGGTAAAACAGTCCACTATGATCCAATATGTCGATGATATTTTGATTGCCTCAACAGATCATGAGGTACATCAAACTGAATTGGCATCATTGTTGACTATTTGCATAAAAAGGACACAAATGCAGCTTTCACAAAGCTCAAGTTGCTAAAAAGCAAGTCACATTTCTGGGTCAAACAATTGGTGCAGGAAATAGATCCATTACACAGGATCGAGCGGCTTCAGTCAAAGCCATACCTCCACCTAATACCATTAAAACACTCCGCTCATTTTAGGAACAACAGGTTATTGTAGACCTTGGATTGAAGACTATGCCTCGATTGCTCAGCCTCTCTATGATTTGTTGAAAGGCCATGGTAAAGATTCAGATACTGTTTGTATGGAAGAACTTCATCTCAAAGCTTTTAATGATTTGAAGAGAGCACTATGTCAAGCACCAGCATTAGGAATTGCCCAATCTGATAGACCCTTTGTGCTTTATGTCCATGAACACTTAGGCTTTATGACTGCATGTCTAATGCAAGATCATGGGGGCAGCTTACGCCCAATTCATTACTATTCCGGTAAACTTGACATAGTCGCTCAAGGTATGGGCCCATGCCTCAGAGCAGTACAGGCAGTTCATCTAGCGCTTCAGGCTTCATCAGGAATGGTGTTAGGTCAGACTGTAAACGTAAAATGCCCTCACACAGTGTCCGCACTAATGAATCAAGCAAAGTCACTTCTGTCACCTCCTCCCGTTGGGGAAATTGGTTAGCAACTCTCACAGCCCCGAATATTGTTATACAGCGTGCACCAGTCACGAACCCATCCTCATGTATGATGTCTGCAATGACTGAATTTGTGTTAGAGGATGAAGGCGAAATGACTCATGATTGTGTTACGCTTACATATGCAGCGACAAGTGAAATAGCAGAAACTCCCATAGAGAACGCGGTGAGTTGTTTGTTGATGGTTCAGCTCAAGTTATTGAAGGTAACAGACGAGCAGGATATGCAGTAACTTCCACCACTGAAGTAGTTGCTTCAGGTCATCTTCCAGATCATTTTTCAGCTCAAGCTGCAGAACTAGTAGCCTTAACTAGAGCATGCACGCTAGCTTCAGGATCGGTTGCAAATATCTACACAGATTCCAGGTATGCTTTTGGGGTAATTCATGATTTTGGTGTCATTTGGCAAACCAGAAAATTTCTAACTTCTGCTGGATCCCCCATTAAGCATGCTGGATTAGTGAAAGATTTAATGTTTGCCATGAAACTCCCAAAGAAATTAGCGGTGATCAAAGTGAAAGCACATCTCACAACTAATACTACGGAAGCTAAAGGTAATGCTCTTGCTGATGTAGCGGCTAAACAGGCTTGTTTCTATGCAACTGTACAAGTGTGTTCAGGTAGTACAGCACAGAAGATAATTCTACCTCCTGAATCAATCGTTGATCTGTATAAAGACGTTCCTCTATATGAAGCATGGACATGGTTAGACAAAGGAGCCACTGTGGATTCATCCGGCTGCTGGACCAAAGGGGGAAAGTATGTTGCTCCCGAATCACTGTTGCCATATTTGGCTCAACAAATACACAGTTTGGGTCATAGTGGTCCAGCAACGATGAATCACAGGTTCTCAAATCAATGGTGGAATCCAAAATTCAGAAACGCAGCCACTGAAACAGTCAAGAGATGTGTTACATGTCAGAAAAACAATGATGTACCAGCAGCCACTACACCAGCAGCACATACCCCAGCTCCACCAGGGCCATTTCGTCACCTGCAAGTTGATTACATATCGTTGCCCCCTTGTAAAGGAAAAACTGACGTTTTGGTAGTAATAGACAAGTTCTCAAGATGGGTAGAAGCTTATCCAACAGGGCGTGCTACAGCTGCACATACTGCTAAATGTCTTGTCACGGATTTCATTCCCAGATGGGGATTACCAGATTGCATTGACTCAGATCAAGGTACCCACTTCACAGGACAGGTAGTCAAGGAAGTGTCTAGAATGTTGAAGATTAAGTGGAACCTTCACTGTCCCTATAGGCCACAAGCATCAGGACAGGTTGAACGATCAAACAGAACAATTAAAACCAGGCTAAGCAAAATGCATCAGGAAGGAGTACCATGGGTTGTAGCACTGCCCGCAGTACTGTGTAGTATGAGAGCATCACCTAACAGATCAGTAGGACTGAGCCCTCATGAGATTATTACTGGACGCCCAATGCAGATGCCAGGTGTGATTGATCTTAGAAATGCTGATGTGCACATTGCTTCTGATGCCCTGATCGCTTACTGTGAAAACCTCACAAAGGCAGTGCAGAGTGCCAAGAGAGAGTTGAGTCGTGTTGGCAGACTCCACCAGAAGGTGGACACACAATCGTCCCAGGTCAATGGGTCATGATAAAGACATTCAAAAACAAGCCATTAGAGCCTAAGTGGTACGGACCACATCAAGTGATGTTGATTACAGCAGCTGCAGTATTGTGTCAGGAAGGAAAACTTGGACTCATGTGTCACATTGTAAGGTTGTTCCTCCCCCTGCAGGGATAGGATAGGGCAGACACAAGAACCAGTGAGGAGCCCAGGGAAGAACCGAAAGCAACAGGCTTCGGGGGCCAACCCTGAGGTGAAGATTTCCTCATAGGCCTTTCCCCTCCATTAGTCCATCCTTTCCTCACTGTTCTTTAGGTGTCGCAGGAATTGAGAAATAGGGAAAGAAGGAACAACCATAGCAGACTATATTTTGAACAGAGGATACAACCCTAATGTTTGCAGACTCTACAAATACTGCTCTGTGCCGTTGTTCTCTCTTGTTTGTGTTTCTTTCTTCCTCTGTGCAGATACCATTTGATGGCTGTCCTGAGATCCATATGCACCACCCTTCTCACCTGCGGATGAAGCCACAACCTCTAGAAAACAACTAGACCCATTGCCGAGCCAAATATCACACAAGAAAGAAAAAGAAAAAAAAAAAAATACAACGCAGAGACTCACATACGGGAACTTCAGTCATCCATCAACATGATCAAGATTTTCGTACTATTAACCATCATGGACATCACAAAGTGTAGACCCCAGAAACAACATATTCGTAGAGCTGATGAATATGTCAAGAAATGCCTTGTTTGCTGGAAAGAACGTTTGCATGCCGCACGCACCTTCAGTAGGAGCAGGAATCCCATGGGTGGCACACCTATCTCCAAATGTGACACGTGTACCTTATTCGATCATCATACCAGTGGATTATACAACAAGGATACATGTCACAACGTAACAATTCCTCCAGCTTCTTCGTGTTGCATTCCTGGACTACCATCCTGCAACCTAACTTCAGCTACTCCCATCATGACAGATCTACTCATGCCAAGGATGTTCTATTGGTGCATGGAAAATCATGCTCCAGCATCGACTACACTGGGTGAAATTCCTCGTGAACGTTGCAGCTTTGTGATTGAAAGAAGAACCGAATTCGATGTATGCGTTACTACATCAGATACGAAGAGGAGAATTAATTAAAAGAGTGTCTCTCGGGAACCCATCCTACCGAAACTTTTGCCATAAATCAGTGGTGTATGATTCCTCCACCGACTGGCACTTTGTGGTTATGTGGGACTTCTGTCTACAGCATCCTACCCAGCCAATTCAATGGCAGGTGCACCCTGGTTTATGTCCTACCAGCCATCAGAGAAAATACACACTCCACCTCAAGTTCTCCACATCTACAAAATTCAGCTTCTACCAACAAAGATGGCTGCATTCCAGGACTCACTTGTGTACAAACGTGGTGGTCAAGAACTCTTGGAGCATTAATCCCATCGTATGGTGTCATGCAGGCTTTCGATCAAGTCAGAAGCCTGTCGGATTCTGTACAGAAATTGGCCAATGATACGGTTTTGGCCCTGGGCAACATCAAGGACACTCTTGCCTCGCACAAGATGATGATCTTACAGAACAGAGTGGCCTTGGATTACATTCTTGCAACACAAGGGGAGCCTGTACCATTATCGGTCCTGAATGCTGCACCGGGTTAATGGATCCAACCGAGAACTTGAACAAAATCCAACAAGACATTCTTGGTCTTTCAGCAAAATTACACCAGATGACTGAAGATAATTCTTCATGGTTCGGAAACTTGTTAGGTAAACCCTGGCTGTGGATCAAGGAAATAGCAATTCTGCTCTTGTTTCTCCTACTATGCGTACTATCTATGCATCCGCAGTATCAAGTGTTTCTTGCAGCAAATGACGCCCGCCTCTCACGATGAAATGACAGTTCCAACCAGAAGAGATTATTACCCGTAAGAACTTCACGGACCCCAATTGCATGTTTTGTTTTCTGTGTCAGCATGCAATTACATATAAGCAACACAGAACATGTACTATGTGCCTGTAACGATTACAAGTTACAAGAATTAACTTTTAAGTGTCTAAATTTGTATTTTGTGAGAGTTATTAGAACTCTCAAACGGGGAATTGTGGGATTACAAATTGTATTTAAATGTTTAATTTAGATACACACTTCCTGACTAAGAAAAGGTCAGGCATTTCAGGTGTTTTCGTTTCCTGACCATTTGAGCTCGAGACAGCTGTGCCTTTTGTCTAAATGAGTCAGACCACTGAGGCTCTCAACCTTTGTTCTGCAAATGACTTTCTAGCCCAGACGTGGATTCGTTTAGGTTGATTAGATTAGTGTCTATGCATTTGATTATGTTGATGAGATTAGGACCACGGAAGTTCGCAACAAACTAACACCTCCCTCAGGTGCATGCATTTGTTTGAATTTGGCTCCACCTCTAAGAATCCCTCCTCCAAAAATACCTATAAGACAACCTGTAAATTACTTAAGAATGAGATTTTCGATGACTGCAGCTACCATCAACATGTCATAGAATAAAGAAATTCTGCTGACAATCCAATCCGAAGTCTCCTGGTCTTCTCTTCTGAGTTTTCTACTTTAGAAGAACAGAGTTTTCAACACTTGTAACAACATGGGAGTAAGTGATTAATGATAACCTTTTCATTTTGGGGTGAAGTACCCCTTTAAATGAGGAACGCAAAGCCTTGGAGAGATGTTTTATTAAAGGATTAGTTCACTTTCAAATAAAATGTTCTGATAATTTACTCACCCCCATATCATCCAAGATTTGTATGTATTTCTTTCTTCAGTCGAAAAGAAAATAAGGTTTTTGATTAAAACATTCCAGGATTTGTATTCAAATATAAATAAATATATTTATTATATAAATACATTTTAATTTGAAAGTGAACAAATCATTTAAGTGTCCAAACTCCTCTTAAACCTAATCTTAGATTTGTTTGTATTTTTGTTTTTACCATTGAGAAAGAACATCCCAGGTTACGACTGTAACTATGGTTTCCTGACAAGGGAACGAGACCAAAGACGGCGCTATTGGAATCCTGATGTGACCTGTGATGGCATACCGCGGAAGATTAAAAGATGGAACAAAGCAGCATTAGCTTCTGATTGGCTAAAACAAGCTGCTCACAGGTATGCAGGACGTATGGCAAGCCGATGCAGTGTCTCGTTCACTTTTTCTGGGAGCAATGGTTAGTTATAATCTGAGATGTTCCCTTTCAAGTAATTTGGCACCGTATCCAATGGTGATGCTATGAGGAATGAAAAACCCACTGCTCCATACTGATAAATGCCTGTCCTAGTGTGAATCACTCTGAGCACAACTTAGGATGATGGTACTTGTCGTCCTGGTGTAGAGACCAAATCCAGGCTATAAAACCCAACAAATGAGTGAGGGGAAGACCAGCCCACAGCATTCCTGGAGGGAAACCCCAGACAGTAAAATTGTTGATGCTGCCATACTCCTGGGCCCTCACAGCTAGTGAGGGATGCGTTTGAAGGCTGTAGAGCTGTAAAACAATCACAGCTGTAAAAAAAGATTCTAAAGCAGAATATTTTAGTGTTAAAAGAGAACAAAACCAAAATAATTTTGGTTGGTTCAAAGTCATATGTGCCCATATGTCCCCACTGTGCCCTTCATTTTGGTCATCTCTCTTCCTACTTTACACCCTGTGGTAAAAATCTTGGTGTTCTTTTTTATTTTAACATGGGTTTTGAGAAACAAATTAGTGCAGTGGTCAACTCAAGTTTATCAAAAATCAAATCTTTACTCTCTGTAAAAAAGTTCAAACAGATTAGTCACTTGTTTGTTCTAACTCGTTTAGATTACTGTAACTCATTATACTATGGGATAAGTCAGTCTTCTATAATGCATTTACAGATGGTCCAAAATGCTGCTGCTAGATTGATTACAGGCAGACGAAGGTTCGACCACATCTCACCCATTCTTATTTCCCTAAACTAGTTACCAGTCAAATATAGAATTATTTTTAACATTTTAACTTTTGTTTTCAAATCTCTGCAAAATCAAGCCCCATCATAACTATCCGAGGCAATATCTACTTATAAACCAAAAGGTCTCTAAGATCCAGTAATCTTGGTCTCCTTTCTGTTCCTAGATCTAGGTTCCATTGCAGAGGTGATCGAGCCTTCGCTGTTGCTGGTCTTAGTCTATGGAACAAATGACCAGCTTCAATTAGAGCTGCGCCCTCTTTGCCTGTATTTAAATGCCGGCTTAAAAAGCATCTTCTGTCAATAGCTTTTATCTAGCCATGTCAATTGTATTGTTCTGCTGTGTTTTGATGTTTTGTTGTCTCTTATTTGTTTTATTTGCGTTGTATTGTACAGCAATTTGGATCAACCGGTAGTTGTGTGAAAGTGCTTTATAAATAAAGAAAAAGAAAGAAAGCTGTAAAACTATCAATTTACATATTGTCTGCTTGGAAGCTGGGGAGCATCTCTAGATTTTCCAAGTCAAGTCACATTTATTTATATAGTGCTTTATACAATACAAATTGTGGTCAAGTCAATTTCCATGTCAACTGGGTGTGTTTACATGCACTGATTTTCATCAATGCAAATTAATTCTTTATTGGGAGCAGCCTAAAGAGTACATATGAAGTAGACTTGCTCACTCAGTCAAAAACAAGGGGTCGAGGGTCTGTCCATATAAACTTGAATTCGAATGGCTTCAAAATGGTAGTGGGGAATCCCCCAAAGGGAAGTGATTAGGGAAATTTGAAAGTGTTTGTCTAAAAGTAAACTGAAATGCAACCCAAGATTATAAAATATTCTAAAAGTGTGTGGAGAAGCCCAGCCTGCTGTTACACAAATATCCTCCAAGAACATTCCTCTAAGCAAATCTTTGGAAGAAGCCACACTATGGGATCAAATACCCACCAAATGTATTGCATTCATCACTCACTGTTTTCTCCAGAGCTGCTCTATAGATGAATAAAATAATTTAATGATTGATGGATTTTGCACAGTTACTTAACTGAATAAACAATGAGCTGATTTCAACTGAATAATGACTGTTTACTGTTGTCTTTTTATAGCTGTTGTACAAAATAATTTCATTTTGTTTGCATCATTAAATCAGTTTTTTTTGTTTGTTTATCACTGTTGATAGTTAACTTGACTTGAGGTAGGTACATGCTCAACAGCAGTCAGTGCATTGAGTATAGCTGGAGCTGTACATGCAGAGAAAGCTTTGAACCAACAGGCAGTGAGCTAGATACCCTAAAAAAATTTAAAACATAAACCATCTCAGAGGAAGCCCTAGCATTTAATATAGTTTGAGTTATCTCAGTCTGTAGAGACTGTAACCAATCAGAATACTTTGTTCAAAGGCCAATCCTAAAGATTCCACATCCTTGGACAAGGGTGGAATATAGTGCACTGAGCCTGAGAAAATAGGCCTGGCCTGACTGGCTAACCCATATCCAAAAAAAGAGACAATGATTGCACTGGGCTGTTTTACTAACCAAACTAAACACTTCAAAGTTAATCTAAGCTACTGACTCAGAATCAACTGAAAATATGAAAGGAAACTAACTTAAAACATAATTAACAGTTTTGCTTTGATGACATATCTAAAACTATGTTAGGAAAGAAAATATTTAGCAAAGTCAATCACCTCCACTGACTGAATTCTTCTACTTTCTACCTTTAAGACAAGACAAATAAACATATGCACTGCATATTTTTGAATCCCATTGAGATGGATTATAACATGGCTTATATTTTCCTTTTTTTAACACATTATTTAAGGTTTACACTACTCTTTGAATCAGATTATATTTTAATTCAGATGTTTATTTTCCAGTCTGAATAAGCTATTAATCCAATTAATAACTGATTATTAGGTTACATGTAAACATTATAAATGAGAATTCAACTCCTCTTTTTTTCCAACTCCATTTTTTATGAGATATGTTATGAGATATGCTATTAATTTTAAAGCACTGTTACTGTATTTCAGACAATATCTCATTTGTATCTACTTCACCCAAGGTATTTTCTTCTATGGTGCACAGATTTTTTTATTTATTTTTTAAGATAAGTTAATAGTTATAGAGGCAACACCAACATCAAATTAATGGCTTCTCACTCCCAAACAGGCCTGGTTTGTCAGGGAACAAGCAGAAATCTGATAACATGACAATGTGCAAACTCATCAAGAGGACAGATCGACTTATCTACACCTATAGATAGCTCATTTATCACACTTTGGCATATGATAGGGCCACAACCCTATCATATGAGCCTCTGTGGCTCCACACCAAAGTGAGGGCCTTTCTCAAAATGGCATCTCACTAAATAGCCACTCCTATACTAAGCCTGTATTTTAATTTTGTATTTATTCATTTCTCTGAAGTTTGCATGTGGCTAAGAAATGTTTAGATTATTTTCTTTTGTTTTTAAAGCATGAATACATTTTAATAACAAAACTGTCTTGTAATGAAATGAGAAATTAATAAAGGTACAGAAATGTTTAACTTAAAAAGTTATTATTCGTTTATAATATTTATCAAACCAACATGGTGTGGTTTCATTCCAGGCTGCAACAGGCTGATTGTGGATTTGCATCTTTCAGAACATCAAACCAGTTCCCTCCGCTTAAAGATTGAATCAGGTAAAGGAGTCAGAGCTGACCAAAGGGTCTGTGAAGAGGACTCATCAGTTATCATTGTCTTTGTTGGGGATTTGTGCCGTTGGCCATCAAATTGATGGGGTCTTCACAGGGGATCTGTCTCTAGGGCTCATCTAATTGTCAAAGTCTCCAGGTGACTAGAGTGACCATCTAATCTAGATACAGACTGGATCCAGGTGGCTACGATAACCTTGGAATAAGAAACATACTAATGTTATGATAGATGGCATTCTTCTTAAAATGTAATTGTGATAAAGTTTATTTGGGTTTTATGGGAAGTGTTCCCGGTTCCGGTTGACCTAATTAACGCAGGCTAACAATCCTTTAACAGATTTGAATTATAGAAATATGATAGTATGTATATCAGGTTAAATAGATTTGTCTTTAATCTAGATTTAAACTGACAGAGTGTGCCTGTTTTGCCTGTCTTTTTGTTGCCATTGTCTTCAAGCCCACCCTGGGTGGTTTTAATTTTTTTTGCCTGAAAACCTTGTTTTCTCCTACGAGGTAGTTTTTGTTGTTTTTGTTATTTTTGTTTTGTCCTTTACATTTTATTCCCCACACCCTGACAACTTGCATTTTCATTTTATTTCACAATAATTAAATCAATAACTTACAGTTTTTCTCAAACAATTTGACTACTTACAGCCATCCAAACACAAAGTTCCCTATCTATAGGGGATATAGGGGATTTACCTGGAAGCCCCAATCATCTCTGACTTTAAGAGTATGGATTTTGCATACCTGAGCCACTCCCCGTGCATACGGGTATAAAAGGGCGACAGGTGCATCCACTCATTAGATTTTTGCTTCGGAGCCAAGTGGATGAGAAGTGTGCTGATCTCCACAAGCCTTTCATCTTTTATTTGTTCCTGGTTGGCGTCATGGAGCAGTCAGCACAGTCCCTCTCAGCAGCGATTCCCCTGGGCACTTCAACTAAAAGAGCAAATTTTAAAAGAGCAAATAACGAACGGTCGCGTCTTTTTCGAGATGCTGTTCCATCCGTGTCCTTCTGGTTGCGGTCATTTCCTTTCTGCAGATGACGGACACGATCATTGTCTTCAGTGTCTGGGCTTCCAACAAGCTGAAGACGTGTTAGTGGATGACTCATGCGCCTGTTGTGGGCGTATGAGCATGACTTTGCTGCGATCTCGCCTTTCCTTTCTCAAAGGATTGGCACTCTCTGCTGCCACCTGTGCCGGTCTCTCTGGCTTGAGCAGAGGACCGCCAGCTGGTGCTCTGGGAGATCTGAGGGTGACAGTAAGAGCTTCTCCGCTGGGTACATCCCCACGGACCTCTTACTCCTCACGATGGGGTCGATGGGAAGGTTGCAAACTCATGCATGGCATTTGTCTGTCACGCTCTCGTCTGTCAGCATCTGCATGGCACAAGCTTGTGATGGGGTTCAGCTTGTGGTGCTTTCCATATGATCCCTATGTCGTCACGACATAACTCGTAGTGACCAACAGATAGGGAACGTCTAGGTTACGTATGTAACCTCCGTTCCCTGATGGAGGGAACAGAGACATTGGGCCTCATTTACGAAACGAACGTACAACCGAAAATTGGGCGTACGGTCGTTTCTACGCAAAACTTGGAATTTATCAATATGGACGTGAGCGGTGGCTACGTTCAAATCTCACGCCAGGTGTGAGCTCGTGTACGCAAGTTTTGATATAGGGTGACGTCCGTGTACGCTTTACCCTTTTGATAACTGAAATGAATGATGACAAATAAAAAGATAAAGTTTAGTATAACAAATGTAAAAATGAATTTCGATGCGATTTCTTATTTTCATTACATGAATAAAGTACTTATTTTCTATCTCCTTGTACAATTGTGCCACGATCTGGAACCTCAGTTAAGGAAAGAAACCCAACGTTCACATGCCATTCCTGTGCCTGTGATGGTGCTCTCAACTTTGGGGTTTTTGGCCACCAGGACCATTCAGCGGGAGATAGGTGATAGATCTGGGATTTCACAGCCAACATTTAGCAGAACTATGTCAGCAGTGTTGGCAGCTATGAAGTAATTTTTTCGCCGGTATATACAATTTCCCTATGATGATGGTCAGCAGTCTGTCATTAAGAGAGAATTTTATGAGATTGCTGGGTTTCCTAATGTGGTTTGTGTAATTGACTGTACTCATGTGCGGTTAAAGGCACCATCCATGAATGACTATCGTTCGTTCATCAATGTAAAATGATCACTCAATAAGCGTGCAAATAATTTGTGATGCCAAACTATCCATACTAAACATGGTGGCCTGGGGGCCTGGATACGATTATTTTATTCTTCAAAATAGCAGTGTTGGGACTAATTCCTTTCACTCCGCTTTTCAAGCTGCCGAACAATACAAATTGGTTCGACTGAACTTGCGAGGTTAAAGTTTCAATTTCTACATCGGAAAAATTCCTCTTTTTGGCCGGATTACATTTCTCTATGTTGCAAAATCTAGGGGCGAGGCATCACTACCCTGAATTTATAGGGGCGTGACATGTAAATTACGATCGATTTCAGCCGCCGGATTTATCAAGGTGCGATCATTCGTACGATGAGATTGGCAGCATACGAATGTTTGATGAATCACACGTGAACCTTGTCGTAAGCTGATTTGTGCGCTCGAATCTGCGCTCGTTTCTACGTTGGATTGATAAATGAGGCCCATTATGTCCACAATCTTGAACCATCGCTGGTTTCCAGGGACTCGTTCTCGGCTCCTCAGCATAAAACCAAATGAGTGGATGCACCTGTCGTCCTTTTATACCCGTATGCACGGGGAGTGGCTCAGGTATGCAAAATTCACTAGCCAATTTCATTGGTGTTTTCTCTTAAAGTCAGAGATGATTGGGGCTTCCAGGTAAATCCCCTATGTCGTCACGACATAACGTCTCCGTTCCATCCATCAGGGAATGGGGGTTACGTATGTGTAACGAAGTTCGTAATATACGGGAAGAAGGAGGCGGGAACCGGCGAACATTCAACACATTGAATGTTGTCGTATGTTGTCGCCCCTCGCAGGCCGGGGGGTACCCACGAGACTGCGCTCTACTCCCCCCCTCCCCCCTCTCCCGGGGGGAGCCCGTAAGGGCGGCCGCGGCGTTCCTGGGGGTAAGGACAGACGAGGCGAGAGAAAAGGAGACGGAAGGATGAGGAGTGACAGAGAAGAGAGAGGGGAGAGAAAAAAAATCTCGGTCCGGTTCCCGGACACACTGCCGCCGGTCCTCAACCAGCTGAGCGGTTCACTCATGTGCCATGCGATGGTACTGGACATCTTTGGTGGACGGCCCGATGCTACTCCGCCTCCTGGCGGACGGCGGTGGCTCCTCCGGTCGAGGGCAGCCGGCAGCGAGTCCCCCGTTCCCTGCTCCTCCCCAAACATGGCGGATGGCAGCAGGCTTCGGCCTCCAGGCGAACGGGGCCGACTCCTCCGCTCCCTCTCGGACGGCAGCCACCCCTCCTCAACCCAGGAGCATGGCAGCGAGTCTTCCGTCCCACCTGTTCTTCTTTTGCTCCAGCACCACCACCTCGGGCAGCCACTGGCGATCTCCGTTTCTTCCTGCTGCCCGATCTCCTCAGCACCGCGATCCCCCTCAGCAGCGAGGGCTCTCTGACAGCATGTCCCTCCTTCCTCCCGGGTTTCGGGCACCAATGTAACGAAGTTAGTAGATACGGGAAGAAGGAGGCGGGAACCGGCGAACATTTAAGACATTTTAATAATAAAATAAACAAACACAAATGAAAAGCGGCAGCCCCTCACGGACGACTGCCGCACACAAAACACAAACTAAAATTCCAGGCCTGGTCCTCTCTCCTCTTCCACTGTTGTCACTCCTCATTTAACCCTTCCGAAGCTCCTCCGTGGGACTCGAGACCGGTGAACGGTGCAGGTGTCGTTCATTACCAATTACTCCACCGGCCTCGCTCCGTTCCCACGGCTCTCGGCCCCGCCCCACTCGCCACAGTATGTAACCTAGAAGTTATCTTAACCAAACAGTTCAACTTTACTGCAAAATGAAGCACTGCAATTTTTTCCAGTAATACGCTTATTAAAAGTAAATGTTAATATCAAACTAATAAGTGTGTTCTCTTTTGATTATAAAACATATTCAGTGGTAGATGCACAAAGAAGCTAATGAAAATCGTCTCAGGTTACGTATGTAACCATGGTTCCCCGAGTGGGGAACGAGACACTGCGTCCCCTAGGGGTCGCTATGGGGAACACCGTCAGCGTGACCCGTGTATGAAGTATACATATATAAAACACCACCTGTTGGCCGGCGACAGCCTATGACGTCAATACCGGCGCGACCACAATATAAGGGGCGCCGGGAGAATACATCATCCACTTCTTCGTCTGAAGCTTGCGTCCGAAGCATGGCACACAGCCTAGGGGACGCAGTGTCTCGGGGAACCATGGTTACATACGTAACCTGAGAAGTTCCCCTTCATGGGAACTTTGAACTTCGTCCCCTAGGGGTCGCTATGGGGAACATCATACCCACGCCACCATGCTGAGGGGAGTGCAAGCCAATTTCGCGCAAAAGGCGAGCACTAAGCCAACTCTACCAGGCTAAGGGAGTTGCCCCTGGGACGGTTGATGGCTGTCAGTGACATTATCCCCTTCAGCCAAAAACACGAGCTGCATACCCTAAAACTCTTACCTGCTAGGTGCCGGGACTACCGGACCCAGGGTAGAGCTCAAAGGCTTGGAATCAGAAAAAGATTTCTTTAAGGTGATATGGCCAAGCACCTAGTGGTAGTAACTAGGTCCTGGCCGGTCACCCAGGGGCTACCACTTGCTCTGCACGAGCTTGCTGAGGGAACTGTCTCAACAAACCCTTTGGTAGCGTTACACTTTTGTTTTGCTTTTTTTGTTTTTTTTAGACCCAAAATATTGGGACAAAAGGAGTGGGGCCCAAGGCACAAACCGGGGCTTGACCAGCTCAAATAAGGGCACGAAGCTACAGCGCGTAACCCTACCATACAGGCTTTTAGAAAGAACGCAGAACACTTGATGTGCGAACTTACCACTGGGTGGATTTTAGAAAAGTGTCCAAAGTCTAGCGTGTACACTTACCATAACATGGATTTTAGAAAGAACGCAGAAAACTTGATGTGCGATCTTACCACTGAGTGGATTTTAGAAAGTGCCCAGAGTTTTAGCGTGTACACTTATATATATATATATATATATATATATATATATATTTTGGTAACGTTCTATGGCTCTGGAGCGGAGAACTACTCATTCCTTAGAGTGAGAGGGAACTCAGACGCTCAGAAGGGAGCGGCATGCTCATAGATGACCCTCTATGGTGAGGGGAGCAATGCTAGCTCGACCAACAAGGAGAGCGACCTATCACAGAGCTCTGGGGAGCAGAGAACTCATTCCTCAGAAAGAGAGGGAAACTCAGATGCTCAGAAGGGAGCGGCATGCTCATAGGTGACCCTCTAGTGAGGGGAGCAATGCTAGCTCTACCGACAGCGAGCTCTGGAGAGCGGAGAACTCATTCCTCAGAGTGAGAGGGAACTCAGACGCCCAGAAGGGAGCGGCATGCTCATAGGTGACCCTCTAGGTGAGGGGAGCAGTGCTAGCTCTACCAATAAGGAGCTCTGGAGAGCGGAGAACTCATTCCTCAGAATGAGAGGGAACTCAGACGCTCCGAAGGGAGCGGCATGCTCATAGGTGACCCTCTAGTGAGGGGAGCAATGCTAGCTCTACCTATAATGAGCTCTGGAGAGCGGAGAACTCATTCCTCAGAATGAGAGGGAACTCAGACGCTCAGAAGGGAGCGGCATGCTCATAGGTGACCCTCTAGGTGAGGGGAGCAATGTAAGCTCTACCGACAGCGAGCTCTGGAGAGCGGAGAACTCATTCCTCAGAATGAGAGGGAACTCAGATGCCGGAAGGGAGCGGCATGCTCATAGGTGACCCTCTAAGGTGAGGGAGCAGTGCTAGCTCTACCAATAAGGAGCTCTGAGAGGAGAACTCATTCCTCAGAATGAGAGGGAACTCAGACGCTCAGAAGGGAGCGGCATGCTCATAGGAGACCCTCTAGGTGAGGGGAGCAATGCTAGCTCTACCGGCAATGAGCTCTGGAGTGCAGAAAACTCATTCCTCAGAATGAGAGGGAACTCAGACGCTCCGAAGGGAGCGGCATGCTCATAGGTGACCCTCTAGTGAGGGGAGCAATGCTAGCTCTACCTATAACGAGCTCTGGAGAGCGGAGAACTCATTCCTCAGAATGAGAGGGAACTCAGACGCTCAGAAGGGAGCGGCATGCTCATAGGTGACCCTCTAGGTGAGAGAAGCAATGCTAGCTCTACCGACAGCGAGCTCTGGAGAGCGGAGAACTCATTCCTCAGAATGAGAGGGAACTCAGATGCCCGGAAGGGAGCGGCATGCTCATAGGTGACCCTCTAAGGTGAGGGGAGCAGTGCTAGCTCTACCAATAAGGAGCTCTGGAGAGCGGAGAACTCATTCCTCAGAATGAGAGAGAACTCAGACGCTCAGAAGGGAGCGGCATGCTCATAGGAGACCCTCTAGGTGAGGGGAGCAATGCTAGCTCTACCGACAACGAGCTCTGGAGTGCAGAAAACTCATTCCTCAGAATGAGAGGGAACTCAGACGTTCAGAAGGGAGCGGCATGCTCATAGGTGACCCTCTAAGGTGAGGGGAGCAGTGCTAGCCCGGCCATCAACGATCTCTGGAGAGCGGAGAACTCATTCATCAGAATGAGAGGGCACTCACACGCTCAGAAGGGAGCGGCATGCTCATAGGTGGCCCTCTTTGGTGAGGGGAGCAATGCTAGCTCGACCAACAAGGGGCGCTCCTATCCTAGATCTAGTATCGACGAGTGAGGTAATCACTGCGATAGCCGTTTTTTTCCTTTAGAAATGGATCATACTCATCCATTGGTTCCTGCGCATGATATTAGTCCCGGAGCAGGAAGTTTCCACCTAACCTCGGTCAGGTGGAGTTTACGGTGGTTGCAGGGGAATTAGAGAGGAATAAGAGGGCAGATGCCCCCCTAAGGGAAAGGAGTAGATGTCTTACTCTGGTCCGGACAAAAATTTAATTTAGGATGCCTCGTCCTCAGGTTTTGCCTCTCTCTGACCCTGCGCCTCTCTCTAGCCCTACCCGCAGGCGGGGGAGGGGCATGAGTCGCGAGACTATCCTTCTGAGCCCATCTCTGATCCCCAGACCGAGATGGGCTAGGACCCCTGGTTGTTTGGGCTCAGACCTGGACTTTATAGAAAGCCTTATCCAGGTCTTTCAGCAGGTCAATCTGGTACGCCTGAAGCACCACCATAGTGTGCAATGAAGCGACGGTCTGACCTGCTGCTGCATATGCCCTGCCATTTAAGCAAGATTCAGGGGCTTAGATGGCAAGGAGGGAGCCTTAAGAGAAATCTGAGAGATAGCTGGCTATCGTCTCTTGCACAGGGGGCATCCCCTCAATGTCAGCATAACTAGTATGCTGAAAACTATGAATATGAGAAAAAATGCTTTTTCTACTCCTTCTCAACCCCCACATGGAGATTTAGGAAGAAAGGAAGGCTCGCTCGAGCTGGGGGTTTATGGCCAGAAATATTATTTTATGGTCCATAACCTCCAATAACTCGTCATATGCAGTGCAGGAGGATTGAGAGGGTTCAGTCTCAACTTCCTCGCCCTCAAACTTCTCCTGCTCTTCCTGGGCATAACCCAGCAGAGCACTAGCCGCTGAATCTGATGATGTCAGAAAGATCGCATCGTCACAATCCAGCAGCTCACTTTCGTTCTCGGCCGACGCGCGCGAAAAAGGGGCGGTGGTCCCTCTCTAACTCATCGGCCATATCCAACTGCGAACCCCATGATTTCATTCGCCTCCGTGACTCGGCAGCGGTGGGTCCCGAATCGCGGGAAGCAGACGGCTGCCCCTCCTTCCTCGAAAGAGGGACAGATGAGAGCGGAGCTTTTTCATAGAAAAAGTTCACAGTGCACGCAGATTTTCCCCTCAAGGACATCATGTGCGCGCTCCTTGCCCAAACAAAAGATGCAAAGATTGTGTATGTCATCGGGTGTCAAATAACGAGGACACGGATCCACACACTTCTTAAACGCCTTGCTAGTGCTCACCATGATAATAGAGAGAAAACTGTACTCTTACCAGAATGCACGTTTCAAACAAACCAGTCAGTGAAGACGAAGAAGAGGATGATGTATTCTCCCGGCGCCCCTTATATTGTGGTCATGCCGGTATTGACGTCATAGGCTGTCGCCGGCCAACAGGTGGTGTTTTATATATGTATGCTTCATACACGGGTCACGCTGATGCCGTTCCCCATAGCAACCCCTAGGGGACGCAGTTCGAAGTTCCCATGAAGGGGAAACATGTTTATCACAAAGTTCTTCAATGAGTTTCTGACAAAAAGGGCAATGAATTAATGAATGAATGCACTGCAATCACTAAAACAATTAATTTTATTGATCATGCCTCGCAGTTACATCTGACCAAATAATTGAATCTACATCATAATGTACTGGTACATCTCAAAAAAATGTGAATATTGTGAAAAGTTCATTTTTTCTTGTAACTTATTTTAAAAAGTGTTATTGCCTACATTATAAGTTTTTTTATAAAAAAAATTATGTATGAAATAAACGTTAAAGCAGGAATAAGAAATTTGTAAACGGCATCTCTCATTCAAACTAACACGCTCCAGTTCTCTCTTCCAGCTTGTCGGTTCTTCGCATTGGATTGTGGGAAATAGTGCTTCAGCAAGTGTACATCGGTTGTACACTCAAAATCAGAATGCATTGCGGGTAAAAAGTAGGTAGCGAATGTAAGGAATGAAGTCGTTCACTCAGAATTCAGACAGCACTACAAAATGGCTGACACACCATATAGTGCACTATATAGTGGATAGGGAGTGATTTCGGAAACAGCTCTGGACTGTTGCTTAGTGGTCCAAAGTCCTCTTTTCTGATGAAAGTAAATTTTGCATTTCATTTGGAAATCAAGGTCCCAGATTCTGGAGGAAGAGTGAAGAGGCACAGAATCCATGCTGCTTGAATTCCAGCGTGAAGTTTCCACAGTCAGTGATGATTTGGACTACCATATCATTTGCTGGTGTTGGTCCACTGTGTTTTCTGAGTTTACACAGTCAACACAGTCATCTACCAGGAAATTTTAGAGCACTTCATGCTTCCTTCGGCTGACAAGCTTTATGGAGATGCTGATTTCATTTTCCAGCAGGACTTCACACCTGCCCACACTGCCAAATGTACCAAAAGCTGGTTCAGTGACCATGGTGTTACTGTGCTTGATTGGCCAGCAAACTCGCCTGACCTGAACCCCATAGAGAATTTATGGGGTATTGTCAAGAGGAATATGAGAGACAGCAGACCCAACAATGCAGATGACCTGAAGGCCGCTATCAAAGCAACCTGGGCTTCCATTACACCTGAGCAATGCCACAGGCCAATGCCTCCATGCTACGCAGCATTGATGTAGTAATTCATGCAAAAGGAGGCCCAGCCAAGTATTGCATGCATAGAAATGAACATACTTTTCAGAAGCCTGACATTTCTGTTTAAAATATCCTTTTTTATTGATCTTATGTAATATTCTCATTTTCTGAGACACTGAATTTTGGGTTTAAAAATATTTAAAGAAATTTCAAAATAAAAGATATAAAGGCTTTAAATATTTCACTCTATTTGTAATGAATCTATATAATATATGGGTTTACTTTTTTAAATGAGTGACAAAAAATATTGACCCTTTTCATGATATTCTACTTTTTTTAGATGTACCTGTACAGTATCACATGGCATAATGTAATGTAAAATGATGTATTTGATGACATCTGTTTGACAGTAAGAGCTCTATTAGAGGCAGTTACTGTGAATGAAACATTTGCAGGTTTTTTTATTCGCTTTGGTACTATTTTCACAAGTAACTTACATTTCCAAAATTCTTAGTACTAATATCACAGCAGATAATCAGAATTTGAGTTTTACAAACATTTCAGCATATTTAAATTTGTTTAGTACAATACAGACAATCACAAAGTATTCTTCTCACTACACAAAATAATTGTTTCATCTATCTACGGTTTTTTTTATTTGCTTTGGTACTATTTTCACAAGTAAGGTCTTTATTTTCAAAACTCTTAGTACAAAAATGCAATCTGATCACACCTAGTCCTTTTTTCAAACTCTGATGTCATGCTTTTCATTACAATTACACATATTTTCATCCACTCAATCATTGTTTCAAAAACTAACATTATTGTAATATATATTGAGAACATTTGACTTAATCAACGAAACACAGCATTGTGGTCTTCTTTCAATTTAGAACTTTTATAAAGTATCATTTTCACTTTTCAATAATTGTTTAAGATATATATACATGTTTAATTCACAGTAACTGCCTTTCGTAGAGCTCTTACTCTTTCTGCAGTATAGATTCAGTCATATGTCATATTGCACTAACAGTAAACTCTGTTCTAGCACAAAACATTATGGCCAAATCACACCTACTTCATATGTTCTCTATCATAGGTTAACTCGACGCTGCGTGAAAAGCTATTCATGCTTTGGGAACGCCCACTGCGTGACCGATGTCTGAAGCCCCTATAGAATCACGCCAATTCATTGGCTGATGGCGCGACGCCATCACTGACGCAATCACGTCGTCAGCTTATACTGGCGAACGCGCCATCCACTCCTCAGATTTCTCTGCCTTCACGAAGCGGTCACACTGCCCTTCGTTGTTGCGATTTTATGGCCCAATTATATATTCAACGCGATTTTATCCATTTGCACTTCGGCGACTGCCTCAGTGGAACTTTGTTCTCCTTGCTGTGAAGTGCCATGGAGTATCACCACTGTCAACCGCCGTGCGCGTGATTCATCGCTCGCGAAGACCCACACACTAAGTGCATTAAGTGTTTGGGATTTTCGCATGCACGCGATGCGGTTTATGGGATGTCAAAATGCAAATTTTGCGAGAATTTCCGTCTCATCACCCTCCACTTTTGGCTTGAGGCGTGTGAGAAGGAATCATCCATCTTTCCCCGTCGCAGCCTCTCGTGAGACCGCGACCTGGGATTCAGATGTTGAGCTCTAGGAGATGGAGAGTGAGCAGACAGGCCTCGCCTTTTCTCTCCCTCCCTCTCCCGAGCGTGTGTGCGCGAATTCACCGGTTGAATTCGCGCATGATTATCTATTTCCTAGCCCGAGGGCACGTGATACCGTTTCCTTCGGATTAGACGATATTCTGCAAACAGCGGCCTCCGACTCCAGGGATTTCGGGCCTGCTTTAGCGGACGCGCTCCCGCCTAGCGGCCAGGAGGCGCGGCCTTCAGCGGCCTACTCTGAGCTCGTAGAGGTGCTTTCGCGCGCCACTGAGAAGCTCGCGCTGGATTGGCCCGACGAGCCCCGCGAGTCTCGAGCTTCGAAACTCGATGAGCGGTTCCTTAGGGGTGCAAATTTCAAGCCTGAACGGAGGAAGCTGCCATTTTTCGGTAATCTGCATCAGGAGATCTCCAGATCCTGGAAGCAGCCTTTTTCCTCCCGCCTTACTAATGCGGCGGCTGCTGACTTCACCAACCTTGTGGGTTCTGTGGAGCAGGGTTACACCGCCATGCCGGTGGTCGAGGACACTTTGGCCTCCCACCTTTCACCCTCTTTGGCACCTTCCTGGAAGTCCCGCCCCCTCCTTCCTTCCAAGCCGTGTAGGACCACTTCCGCCCTTATCGGAAAGTCCTACATCGGGGCCGGTCAGGCGGGTATGGCCCTCCACACGATGGCCATCCTTCAGGCCTACCAGGCAGACGTCCTTAAGGAGATGGATGAGGGGACTGGTTTGACTCCAGAGGCCATGAAGCAACTGCGCAGAGCCACTGACTTGGCTCTCAGACTTGGCTCTATACTGTTTTTGCACATCTTATTTGTTTTGCACTTTTTATTCTATTGCACATTTTACTCTTTATTTCTCTTTTTTTACCCATATATATGCTCTTGTGTTGTGTTACTTTTATATAATATCTATTTTATTCTTTTGCACTGTCCACTGAGTGGACCTGATTTGATTTATATTTCACTTCTGATTATACCCTGTATAATTGATTATGTGACAAATAAAGAAACCTTGAACCTTGAACCTTGAGAGCCACTAAGCACACCGCACGCACCGTGGGGCGCTCTATGGCGCATTCAGTGGCTGCAGAACGCCATTTGTTGCTCAATTTGACCGAGATCCGTGAGTAGGAGAAGGTGTTTTTGCTGAACGCACCCATCTCACAATCTGGGTTGTTTGCGGAGGCGGTTAGCTCTGTAGTGGACAAGTTCCGCTCAGCCAAGATGCAATCAGCTGCTCTTAAGCAGTTCATGCCGAGGAGATTGAGGGACTATTCCACTCCCTCCTCCTCTTTGTCTAGAGAGCAATCGCTCCCCAGAAAAGAACCTTCTGGCGGCAGTGGAGCCCAGGCCACGCACCCACCCTTCCCCAACTACGGTTTGGGGAGCCCGTGGCCGGTCTTTCCCCCGCCAGCACCCACACAAACGGGTTAACCTGAAGCAGCCCAACAGGCCTGCCGCTTGCAGCGTATGGACCCCGTGCCGGCCACCCTTCAGTCCAGCACTTCACTCTCCATCAACCCGAACAAGGACGCCGAGGGCTCTCCTTCGTGGTGGAGGGTGCCGCTGCTTCCAGGCCTTCTCGACACCCCATCTCAGGTATGTCTTCCCTTGCACGACACTCTGCTTCCTCTATCGCATTTCATTCACGAATGGGAGCGTCTACCGGGGGTATCGCTGTGGGTTCTCCGCACAATTCGGTCCGGCTACACACTTCAGTTTGGGAGAAATCCCCCCCGCTTCGACGGGGTTCAACGGACAGTAGTAAACAGCGCCTCCAAAGTCTCTGTTCTATGACAGGAACTTTCCTCCCTCCTACAGAAAGGAGCGATAGAGGGAATACCGCAGTCGGACATCGAACGAGGGTTCTTCAGCCGCTACTTCCTCGTTCCAAATAGGGACGGCGGCCTGAGGCCCATTCTGGATCTACGGCGTTTGAATTTTTCCCTTTACAAAGGGAAGTTCAAGATGCTGACGATGAAAACCATCATGTCTCAGATCCAAGGAGGGGACTGGTTTGTCACTATCGACCTAAAGAATGCGTATTTTCACATCCAGGTTATTCAGAGACACAGGAGGTTCCTTCGGTTTGCCTTTGGAGGGAAGGCTTACCAATACAAGGTCCTGCCCTTCGGCCTGGCCTTGGCGCCGAGAACGTTTGCGAAATGCATGGATGCTGCACTGGCCCCTTTGAGGCTCCAGGGCATTCGTGTACTGAACTATCTGGACGACTGGCTCATTCTGGCTCACTCCAGGGAGCTAGCATTTCATTCTCCCACCATTTCTATGCTGATGACACACAGCTCTATCTCTCATTTCGACCAGATGATCCAACGGTAGCTGCACGGATCTCAGGCTGCATGGCGGACATCTCGGCATGGATGAAAGAACACCATCTACAGCTCAACCTGGCAAAGACTGAGCTTCTTGTCTTCCCTGCAACTCCAACTCTACAGCATGATTTCACGATTCAGTTAGGTTCATCAACAATTACCCCATCAGCTTTGGTCAGAAATCTTGGTGTAATCTTCGATGGCCAGCTAACCTTCAAAGAGCACATTGCAAAGACTGCTCGATCTTGCAGGTTTGCATTGCACAACATCAGAAAGATCAGGCCCTTTCTGACAGAGCATGCTGCACAACTTCTTGTCCAGGCCCTTGTCATTTCTAGACTGGACTACTGCAATGCTCTTCTAGCTGGACTTCCATCAAACACAATCAAACCTCTACAAATGATTCAGAATGCAGCGGCACGACTGGTCTTCAACGAGCCCAAAAGAGCCCATGTTACACCTCTCTTTGTGTCCTTGCACTGGCTACCAGTTGCAGCTCGCATCCAGTTCAAGACACTGATGCTTGCATATAGAACAACCACAGGCTCAGCACCCACCTACTTCCACTCACTATTACGAATTTACATCCCCTCCAGAAGTCTGAGATCTGCTAGTGAGCGACGCCTCGTGGTACCATCACAGAGAGGCTCAAAATCACTCTCCAGAACATTCTCTTTCACCGTTCCTGGCTATTGGAATGATCTTCCCACCCCCATCCGGAATGCTGGATCCCTGTCAAATTTCAAGCAACAACTGAAATCTAATCTCTTTCAACTCTACTTGACTACTTAAAAAAAAATAATAATAATAATTATTTCACTTTTTTTCAAAATCTTCATCTTTCTCTTTATCTTTCTCTCCTTCCCTTGCTAGCTTGTACTTATTTGAACAATGCCTGAGACTTGGTGTTATTGGCACTTCCTCTGTATGTTTGCCTCTTCAAGATTAATCGCTTTATGTACTCCCCAATTGTAAGTCGCTTTGGATAAAAGCGTCTGCTAAATGACTAAATGTAAATGTAAATGTAGTAAGTCGTCACAGGGATATCGTTCTCCGCCACATCCTTTGAGGTATTTTCTCCCCGTTCTCGGGGGGTATCATATCATAGTCAGAACGGACAATATGGCGGTTGTGTCCCACATAAACCGTCAGGGATGTTCACGGTCGCGCACCTTGGACAGGCTTGCGCGCCGTCTTCTCCTTTGGTCCCAGGACAAGTTTCTTTCTTTGAGGGCAGTTCACGTTCCGGGAATACTGAACCTTGCGGCCGATTTTCTGTTGAGACAGAAGCTCAGGCCGGGGGAATGGACGTTGAACCGTCAGACGGTATCCCAGATCTGGGATCTGTTTGGCAAAGCGGAGGTGGACCTCTTTGCTTCTCAAGAGTCATCCCAGTGCCCACTCTGGTTCTCTCTGAGTTTCCCGACGACTCTGGGCATAGATGCGTTCGCCCATCCATGGCCGAATGTCAGTCTGTACGCGTTTTCGCCAATAAAGCTGATTCCGGCAGTACTATGCAGAGTGAAGGTGAGCAGTGCCCGTCTCCTTCTCATAGCCCCATTCTGGCCCTCCCAGACTTGGTTCTCGGAGCTAACTCCCCTCTTGTATCGGTCTCCTTGGGAGATTCCGATCAGGTGGGACTTGCTGGCCCAGCTTCAGGGCAAGATCTGGCATCCTCAACCAGAGCTCTGGAAGTTGTGGGTATGGCCCATACAGGGCCAAGGGCTGTGATGAATGTTTTGCCTGTCAAGGTTCAGGAGACCATAGCCAGTGCCAGAGCCCACCCCTACTAGGAAGCTGTACTCTTCCAAGTGGGGCATCTTTGAATCCTGGTGTTTGGCTCGTGCAATTGACCCAGTTAACTGCCCTGTTGGTCCAGTGCTGGAGTTTTTGCAAGAAAGGCTGACAGCGCGGGCGGCCGCTACCACCCTTAGGGTTTACGTAGCGGCCATTGCAGCTCAGAGAGAGCTGGATGAGATCCCCCTGGGGAGACATAGGATGGTCTCCGCGTTTATGCGTGGAGTCAGACGGCTTAGGCCGGTTCGCCCCACGGCAGTTCCTTCTTGGGACTTGTCAGTCATCCTCGGAAAGGTCTGGTGATGGCCCCTTTCGAGCCCTTAGAGTCAGCTTCAGAGTGGATACTGACTCTTAAGGTTACTCTTTTGCTGGCGCTTACGTCACTAAAAAGAGTTGGAGATTTGCAGGCCTTCTCTGTTAGTGAGACGTGTATGGACTTTGCCCCGGGTCTAGTCAAAGTGACCCTGCGGCCTAGGCCTGGTTACATTCCCAAGGTCTTGTCCACATCGTTTTATCTCAGGTGGTCACGCTTCATTCTTTCCATCCTCCTCCCTTTGCTTCAAGTGAGGATGAGAGACTCCACATGCTCTGCCCAGTTAGGGCATTGAAGCTGTATGTGGATCGCTCCAAGGTTTGGAGAAAATCCTCCCAGTTATTGGTCTGTTTTGGTGCTGGTCGCCGCGGGCTTGCCACATCGAAACAGAGGATTTCCCACTGGGTGAGAGACGCCATTTCGCTGGCTTATGAGGCGCGGAACCTCACTTCATCTCTTAGTCTTCGGGCGCATTCTACTAGGGGCGTAGCCTCCTCTCAAGCTCTTTTTAGAGGGGTACCCCTGGAGGATATTTGTGTGGCGGCAGGATAGTCCTCTCCGCACACCTTTGTCAGGTTTTACAACCTTGACATTGATATGGCTCCAGGTTCTCAGATCTTGTCTGTTTGAACCGACCGTGTGTTGCTTGGTTCCTTATTGGACCAGGTGGGCAGGGTTTTTAGCTTGGCGTGTTTGGTATATCGTTCCCAAAGCGTGAATAGCTTTTCACGCAGCGTCGAGTTAACCTATGATAGAGAACGTCTCGGGTTACTCGCGTAATCCTTGTTCTCTGAAAAGGGAACGAGACGCTGCGTTCGCTGCCAAGCTCCTCAAGCTGCCGACAGGGTTCTTTTCGGCAGAGAAATCTGAGGAGTGGATGGCGCGTTCGCCAGTATAAGCTGACGACGTGATTGCGTCAGTGACGGCGTCGCGCCATCAGCCAATTAATTGGCGTGATTCTATAGGGGCTTCAGACATCGGTCACGCAGTGGGCGTTCCCAAAGCATGAATAGCTTTTCACGCAGCGTCTCAGTCAGTCAGTCAGTCATATTTATTTATAAAGCACGTTTAAAAACAACAGCTGTTGGCCAAAGTGCTGTACAAAAATAAAACATATACCAAAATACAAGAATAGACAAAACACAACAACAGATAATACACTACAATTGCACCAATGTGCTTACTTGAGACCATATGCAACAGTAAATAAATACGTTTTAAGAAGAAACTTAAAATCAGCGTATGTTGGAGCAGATCTTATATAAGATGGCAAATTGTTCCAAAGCTGTGGGGCAGCCACTGAAAAGGCACGGTCACCTTTCAATTTCAGGCGTGTCCTTGGAACAGTCAATTTAAGACTACTGTTTGATCGTAGTTCCTAAGCATTACAGTAAAACAGGAGATCGGAGATATATGACGGAGCCAGACCATGCAAACCTTTGTATACAAACAGCAATGATTTAAAATGAATACGATATTTAACTGGGAGCCAGTGAAGAGAAATCAGCACTGGTGAAATATGTTCCTCTTTCTTGTTCCAGTTAACAATCTAGCGGCAGCATTTTGGACAAGTTGAAGCGTGACAATAGGGACTGTGAAACACCCAAGTACAATCCATTACAATAGTCTAATCTGGATGAAATAAAAGCATGTATCACAGACTCCATGTCTCTTAATGTTAAGAATGACTTCATCTTTGCGATATTCTTTAGCTGATAAAAACAACTTCTAACCACAGCATTAATTTGCTTTTCAAAAGTCAAAGCAGAGTCAAAAGTAACTCCTAAATTTCTGACATGTGAATGAAGATTACCAGATAGAGGCCCCATTTTACTGGCCACAACCTCTGTAGGAGCAGAGGAGCCAAAGAGTAGGACCTCAGTCTTAGACTCATTTAACTGGAGGAAGTTGGCAGACATCCACTGTTTAACATCGCTCAGACAATCAAATAAACACTGTAGACTGGAGACATCATTTAGGTGCAAGGGAACATAACACTGAGTATCATCTGCGTAACAATGGTATGAGACATTATGCTTCCTAAATATAGCATACAAAGGGAGCATGTACAAAGAAAATAGAACAGGACCCAAAATTGAGCCCTGTGGAACCCCATACAAAACCGGTGCACAAGATGAATAATATTTGCCAGTCTCTACCGAGAAGGTTCGATCTTTTAAATAGGATACAAACCAACTTAAAACACAACCTTGAATCCCGATCTGCTGTAAGCGATTTAAAAGAATGCCATGATCGAGAGTGTCAAATGCCGCACTAAGATCCAGCAAAATTAAAACCGCACAAGTACCAGAATCGACGATCAACAATAAGTCATTTAATACTTTTAGCAATGCAGATTCTGTACTGTGTTGAGGTCTAAAACCAGACTGATAATTATCAAAGATACCATTTTCCTGTAAGAAAGTGGAAAGCTGATTAAACACAACCTTCTCCAAAACTTTTGATAAAAACGGTAATTTAGAAATGGGACGATAATTCTTCAAAACTGTTGGATCAAGATTAGTTTTTTTGAGTAGCGGCTGCACAATGGCATGCTTAAAATGAGATGGAACTTTCCCACTGATTAAACTGTTATTAATTATTGACAGTAAACTAGGAGTAATAGCGTCAAGTGTCTCTAATAAGAGACAAGGAGGGACAACATCCAAAGAACAAAAGGTGGGCTTCATTTTATGAATAATTTGCACCAAGTAACTGTGAGACACTGGAGTAAATTCAGATAAATATGTAGAAATTGATGTGGACTGAGGAAGTTCCGGAGGTGAGGGAACAATACATGATCGTATATCATCGATCTTTTCAGTAAAAAACTTTAAAAAGTTTTCACAGGCCATAGGAGACGGATCTGGATATAAATTAGACATCGGATTTAACACACTATTAATGGTATTAAATAATATTTTTGGACTATGAGCATTTTTAGCAATGAGATCAGAGAAATAATTTGCCTTTGCAGTCTTAACAGTTTTTTGATAGTGAATCATGCACTCTTTGACGCAATCATATGATATTTGTAATTTATCTCTCTTCCACTTCCTTTCCGCTTTTCTCCATTTCTGTCTAATCGCCCTAGTTTCATCATTAAACCAGGGATGAACACGACTTCTAGTTTTTTTCAATTTAAAAGGGGCAACAACATCAAGTATATCTGAACATAGTCCATTAAACTTATTAACCAGCTCGTCAGGGTTACCTCCAAGACAGTTAGACTCTAATTCATAAGTTATAGGGAAGTAATATAAGCATCTAAAAATTCTTAGATGTGGATGAGTTAAAAACGAGTACTCCGGTATGCGAGCACGGTGTAACACAGGACTAGGAACAGCTGTGTTAAAAGTAATAGACTTATGATCAGACAAAAAAAATTCTTCAATACCTACATCACTAATTAAAAGGCCATAAGATAAAATTAAATCAAGTGTGTGCCCTTGGTTATGAGTAGGACCAACAACAGATTGTATGAGATTGAAGGTATCAATAATTTGTAGAAACTCTTTAACCATAGGCTTCAAGAGGCAGCAAACATGTATGTTAAAATCGCCCAATATCAAGAGCCTATCTGCATTGGGCACCACAGAGGATAAGAAATCTGAGAACTCACTTATAAAATCCTTATTGTACTTGGGGGGTCTATAAACAAGTATACATAATAGTGGATTGCAACAATCCATCTTAAATAACTGAACTTCAAAGCTAGAAAAGGATTCTGAGGGGAGTAGACGGCATTTTAGATTATTTCTAAAAATAGTAACTAAGCCTCCACCACGACCGACTGACCTTGTCGTGTTAAAAAAGTTATAACCTTTGGGACAAACTTCAGAGAGTGGACCAAGTTCACCAGCCTTTAGCCACGTCTCAGTCATAAACAAGAAGTCCAACTCATTAGATACAATATATTCATTAATTGCAAATGTCTTGTTTGAAATCGATCTTACGTTTTGCAGCGCCATCCTCACTACAGTGGAGACCATTTCCTGATGAGTGGATTGATATGTTGTAGAATTATAATGTTGATGCTCCAACGATGGGGAATAATCCAATGAGCGAAGGTTGCGGGATTAACTCCTCGTCTACCCGTAGTCTTGGGGAAGTACTCTTTGACAAGAGCACCGATCCTAGTTGCTCCGGATAAACAGACAAGGCACCGCGCTTGAGGGACGGCGAATACGAGATCCGACCATGGTCACAGCTAGAAACCAGACTCCAAGAGTCCGTATGACTCAGGCCTCCAGCGACAACGCGGAGATACCTCCTCGCGTACCAACACACCACTGCGTGTTCCCCGTCTTCTATAGCGTTTCTTCCTCTGATGATATTTACAGTCCGGTATTATTTCAGATGGCAACATAGACAGGAACGGGGGGTCAGGAATCTTATATCCTCCGTGGTTTGAATCAGAAACAGTTTCTACGGTCCATCGTAGATTAAGGAGAAACGAGCGATCATAAGTAAGCACTGTAGTAACTTTTTGAGCAGACGTGCAGACAAACAAGACAAAAATACTCAATAGAGATAACACAGACACCAAGCGACGGCTTGCCAAACTCCACACTGGCGCCATCTTGAATTCAGTCTCGTTCCGTATTCAGAGAACAAGTGTTACGCGAGTAACCCGAGACATTTTCAATACATGTTAATGTAGATTAAGACGTTCCACCACGTCTGGCTGCCGAGGAGATGGACGAGCATGACAGGGCTACAGTACGGACTCTCTGGAGCAGTTTTAGCAAGCCGGCACTAACCTGTTTGTGGTGAGAACACAGAAGAATCCACACGAAGGCTATTGAATTTAGCAAACATGTTGGGGGTCGCCCAGCCCGCAGCTATACAACTTTTTGTGTGTGTGTGTGTGTATATATATATGTGATATATATATATATATATATATATATATATATATATATATATATATATATATACTCTCTTAACAATAAAAGAGAGACAGAGAGCGAGTTAGTGGTTGCCCAAGCGGTCCTCTTTGTTGTCTTTAATAAACATTGTATTTCATCACAGCACTTTAAATCACAGTAGTCATTAACACATATAAATACTTAAATCAAATCACAGTAAACAAATAAATAGATAATCATATATACAGAAATGTTGTAGATCTGTCACACATCTGGATGTACTCATAAATATCTCAGATCAACTAACGTTACTCAGGTAACGTTAAATATTACAGGTAACGTTAGTATGCAAACGACTCCGATAAACTCTATGAAACAGGCTTCTCTTCTGGCTCTCAACGGAGGCGGTCGCTTTCTCTCCCCGTCCTCACCCTTATCTTCCCTGCTTTGCTCCCTTGTCTCTTGAGAGACTCTCTCTGCACTGCTCTCCAAACTAAAATATTATGGATTAACTGGTCTCTTAATGCAATTGACACTTGGGTTTTGGGGAACCATGACTGCCCGGCGGAGCCGGCTATCACGATGGCGCGTGTGGAGAGGTGGCGAATCGTGTGTCTTGCGGCTCTTTCCGTGGAGGACATTGATATCTACCTATTGGAACCATGATAACAGGTATTTTGCTGATTGGATTAGGCTTTGCCCTGGGTTATCGAAGAATTCAGAAAAGCAGGAACAGCTGTCAAAGCCCCACAAGGCTGCCCGTATGTTTGAAGCTGTGGGAAGCGGTCAGCATTGAGACTGAACTATAATCGCAATATGGATTCTACCAAGGAGAAGTTCACGGCTTTACAAAGGGAAATTGATTAAAATGGAAACCAAAATGGTCAAAATGGACAGAGTGTAGCCTGCAAAAATTGGAATGTTTACCCGCCCCAAAGACAAAACAATCTTATCTTTTTCTGGCTCCCCTACAGTGGCCTTGGCAAGGCTGTTGCTGGAATAAACCCCGGGAGTGCAATGCAGTGAGACATTCTTGCGTTCCTCCCCCACCCTACAGACATTACAGACATGTTGTTGTCTGAGGATGCGCTGCGGTTGTCACGGTAACTCTACTCTCTCTCAACTGTCACCAGGAATTCGTAAAATGCAGCAGTACTGTCCAGTACAAACTCATTATAACACATTAAAGTTATTTAAATTAAACTTATATACACATGTAAATAGAAATAGATGTACGTAAATACATAACATAATATATACAAATAATTTAATATTTTTATGACACAAACTCTACGCAGCAGGGTGGTCACACTCTCCCCAACAAAATAAAATGTCGTCCCGACATCAATACACTCAAAGTCCTAAACCATATCGTTTCACTTCACACTTGTAAAGGTACCAGGTCACATGTATTTCAATACTTATTCTCAAATTTCTTTTATCTTTTTTTTATATTCAGTACATACATTCAATAATCACTCATCGTGTTTCTGTTTTACAGACAGTCCTTGTTAGCTTATTATCAGCTTTTCTGCATTCAAGTTCAATGAGCTAGTGCCCCAAACAACAGTCCCAGAATCAAGGCACTAAGGAATGTTCATTAAGAATCAAGTCCATACAGGAAACAGTCAAGTTAAAGTGCAACTTATACTTCAAGTCGTTCTCTGAGGTGCTCCTAGAAAGTTTAAGAACATTCAGTTAATTTAATTTGATTAGGCCTTTAAACAGTCCATGTTTTGTTTTGTTTTTTCGGCCCAACAACAGTTCATTCTATGAGTGTCGCAGTCTCTTTGTGGGCAACAGATAAGTGCAATCAGTTAAGCAGTTAGTGTCAATATGATGGCAGTTTGTCAGTACAGTTCTGCAGTGCCATCTGAGACCTAGTCAAGTGAAGGTTCTTTGTGATTCTTTAATATGCTGTATAATAGATAAGTAAGGGCTGAGAATAATGAATCTGCTGTGGTACCCAAGAATTCATGTTTGGTGTCCATGTGTGTGTGGGGTGTGGATTAAATTAATTTCTTTCATTTTGTACACTGTAGCATGTAGGAGTTCCAAAGTTTTCATATGTGAACCTCTTTGGTGGTCGTCGTTGTCGGATTCTAGATGGTTCCTCTGTAGGATTCCTCTGCGCAGGTAAGTGATGCTCTGATAAATGCTGATCAGGTAATCGTCGTGCTTCAACAGGTAAGCGTCGTTCAGGTAAGCAGCGTTCCTCAGCAGGTAAGTCAACATGTTCTATTACATTTTGTTCCTGTTCAGCAAGATGTGGCAACACTGTCAACTCAAGCATTTTTTCTGACTGAGCTGATGATTTCTCACTCGTATGTAACAGGTGTGATGTGGTTTCCTTTTCCATTTGATTATGACTATTCGGCTGTGTTCTGAACTGGTAGGGTTCAACTTGCACATAGTACTCATCATCACTTTCACTGTCATTCTCTGGCTCATGTTCCTCCCTTCTCTCAGCAAGTAAAGCTGTGCTTTTCTGTTGGTGTTTTCGCTTCAGTGTGGCATTTTGAGTCTGTGTGGTAACCTGAGGTAAGTGATCACAGGGGAGAAGATGATTACGATGCAACACCCTTGATCTGCCTTTGCCCTGCTCTGGTTTCACTTCATAGATTGGAGTATCTTCAGCAGCCTGGCGAATGACAATGTAGACTTCATCCTCCCAGAAATTTCGAAGCTTTCCTGGCCCCCCTTTTTGAGCCAGATTTTTCACCAGAACTCTGCTGCCAGGACATAAACTAGTACATCTTACTTTTTGGTCATAATTTCTTTTGTTTCTCTCAGTACACTTCTTTGCATGCTCACTGGCAATCTCATAAGCCTCTTGCATACCCTTTGTCCACCTCTCCACATATTCACTGTGGTTGATGGAACCTTTGTTTGGATTGAGGCCAAACAACGCATCAACTGGAAGTCTTGGAGAGCGACCGAACATGAGGTAGAAAGGTGAGAATCCAGTCACTTCGCTTTTAGTACAATTGTAGGCAAACACTAGCTTATTCAATTCATCTTTCCAACTCAATTTCTGTTTTTCTGTGAGAGTTTTGAGCATCTGCAGAATTGTCCTATTGAATCTTTCTATTTGTCCATTTCCTTGCAGGTGGTATGGGGTTGTTCTAGAGGCAGTGATGTCGCTGTATTTTTGGAGCTGATCGAAAAGTTGATTTTCGAATTCCCTGCCTTGGTCATGGTGAATTTGCGAGGGGAACCCAAACTTCAGGGCAAAATCATTGAACAAACAATCTGCTACAGTTTTTTACATTAGACCTCTAACTGTAGGATTGGCTGACTGCCACTGCTTTGAAGAAGGTCTACTTTCCGACTGCAAGTAGTCTATGATTTCTTTGAAATTTGTGTCATCTCTTTGTGCTTGCCGAATCTCCTCTTTTGATAATGTTTTGTAGGGTTCATCACCAATCTCCATGCTTGCTGGCGCACACTGACAGACTAACGTAAGGGGTGGATCTGGGTCGTGCTGAACCTCGACAGCTTGTATTGTGGCTCCCACACATTCTGATGAAAGCTCCCCTGTAAATTCTCTCATTGCTGTTTCTATATCAACTGGCATTCTGGATAGTGAATCAGCATCCACATTCTCTTTACCTGGGCGATAGCGAATGGTGAAATGGAAGTCTGCAAGTTCAGCAACCCATCTGCATCCAGTGGCATTTAACTTTGCAGAGGACAACACATAAGTGAGGGGATTGTTATCACTGTACACGGTGAAGGTAGGTGAATAATATAGGTAGTTTCGAAACTTTTCTGTTATAGCCCATTTGAGGGCTAGAAACTCCTGCTTTCCACTGTGCAGGTGGTAATTTCTCTCTGCATTGGTCAATGTTCTTGAACCATAGGCTATCACTCTTAGCTTTCCGTTCTGGTTTTGATACAAGACCGCACCTAGACCTTGGTTGGATGCATCTGTGTGAAGTACGAATGCTTTTGAAAAGTCTGGAAATCCCAATATTGGAGGTTGAACGAGACAATCAATCAGCTTTGACAATGTTTCTTGATGGTACTCTGTCCATTCAATCAGCTTACTGGATGGCACCACGTGACGTTTTCTGTTGGTTACTTCTCTGCAGTCTCTTTTCTTTGTGCTCTCATTTTTCTCGTTGCTCTTCAGAAGGTCATAAAGGGGTTTAGCGATTCGTGAAAAGTCTTTGATGTACTGGCGATAGTAACTCAGCAGACCTAACATTTTCCGTAGTTCTCCCACAATGCTTGGTCTTTTCTCTTTAAGTGCTGTTACAGCAACAGTGTCTGCAGGGTCAATTCTACTGCCTTCAGTGGAAACAATTCGGCCTAAGTAGCGAACCTCATTCTTGAACATATCACACTTTCGTGGTTTCAGCTTTACTCCATGGGCTTGTAAACGTTGCAACACTTTTCTCATCGCTTCAAGATGTCCATCAAATGTCTTGCTGAAAACAAGTATGTCATCCAAGTAGGGCACACAAATTTAATCTCTAAGTCCTTCTAAACACTCTTCCATGAAATGCTGAAATGCTGCAGGTGCATTCATGAGGCCAAAGGGAATACACACCCACTCATATAAGCCCCAAGGTGTAGTGAATGCTGTTAATGGTCTGCTCTCTGGCGACATAAAACCTTGATGGTAAGCTTTGCCCTGATCTAATACAGAAAACCAGGCATTACCTCCTAAACTTTCTAGAATGTCTTGTACTCTCGGGATAGGCTGGCGATCAGGTAGTGTCTTCCTATTGAGGTCTCTATAATCAATGCACAACCTAAGGCTGCCATCTTTCTTATGAACACATACGATTGGTGAAGAGTAGGGAGAATGGGTTTCCTCTATCCAGCCCTGGGCAATTAAGTCATGCAGGTAGTACTTCATTTCCTGATACAGTGGCTTTGGGACTGAAGTGTACATGCGGACAACAAGCTTATCATCAGTCAGAGAGATACTTAGTTGAAGATCTTTGATGCACCCAATATCGTCATCTGACCTTGAAAATGAATGGCACTCTTCTCGTAGTAGCTGTTTTACTTTATTATGCTGGTGCAAAGATAAGTGGCTTACATCAGCAGGTGGGTCCCATAATTTTCACTGTTACTTTCATTAGCATTGGTGGTTTTTTGAACCTCACTGATCATGGCTGTTGTTGCACCATGTGATACTGCAGTTGGTAGTACAGATTTTATTGATTGCGTTGTCCCAAGCTCAGTTTTCTCTGCAAGCCTGATATCATGATCTGTAATGTTCTGTATGCTGATCTTGACCACTGGACGACTTCCTTTCTGAAGAGTTACTAGGGTTTCCAAAGGTTCTAGACCATCTGTACATTGTGGGTTTACATGTGGTTCAAACAAGAAAGCAGTGTCTTGCTTCATATATGGCATTTTAACTTGACATTGTATCTGCATAACTGTGCGTTTTGGTATGTTCATAGGATCTTTCATCGTTTTCACCAAATATTCACCTGGATTCTCAGTAGTCACAAGATTAATGAAGGTCTGTATCTTATGTTTTTTCATGCCAGGGAAGGCATACTTGACAATCTTGTGCAAACGTCCTTTACCCACTTCATTATCTTCACTTGCTTCACTCTGTCTCATCACTTGTTCAATCACATTGTAGCCGATGATAGGTTTGGATAATCTTTGATCTTTTAAGACGAGGACAGGAATGACTAAATATTTTACGCTATCAACAGGGGAAGCCAATTTGAAAGTTATCTCTACCCATCCAACATAAGGCATACCGGTCCCATTAGCTGCCACAAGCTGCAGTCCATCTGGGGCTTCTGTTGCCTCAGAAATGTCCTTAAATTTCACTTCAGGTATGTACTTGTTTCTCCATCTACAATACATACTTGAGAACCTTTGTCCCATAACGCATCAGTTTTGTGTCCTTGTAAGTAGCAGGTTACCAGACATTGTTTGCCAATGAGAGAAGTGACAGGTGAGTATTTGTTAACTTGACATGAAGCAGTTAAAATGTGATCAAGTGGAGACAACTGTTGTGTAGACTGTTGTTCTACATTTTCAAAGTGCTGCTTTGGACGTTGGTGGGACATTGTTACAGTTCGGGTCACTCTCTGTCCCATGGAGGCAACCCATTTCCGTTTAAAGGCGTTCTACTTTGAAATCTTGCACCTTTGGTTTTGCAGCCTGCTGAAAAGTGCTCACTGCTACCACAACAATTACAATGGGTGCATAGTTCCTCTGATCCCCTTTGCTGGCAGTAAAAACACTGTCTTGTCCTTGAGGTACGTGGCTGCCGAAACTGCTGAGGGTACTGTGGTTGTGGCGATGTTGCTGTATACTGTCGAAGGCGCTGTATTAAACTGTGGTGGGTGAGGTTGTAGGGGAACAGCATATCTTGATGGCTGCGTTGCATACTGTGTTGATGTTGGATGTTGCAGGGGCTGCTGTAATGGTATTGAACATGGTTGCAGACTGTGAGGCTGTGATGTCATATACTGTTGTTGCGAAATGGAGTTCTGTTGTAATTTAGGGTGGTGGGGCTGCAGTGGATACTGATGGTGTTATACGTTGGGAGACTTATTCCCCATGTTTCGTTTGGCAGGTCTTTATTCCACTCTGCTACCGGCTGGTAACTTTGTGAGAAATCTTGTAGTGGCTGACGAGTCGTCGTCATCACTGTAGCCTTGTTACTGACCGCAAAACACTGAGAAGCAGGTGAGGACTGTTGGATTGTTTCTTTAATTTGCAATATCTCACTGCTTAAGCTTTGCAGTTGCGACATCAGGTCAACTTTTGTCTGTTTTGATTGATGTTTTGATTCATTTAACTGTATGACATGCACAGCAACACTGCGTTCAGACTTCCGTTTGTTTTGTCTCTCTGTCTCATGGGAACACGCAACATTTATCTCTCCAGCAACACTTCATCTGAAATTGTGGGGTCAGACAGGAATGACTGGAGGTCACATTGAATATGGTCATTCTGTAAGCCAGTCAACACGGTATGGAGGAACATATTTTGAACTAAAGCTGGGTCATATTTTAAGCCAGACTTATCTTCTTGTGAAGCGAATATAATTTTCTGTCTCAGATCAAGAACACGAATGAGAAAGCTTTGTGGCGTTTCTTTAGCATGCTGGGCCTCTGCAATGAGCTGTTTGTATAGTTCTGTTGCATTTTTCTCTTGATAGTGAGAGTGGAGAATTCTTCTTAATGTTGGAAGCGTGAGGTCTGCTTTGCCTTCAAGATAACTACGCAACTGAAGTCCAGGTATTCCAGGTCCAGGTATTCTCTTAACAATAAAAGAGAGAGACAGAGACAAGAGTTAATGGTTGCCCAAGCGGTCCTCTTTGTTGTCTTTAATAAACATTGTTGTCACAGACTGGTCACAGAGACAGAGAGGCAGATGCAAGTCAAAAGGTGATTTATTCAAAATAACTCAGGCAGGGCTTCCAACATAGGAGATATAACGAAGAAGGCTCTGGAAGCCGGATGTACAGTATCACTGTATGTAAACTTGCGTTTCCTCAGGCAGGGACGAGATCCAGGATGGACGGGCAGATAGTCAGACATTGACCAGTGTAGAGAGCTGTGTAACCTTGGGACCTTGCAACCTTGAGACCAGCCGATGAGTGACTGAGGTGAGTGAGCTTATGAAGGGTAGTGGTAAGTGATTACAGGTGTAGGAAGTTGATTACGCTGATGAGTGAAACCAGGTGAGGGCGTGCGCTGTGATTGGAAAGGGAGCAGGACAGGCAGATCCGTGACAATTGTATTTCATCATAACACTTTGAATCACAGTAGTCATTAACACATATAAATACTTAAATCAAATCACAGTAAACAAATAAATAGATAATCATATATACAGAAATGTTGTAGATCTGTCACACATCTGGATGTACTCATAAATATCTCAGATCAACTAACGTTACTCAGGTAACGTTAAATATTACAGGTAACGTTAGTATGCAAGCGACTCCGATAAACTCTATGAAACAGGTATTCAAATTACACAATTACACAAATGATCAATTGAAACAAATTATTAAACCATTAAAGCGTGTAAACTGTAGTTTGGCATTACATTTTAATACATTTAACTAACCTTAACAATAAAAGAGAGAGACAGAGACAAGAGTTAGTGGTTGCCCAAGCGGTCCTCTTTGTTGTCTGAGGATGCGCTGCGGTTGTCACGGTAACTCTACTCTCTCTCAACTGTCACCAGGAATTCGTAAAATGCAGCAGTACTGTCCAGTACAAACTCATTATAACACATTAAAGTTATTTAAATTAAACTTATATACACATGTAAATAGAAATAGACGTACATAAATACATAACATAATATATACAAATAATTTTATATTTTTATGACACAAACTCTACGCAGCAGGGTGGTCACATATATATACATATACTTTCTTTTTTTTAATCCAAACATTCAACTACAGTATCAACTGTGCAAGCATACTGGTAAAATATGCCATGTGTATTAATTATAAAACTTTGTTTATAGGCCCTCTAATTTAAGGCAAGATAAATGATCCATCTATTTTTTTTTCATAATTAGGGAAAATTATTCCTCATTGTGGTATTGTTTGAAATCGACTCGTGTACTCATAAGCTACTGCCTAAGAAATATATTTTTAACATACTATGAAATAATTCCAGCCAAAGTGGATACCCAAGTGAGGAAGTCTATTTTTGTCAGATGAAAATGCAGAGAATGCGAAGAGAGGAGTAATAAATAATTGCCAAAAGGGTTATTATGCAAATAGTTCAACCCAGTACTGCATCGAACAGAAAGTAATCTAAAGGCCTTAATGCCCCGATTGGTGCTGTAACCAACCAAGTGCATAAAATGTTTTGAAAGGTCAAGTGTTCTTGAACAGCATTCATACAATTGTTGTTTACAATAATGTATGACCCATTATAATATTTTTCTTGTGTAGAAATCACATGTCTTTAGTGAGATTTTGCCTTTATAACTTTGAGCACACTTATGATTTCACCAAGTAAAATTTTTGGTTGTTTGTTTACAAAGTTAACACTATTCCACACCCCAAGAATGTGAAAAATCTGTTTGTTTGTTTTTTTCCTGATTTAGTTTTTCCAAATCAGAATTATTCAAAATGAAGGTTTTGTTTGCCAGTTTTGCCCACAAACTGTATCTGATTGTGCACACACCCATATACAGTGGCTTAAACAGGTTGTCATACATGGTAAAGATAATTCCTATTGACAAATTTACCTGGCTGGTTTCCCACTTCCTTTGCTTTGTAACTGTAAGAATGTCCATTTGCTCTCCAGCAATCAAACATGACCCTAAAGGTGACAACAATGACAACCACGATGGATTACCTGTCAGTTTGCTTACATAACTAAATCATGTCCTAAGAAGATGTATTGCGCTGCAAAGCAGGGTAGACAAGTTGTGTTGATATTAATTTACAACTTGATTGATATATTTTCACAACCGAATGCATGTGGCACAGTGTGGATTAGGTTTAATTTAGATGTATTACTGTTAAAAGAAGCTGGCAACACAGGAAAAAAAACAAAGATCTGGTTCACATCAACATTTTATGCTTTGGAGTATGCCTAACTTCTATAGTATAGTAGGAGGGAATTTTGGAGGGAATTAAAACAATTTAAACAAAACTTTAGGAATATTAGATGCTGCACAACAACAGATATTTATTTATTTATTTAGCTAGCTTTAGGTGTCAATATCAAATTTAGGTTTCACTCTTTTGCAAATATTTTTTATTATCCAGTGAGATACCGAGCATCTTGCAGAAGTTGTCACATTTCTTTTATGGATTTAGGCCATAATCTGAACTGTAATCTCTTTATGTTTCTTTATTCTTCTGACTCAATGATGGTAAGATCAGATCTCTGTACTGGCACGTTAAATAATTTTTGTTTGTTTTGTTTGTTTTTACCTGGAATTTAAAAAACCTACTGTGTTATCAAGAACCCTTCCATGCTATAAAATGACTGGTATAACTGTTGTACCATGGCGCAGCACGTTTTTCTCTAACCTTTTTTAATAATGTTATGAATGTGAAATGCATAAAGATACATGTATGTCTTTGCACATATAAAGATGAAAGAATAAATGTACTAAGAACTATGCTGTCTACTGAGTGCTACTCCTGAGGAACCAGAGAGCTGACATTTAAAATTTAAAAAGTTAAAAACTTGTTGAAACAAGTATGCATGACAGAGCTCCTAACGTTGAACTTAAACGTTTCTCCACAGGAGAACAGGAGATCCTGTTATTTGGTCATCTAAATGAAAATTTGTTGTGGATATACATTTATATAGATGTATAGAAACAAAAAAATGTATTGGAATTATTATTGTATTGTTGTTTCATAAACTATTGATATTTTGAAAGTGAATGTTAACACAAAATAATTGCTCCACAGAAACAATCATTCACATTGACAGATTTACCTGGCTGGCAATGTATTCAGTGGCCCCAAAAAATTATTTAAGAATGAGCTGAGAATGAGGTTTATTATTGGCCAGGTATGTTTACACATATGAGGAATTTATTATAGTGACAGAAGCTCCACGGTGCAACAAAATGATAGAAACAGGACACAGACAACAAAAGAACAATATACAAATAGGCAATGTACAAAATAGCAAAAAACACAATATACAATACAGACATTTATGTGTGAGGTCTGACATGTTTAATTTTGAAATAAAAAAAAAGGATGTGTGGTGAATTAATAATTGTATAATAGTGTTGTGTGTTCCACGTTTAATGTCAAGTGTTCATTAAATGGATTGCTTGGGGAAAGAAACTGTTTCTGTGTCTGGTCGTTCTGGTACTCAGAGCTCTCTAGCATCGACCAGATGGTAACAGTTCAAAGAGGGAGTGTGCTGGATGTGAGAGGTCCAGAGTGATTTTGCCAGCCCTTTTGCTTACTCTGGATTAGTACAGTTCTTGGAGAGTGTGGAGGGTTGTAACAATGATTCGCTCAGCAGTCCGGACTACCCTCCATAGTCTTCTGAGGTCAGATTTGTTAGCTGAGCTTAACCAGACAGTTATTAATGTGCAGAGGACGGATTCAATGATGGCAGAGTAAAACGGTTTCAGCAGCTCCTGTGGCAGGTTGAACTTCCTCAACTGGCAAGGAAGTACAGCCTCTCCTGGGCCCTTTTCACCAATATGATTGTCCCACTTCAGGTCCTGAGAGATGGTGGTGCCCAGGAATCTGAATGACTCCACTGCAGTCATAGTGCTGTTCATGATGGTGAGTGGGGGGAGAGCGGCGGGGTTTCTCCTGAAGTCCACGATCATCTCCACTGTTTTGAGCGTGTTTAGCTACAGGTTGTTAAGACTACACTGGACAGCCAGCTCCTTAACCTCCTGTCTGTAAGCAGACTCGTCACCATCCTGAATGAGGACGATCAGTGTGATGTCGTCTGCAAACTTCAGGAGCTTGACAGAGGGGTCTTTAGATGTGCAGTCATTCGTGTACAGGGAGAAGAGCAGTGGGGAGAGAACACAGCCCTGAGGAGCTCCAGTGCTGATCGTACGGGTGCTGGATAAGAATTTTTTAATTTTTAATTAAACATAATTGCAGATTATGTTTAATTAAGTAATTGTAAAATAACATTTTAATAAAGAATTAACAGCCAAATGTAGTCCAGGACATGCTATAAAAGCTTTAAACCAATTAAATGTATTGGTTTATTCAAGGTAAAAAAATATTATTTAACATGACCAAATTAGCATATACCTACAAAGGTCATATATAATGGTCACTTCCTATAAAAATTGGGCCTAGGTAATCAACTGCATGTTTACTTTACACTGATGGCTTTCTTTACTTTGTGAAGACAACGTCTTTTTATTTGTTATGTTGGTGTCCCTATGAGATAAATGACATTGGTTTTCTGTCAGTAATGACTTGAATTATTATGAATTTATTTGTCATTCAGTCCCCACATTTAGAGTTCCATGAAAGAGAGAGAATCCAGATTAATACTAATTGTACACCACAACACCAGCCGCAGGAAGTTATTGTCCTTGTGCATACAGAGGACGTTGCTATACTTTAGGTGTGTGTGTGTGTGAGAGAGAGAGAGAGAATTTTGAATTTTAACAAAACTTTTATTACAAAAAACTATTCACAATACACTCATACAACATTATTATAAAAAAAATAAAATAAAAAAACAAGCTAAAATATCTATTCACCTTCAAAAAGAGAGCACAGAGCCTCGTTACAACACCAAATACATTCCAAAATTACAAAATCATCAATAGACTTACAATAAAGAAAATCAACCAACACTCTTGATTTCACCAAGTTAGAAAACACAGCTACTATGTTCTGATTTACTTTATGTTCTATTGTATTTTTCCTACTTGGAAAATGGACAGTTTTGTTTGGCCTAGAACAAAATTCAGAAGTTGACTGTGGCGAGGGGGGCGTGGGAAGGCGAAAGGCTGCAGCGGAAGAATGGGTTTGGAGACGAGCGGTGATAAGGAGGTCAAGTGAATAATGATTAACACCTTTATATAATTCCAGTGATTGGTGGAGAGACGAGAGAAAAGGGCCCCACAGACCTGGGAGAGGGAGAGAGAGAGAGACCGAACACGAGCGCAGTCTGACTGGAGGCATTGTCTTGGACTAAGACTGGAAATACGACAACCGGCAGCATTTTGATGTCTATTATGTTTGTTTTGTTAAAAAGTCATTAAAAGACACCTTTTGCTCGCCACCCCTGACTTCCTCGTCTTTCATCCTATTTTGAACCTTGTTACATTGACAAACAAATATTTTTTTCCTCACATATTTGAACCTCAAAATAAATGTCTCCAAAGAAAAATTCTCATTACAACTCCTAAAAACATTACTGATAGCAAGAAATAGAGGTCGCAATCTACAACAGTTGGTAAAAACATGAAATATGGTTTCCCTATTAGCGCAAAAGGACATACAGAATCAACTTCAGGATTTAAAACTGAAATGAAAGCCATCAACAGCACCCTGAATAATTATCCATTGTAAATCACCTGTTCTCTTGGTCAACGGTGGTTTATATAAGGATCTCCACTCAGGTTTTGTGCTTTCATCCAATTAAAAAAAAATCACGGCAAAGAGTATCGACTTTTCTATTTAAATCCTTTTTGCTAAAAACCAAAACACAAAATCTGTACAAGGATTTACCAGTACTTAAAAAAAATCTTCACACAAAGATGCAACACTTTCAATAAAAGGAGAGGTGATTCCTTCAACATTTACAGACAAAAACAAACAATGAAAAGAGTCTTTGAGATTAGAATCACGAGATCCTGCAAAATACTCTACTAACAAATCTTTTTCAGTTGTTTTAAGGGCAGCTTGCCATTTCATGAGCAACTGGGTAACCAAACGAATAGACCTGCTTCCCAAATGTTGAGCTAATGCTAGTTCATTCTTAAAGTCCAGCCCAACAACATTCAGTAATTGACTCAGAGTAATGACTTTGTGCTTAATCAGCAACCTCCTAAGTCCAGGAAAAAAGAAACTGTCCAGTAAGTCCAACCGAGAGCCATAAATTAAAGGCTCCCCGAGTAACCAATGAAGAGAGTGTGAATTTTCTGACCTTTGAACAACAAAGCGATTCCAAACCTTAACAATTTTCTTATAAAAAATTGTCAACATGGATGTGTCCAGTTTTAGAGGATCCATCAAAAAAGTGCTTTGTCCAGCCCCAGCCCGGCAGAGCTACGTAGAAGCAGGCATGAAACAGCACGCCAGCTAAAGTCTGACGGTCCATTCAACAGTCTTTGCAGAAACTGCAGACGAAAGGTTGCAATCCTGCTTTGGAGATGTATGAGTCCTTGGCCACCTTCCTCCTTAGGCAAAAAACAAAATATTCTGTGAGACCCAATGTAATTTATCCCAAAAAAGTCCACCAAGACTGAATTTGAATTGAAAGCTACTTCAAAGGAACATCTACGCAGGCAAACTTATACCATAAGGAAGACGCCACCAAATTATTAACAATTAAAATGCGTCCTCTATATGACAATTTTGAAGACAAAAACTTTAGTTTTTGTACTTTTTTAGAACGATTTTTCTAGGCGTCCTTTGATTTTTTTTCAACTAACCCTTCCCAATTTTTCTGTACTATTGTCTCATCACATAAAAAGACCCCCAGATATTTAAAACCTTTTCCCCAAAGTAAACCAGCAGGAAGTCTTGGTTTTCCACTTTTCCAGCTTCCAATCAATAGTGCTTCACTTTTATTCCAATTTATATTAGCAGAAGATAAAACTTTACATTTTCCAAGCAATTCAGATAAAACCTGTACATCACTTTGCTTACTAATCACAACTACAACATCATCAGTGTATGCTGATAATAAAACTATACTATTGCAATTTGGCAATGAAATACCATGACGTTTCATTCTTATTTGTTGTAATAAAGGCTCTATGGCCAAGGAATAAAGCATGCCAGAAAGAGAATACCCCTGCCTAATACCTCTACAAGCCCCAAAAGGAGCACATAAATCACTGTTCACCTTGAGAATACTCTGAACGTCACTGTAAAGTACTTTCACATAATCTATTATTTTTTTACCAAACCCAAAGGCCTCCAAAACTCTCCATAAATAAGCATGCTCAACGCGATCAAAGGCTTTTTCTTGATTCAATGACATTAAACCTAAATCTAAAATCTTAGAGACATCAAGAAGATCTCTAATCAGGGAAACATTATAAAAAATGGACCTACCAGGGACACAATATGTCTGGTCAGGATGTATAACTTGGTCTATGACCTCTGTCAATCGATAAGCTAAAACTTTAGAGAGCAGCTTGTAGTCACTACACAAGAGGGAGACCGGCCGCCAGCACTTGATGTCCGTCAGATCACCCTTTTTGGGCAGGAGAGTCAGGACTGCTCTGCGGCAACTCAACTGCAGCAGCCCTCCGGCTAAACTGTCATTCAGTACCTCTAGCAAGTCTTCTCCAATCTCTGACCAAAATTACTTCTAAAAGTCAACTGGCAGGCCATTGATCCCTGGTGCTTTTCCTAACTCCATACCTTGGAGGGCTTTACATAGTTCTTCCATGGTCAATGCACCTGAAATCCTTGTGTTGGCTTCCTCCGACACTTGAGGAAGACTACCGAAAAACTCACTGTCATCTCTGTAATCTGGGCCCAGTTCATTATTATATAAAGACTCATAAAAAGTGACTGCTCTCTTACGAATGTCTTTAGGATCAGTCAATAATGTTCCACGTTCAGAATGTAAAGCATGAATGACTCTGTTCTGACCATTTTACCTTTCCAAATAAAAAAAAAAACTTTGACGGTACATCCATCTCATTAACACTTAAAAAACGTGACCTGACTAGAGCACCTTGTGCTTTAACCTCTAATAGGTCAGATAACCGAGTCTTCTTATTTTTTATAAGAGACTCCACCTCACTATTATTTCCAGGCAAGAGAGAAAATTCTTGCAGTTTTAAAATATCAGCCTCTAAGATGTTCAAAATCAGGGCTACCTCTCTAGTGACGTTCTGAAAGTATTGTTGACAAAATTGCTTTATCTGGACTTTCCCAAAATCCCACCATTGCTGTAGTGTTCTAAATGAGTTCTTTGTAGTTTTAAAAACATCCCAAAAAGATTTAAAGCCTTCTTTAAAACACTTATCACCTAATAAAGCAGTATTTAAGTGCCAATAAGCACTCTTTGACTTAATAGAATAAAAAATACAGCACTGCAACATACTATGATCTGAAAGACATGATGGGGTAATGAAACAATTCTCAACAAACTACCATGATGTCTAAACTAAATCATGTTATCATGAACATGAGTCCAAGTGTATTTTTTTCGTTCTCCAAATATCAATTAATTAATGTGTTTTATTAACTGAACAAGACGTTGACGTGGAGGTAAATACGGTTCAATATGATTTCTATCTAAGTTGGCCTCTGTGCAGTTAAAATCACCACCCAAGAATAAAATATTCATCAACACCAAAATTTTGCAAAACAGAGCACAAATATTTTAAAATAACATTCTTTGAACAGCTGAAGTTCGTATATACACACAAATAAAAACAAAAACAAAATTTTCAAAAGCAGTTCTTACAAAAGTATACCTTTAATAACCTATTCAACCTGATAAGAAGTGGAATATTATGACTTAAGACAGCAATCCCATTCCATTCTACTGCCCAATCAGCAGCATTATTAAGATCAGTATGTGTCTCCTGTAACAGAGTAACATCGATTTTTTTTTTCTGATGAATTACTTCAAATAATTTTGCTCTTTTGTGCATATCTCTAGCACCATTCAAATTCAGAGTGGCAACATTAACATGACACATACTTAAAAAAAAAACATGTCCACAAAAACATTCCTCTTGAATAAAACATGGAATTAGGCTTTCTCACTGTCCTCATTGCTAAGCTCAGATTTAAGTTTCCTCACTATTTCTTCAGCCGATAGACCTCCTTATTTGTAAAGGAGCCTTCCATCATGAAACACTAAGATTTCTCAACAAACTGTTTTATGTCAAGAAAATATTCAATAATACGTACTCCTCTCTTATTTTAGTAGCCCTAAGGAACAGTTTAATGTCATCCACCTCAAAATGACGTCTAGAGAAATCACTCTGAGAAACACTAACACTTGAATCAGAGGATTCACTATCACTTTCTGTTTCATCCTTGTCACTTAACTCGGTTATATCGACTTTCTTTTTCATGCCTAACAATCGAAGCTTTACCAGACTTCTTCCTCTTTAACGGGACTTTAAAACCTGTCTGCACTGTTTCCATTAGAGTGTCATCACATATATCCATCTCAGTAGATTGCAGGTTATTATCAAAAGCCTTGTTTAAAAGCCTAACTGTCTCAGTAACCGCTGCCTTCTCAAAAGCATTAGGCACTTCTACACCAGATAATGTGTTTTCAGGCGCGAATTCTTTAGCAGCAGTTACCGTGGTCAGAGGTAAATCATCATTATTTTTGTCCTCCACTGCTTGTAACCTTGATACACCCGGAGCCTCGTCTGACGGTCCGGCTTCACCGGGTGCAGTGTTAACCACCACATCGCTTCTACCAGCGCCTACGTCACCACCAGAGTTTTTTGTGGGACAAGTACGGATTAAATGACCAGATTGCCCTCAATTAAAACACTTAATTTTGTTAGTTGTTACCTAAATTATGTAATCATATTCATCAGCCCGAAAATGCAAAGACACATCTAAATCAGCATCGTCATTCATGATCATATAAACGAAACACCTAAATAAAACAACATGTTTCAATAAGGGCGATTCACTGCTGATAGGGATCTTTTTAATGAGAGAGACCAGTTTGCCGTAACGAGACAAAGCTTTAGCTAATATCTCATCGCTTAAGAACGGTGGTACGTTGGAAAATGTAACTTTCTTTGATGGTGTAGAAAGTGGAAGCACAGGGGTAAAAAGCTCATCAACAACTATCCCTGCCTCAACTAGTTCATTAGCCCTTTCAACAGTGCTAAGAAATATAACAATAGCGTTATTCATCTTAGAGGCGGACAGTATACTTTCATGCCCAACAACCTCGCCCACTGTCAGGCAGCATTTTTCCACACTTATTGCGGACGCCACTTTCACTCCATGACACCGGGTCAGTGAACTCAAACATCGCAAGCACGGGGCCGAGAGTACAGGTAGCTGGTGGCGCTGACCCTCGGGGGCGCTCTGGTGGTGCTACTACCGGAGGAGCCGGCACAGGAGGGCGCTGGCGAGGAGCAGGCACTGGAGGGCAGGCACTGGAGGGCGCTGGTGAGTAGGAGGCACTGGAGGGCACTTGCGAGGAGCAGGCACTGGAGGGCACTTGCGAGTAGTGGGCACTGGAGGGCGCAGTTGTGGAGTGGGCATCCACCACTGTATCCTACTGTATCCATCGACCACACGGAAACACGCGAGAACAAGCGGGAGTTGTCAAACTCAACTAAAAGCAAGTAAACAGAACAAGTCTCTATTGTTGCAGGAAACTGGGGAATTTATCTGTAAGCAGTAAAGATAGCGAAGTATCTGCTTGTTATCTACCTCTGGTAAAGTTACGAGATAGCAAAAGAGGGCTAGATTTAAACTTTCTTTTTACCATAAAACTGCTGTCCTGTGTGTGTGTCCTGTGCGTATGTGTGTGCTTATGTGTATATGTGTTTTATTACGTTTAGTCCATGTATTGTAGAATAACAGTTAGAAAATAAACCTCTGTTTCATTTATAAGGAATGGTGTCTTGTGCTGTGTGATTATCAAGTTTTAAACTATTTGCCAAAGACCGCATTACCTAGCTAAAAATTTGATTAAAGTGCCAATTTGTATTTGTTTTATCGTTGGCCACGAAGTAAGATAAACAAAATTGTTAAAGATATACTGATGTTAATGGTCACTGGACGAGTTGTTAATAAGGTATAAATCATAAGTTAAAGATTAATGTCACTTCAATCAAAGCAAGATTGAATCTTTAATAAATGAGTCCCCAAAGCTGAAATAATAGCTTAAATAATTGTTACACATAATGGTGGAGTATAACAGCTGGCATAAGTTTGATTTGAAAAAACATAACACATTCATGAGTGTCAATTTGTGTATTGTTTTATTTTATCCGGAAAAATAGATTAGATACAGAGAAACAGCGTTTGTGTGTGATACTGTATTCTTGTTTGTGGCACACAGTGCGTTTTGAATGAAAGACAGTGCAACGCGAGTTGTTGTTAAGAAGAAAATTAACTGAAGTAAATAATTTATATTTGTAGGCCATTCTAAAGCGCAAAAGAGACAAATGAGCGGATTCCTCATTTCTCTCTATAAGGCCTTTCATAGTGTTAATCTGCTAGTGCACGTCCCACTTCGGATTGAACTGTGTATCTCCTTGGTTTGAGAATATTAGATTAGCTAACTAACTGTTTCGCCTCTTTTTGATTCACTAAACGAGTGAACTTAAAACGCTCAGAAGGAGTGGCCAAAAGCGTTATGGAAGAATAATGATCTCGATCAAATGAAAATTGTGTGATGATAAATCCACTGCTTTTGTCTGTCAGAACAGACAGACACCAGAAGTGAGACTCGCCGAAGTCTCAGTAACGCTGTTATATTAGTAATTAATCTGTGGATTAATTAATCTCGCTCTAAACGAGTTGAGATTGTTAGCGCTCAATAATGCTGTTATATCAATAATTAATCTGTGGATTAATTAATCTCGCTCTAAATGAGTGAGATTGTCAGTGCTATAAAAAGATAAGAATCTAAATAGTTGCTTTTTGATGGTAGTGTGAAAGGCATTGATGTTTCACTGATCACCCTGTAAAGGCCAAAACTGTGTTTGCATGCATCACATTATTGTGCGGTGTGCCCTTTAAGAGACTGATCCCTTCACTTATAACGTGCACTATATGGTGATGACGTAGAAGGACTACGTGACTGTGAAACGAGAACCACCATGGATGATAATTCCGCTCTACCTTCTTGTTATTATTTTGTATTTACTCTTGTTTGTAACGCCAAGAAAGAGTTAATCTCTCATGTATGAGAGGAGCGTGTTGTTGAGTACCAACCATTAAATGTGTGGGACACCAACTTTTCGTTTTCCATCTCTTTCATTTCATGGATTTAAAGAGTTATCCGGGTCAGAGCGTTACAATTGTGCCCGAACAACTTGAAGCTGGATCCGTCATCTACATGGAATCTGCGGCGATAAAACCCAAAAACTACGGGAGTTGGGGAACTGTGAGAGTGTTCAATTGACATCGTTGGAGCTGGTGAGATTAGCTTGCTAACGCTAGGTGCCATGTGTGCGACGAACACCTGTATTTCTGCGTGAGTGGATTGCGCCAATTTTTCTTTGATGTGACGAAAACAGCAGATTACTTTGGAAATTTTGTGCTTAATTGGACATTTTGATATCGAATTATGAACTGATTGGTGCAGACTGACATTTTGTTTATGAGCTTCCTGGGATATTTCAGGACGAATTTTGTGTGTGTGCGTTGAACTTGACTGCACAAGCGAATAGTAAAGGTTTTTTTTTTCCAAAGACTATTCGTAGTTAATTTTTGTGCATTGGAACTGCGTTTTGAATACTTTGAGGAGACAATACACCAGTTGGAACAGTTTTCTTTTTCTTCATCGTGAACTGAATTTATTTATGTTGGACTGAAGGGTAATTTCTAACTTTGGGCATATTTGTATGGTCAAATGACTTAAAAACATTTTATTCAATTTAAAGAAACATTCTCTTGCTCTGGGTCTATTGAAAAATTCTAAGCTCATGTAAAAGAGACAGTGAAAAGGTTTTACTACCATTACCAACTCAAAAGGATTATTGATAAGAGATTGTTGAATTTTGTTGCTGATTTTATTGATGGGGTGTGCATTTTAATAGCAGGTTATATTTTTCTGGGTTACATTTACGGTTGTTATATACTGTTTATGTGAATGCACATTTACTGTGATGGCTACTCATCCAGACCTTAAGACTGACTTGACCTACTCATTACCAGATTCTGCTCCCAGACAGAGACATAAGTTACCACGGCGAGTGAGCCTGGAGACTCAAGTGGAACTCCTACAAGCTGAAGTTTCTGTGTTGCAGCAGTGCCTCAATGATTCTCTCCAGTTGCAGCAGAGTATATTAAGACGTTTTGGTCCTCCTGATGTTGACACCCCTGCGGCGCCACATGCACAGCTACCTCCTATGGCCAGCTCTACGCCACACAGCCATGTTCCTCCAGGGCAAGTGCCATTACAAGGTATGACCTTCTCACCACAGCTCAATTCTTCTGATGTGAGTAATACTAGCAGAATCCTTGCATCTGTACTGTACCAGTCAAGGCTTGAACCACCTGTGTTTGCGGGAGATGGACACGTTAGTCCTGAGGATTGGCTACAATCGGTCAATGTTTACAGAACTTCCCTTGATTTAACCGATGCTCAAATTCTTCATGAGCTGCCACGGTTTTTGGCAAAAGAGCCAAAGAAATGGTTCTCTGTCCTTGACACACATGTCGTTACATGGACCCAGTTCTGTGATTTCTTCAGGAAAGTCTTTCTTCCTTCGGATAACCAGGAACAAATAATGAGAGGTATCTTGGACCGTGTACAAAGTCTCGAAGAGCCCCTTCCTACCTTTGTGGCTCACATGCTAAGTGAATTCAGAAAACTGAAAACTCCTCCGCCGCAGCAAGAACAAATCGACCTTATTTGTAAACATTCTCTTGAAAAGTATAGAGTGGCTCTCTATGGAACTTCTGTTTCTTCAGGCATGGATCTTCTTCTGAGGGCTCACGAGCTCCATGTGGTCCTGGGGCCAAGTAAATGTTCACTGCCTTCAATGCAGAGTAAAGCTAAATTTGGCAAAGAAATCTACTGTTACAAGTGCTCCCGCCCTGGCTTCAATTCTCGTACATGTCCAGACTGTAACTCACTTTCTGGAATGCGCTCAAAACAAAGTGAGCCCCATAATGCACATTCGGAACCTCCTCTTGATGCAAGAGATACGAACAACCCCGAAAGTAGCAATGCAGGGGAAGGGAATCCATTTGTCTTGCACAAGGGAAACTTCAAGGGGGGGAGGATGATTCGCAGAGGCAATCCTCCCTCCAGAAGATCATTTCGCCTCAACCGACTGATGCTGCTGTTCCAGAACAACCAGTCCTTTGTCATGTGGAAGATCCCACATCATCTTCTTTTTGGAACACTCCATTTAGAGTTAAGATTAACCTACATGGCCAGGTGTTAGATGCTACACTTGACACTGGCGCGTCACTTTCTGCAGTGCAAGCGGACATTGTTCAGAATCAAGCAAAAATGAAGGTTAACATTAAACCATGGTCTGCTCCCCCAATCCAACTAGCAGATGGTGGGGCATGTCAAACCTTAGGACTGACATGGTTGGCTTTTGGCTTTATGGGACAGCGTTTTTATCACCGATTTGCCATTGTACCACGCTTACCCTCAACCTTGGTCTTGGGGATGGACTTCATGTTGCGTGCCTCCATCACCATTTACATCCCATCCAGATCCGTTGTCATGGGCGACGATCCTTTATTACTAGAGGGGATGGAAGGCAGGGAAGTGCAGGAGTCGGACAGTAGCTTGTTGTTTATGGAAGTCTCATCTTCCGCACTTCGAGGAAAGGTTGAGGAAGCATGTCTCAGTAATACTGAGAAGGAACAGCTGTCAGGGCTACTTGAAAGTTTTTCTGACCTCTTCGATGGTCACCTGGGTCGCACATCACTAACTGAGCACTCAATAGATACGGGGAATGCCAAGCCAGTCCACCTTCCCCCTTATCGAACCTCCCCAGCCAAAAAGCAGTTGATTGAGGATCAAATAGGAAAAATGTTGAACGACGGCATCATTGAACCTGCAACGGGCCCTTGGGCTGCCCCTGTTGTGATTGTTCAGAAACCTTGTGGTGAACCACGATTTTGTGTGGACTATCGTGGATTGAACCAACTTACCGTGAAGGACTCTTATCCATTACCAAGGGTCGATGAGTCCCTTGACTTCCTTTCAAGAGGGACATTTTTGACCACAATCGACCTTGCTCAGGGATACTGGCAGGTCTCCATGGCAGAAGACTCGAAACATAAGACTGCTTTTGTTTCACATTGTGGGCTATTTCAGTTCCGGGTGCTTCCATTTGGTCTGTGCAATGCACCAGCGACCTTTCAAAGACTAATGAATAGTGTCTTGGCTCGTCTTATTTATAGGTGCTGTGCAGTCTACTTGGACGACATTGTTGTGGCTTCACCCACTTTCAAGCAACATCTCGATGACCTCAGGGAAGTACTTTCACGGCTCAAGTCCGCTGGGTTGACCATTAAACTAGCCAAATGCCAGTTTTGTCGCAAAGATCTCACCTTCTTGGGGTACCGTGTCTGTCCAAGTGGCGTCCTGCCGGACCAGGACAAAATGAAGGCTGTTAAGGACTTTAAAACCCCTGTCAATGTGAAACAAGTGAGGCAGTTTTTGGGCCTATCAGGCTATTACCGTCGCTTTATACAGGACTACGCCCTTCATGCTGAACCACTGTTCGCACTCACTAAAAATGATGCTCCTTTTGTGTGGGACAGTGCCTGCCAAGACGCCATGGACCTTCTGAAACAAAAATTAACTTCGGCACCTGTGCTAAGTTTTCCTGACTTTACTGAACCGTTCTTTATTCATGCCGATGACTGTGATGTGGGACTAGGAGCTACACTGATGCAGAGAGGTTGCTGTGGTGTACGCTAGTCGGGCCCTGCATAAATCGGAGAAACCTTATTCCACGCCTGAGAAGGAATGTCTGGCTGTCATTTGGGCCCTTGAGCACTTTAGGCCCTACATTGAGGGTCTCCATGTCACAATCTTCACTGACCACAGTGGGCTCAAGTGGTTGATGTCCCGTCCCAACCCCACCGGCCGCCTTGCTCGTTGGTCTCTCCGCCTTCAGGACTTCGATTTCGATGTTGTCCACAAGCCTGGATCTCAAAACAAGGTGCCTGATGCTCTGTCGAGGAATCCTCTACAGGATGATGTGCCACCAATGGACATACTTCCTGACTACGCTGTGATTGGTGGTCTCGATCTCCATACACTATCTTCAGTAACTCTTACGGATCGAGCTCATGTCAGACAATTGCAACTTGATACGATCACAGGTGATCTCCTCCATAAAATGGAGGCAGCGCTCCAACAGGGTAGCGACGGGATGATTGCTCTCAATATTCCATTCATGATGGCCTGTTGTACTTTAACGATCCCAAACCTGCTTGTGGCATCCACCCTTTGAAATGTTTAAAGCTGTATGCTCCTACGTCTCTCAGAGGTACCTTGCTGAGGTATTACCATGATCACCCAACTGCAGGTCACCTAGGGATAACCAAGACCTTGGCCCGACTGAAGCTCAGGTTTTTCTGGCCTAAAATGGCATCTGAGGTGAAGAAATATGTAACCTCTTGCACGGTTTGTCAACTAACGAAACCAAGTCAGAGAAAGCCTGCTGGTCTAATGGTCCCAATTCGTCCCCAGAAACCTTGGGAGTATGTTGGGCTGGATTTTGTTGGCCCTTTGCCACGTACTTCCCGCGGCAATGCTTTCATTTTGGTTTTTGTTGATTATTTTTCAAAGTGGGTCGAGATCGTGGCAGTGAGAGAAGCTACGGCTCAAGTGGCAGCAAGCAAAATGCTAAGTGAAGTGTTTTCCCGTCACGGGGCCCACGCTTATCTAATTTCAGACAGAGGTTCCCCTTTCGTGAGCGATCTATTCGAACGGGCGCTCACACTCCTGGGAACAGAACATCGCCTCACAATGGCATATCACCCACAGACGAATGCCACAGAGAGGGTGAACCGGACTCTGAAGACAGCAATTCGAGCATACGTGGATGATAAACACACCACCTGGGACCAATATATCCCACAAATTTGCTTTGCACTACGAACAGCACCTCATGAGAGTACGGGTCAAACCCCGTCCATGATGTTGTATGGGAGGGAGTTAGACACTTCATTGGATCTGATGACTCAGCCTGTCTGGAATGGAATGGAGGAACATGAAATCTCTTATCCCGAGAGTTTGAGATTGACGTTGCAAGAGGCACATGACCACGCAAGGGCAACCCTGGAAATCAGTCACAACAAACGGAAGCAGCTCTATGACAAAAGGTGTCGCTCTGTTTCTTATGCCATTGGTGACCTTGTCAGAGTGAAAACCCACCCTAAATCAGATGCACTGGCCAATTTTACAGCAAAACTGGCGCCCTTGTACTCTGGTCCATACCGTGTCACTCAAGTTTTGTCTGATGTGAACTACAAGCTTGCAAAGTTGGATACAGGACAGGATGCTGGTGTCTATCATGTGGTAAATATGCAACCTTTCCACACTTGGAATGCATGCAGCAGCCATACACCAAGTGGACCTCAGGATGGGTCTGAAACACCCGATGAGGGATTGGAGGACAATCTTCTGGTAACACAAATAAGTGAGGACCAACCTCAAGACGCATGCTTTTCACTGCCTAATGAGGCTGATGTTAATTGTGACGATTTCACTGACAATGCACATGACGTGACCAAGCATGACATGAGTACTCGTAATGCTGACACTGACGTTAGCACATCTTCACGACATACACAACTTCCTGACTTTGACGTTGATCTTGAAGGTCATCGCTACAATCTCAGACCTAGACTGGCCCCTAGAATCACCTCAGGGTGGTCAGACAAGAAATGGACTAACGAGTATCATACTGACAGATTGGATCTGAAGTAATAATGTGTTCATGTTACTAGTAAGCTGTTCTTTCCTTGCATAGCAATGGGCATCTAGGAAGCATGGTTCTGATACTTACGTTTTCATGTTTTATGTTGAAAAAAAGAAAATTGTTTTACACATATGGTTTGGTTACACAAGCTTTTGTTTCTTTGTGATTTGTCTTTGAAGAGCATAATGTGTAATTATGTAGCTTGTACTGACATGTATGCCATTTATTGCCTTTTGTATTTCGAAACATGGTATGGGTTGATAGATTTTCAAATTTCCATGTATGGAGCTGAATTCAAATGTTGTCCTTATATTGTGTACGGCTGGGGACAGCCTTTTTCTTTCCGGCGGGGAATCTGTAACGGCCAAAACTGTGTTTGCATGCATCACATTATTGTGCGGTGTGCCCTTTAAGAGACTGATCCCTTCACTTATAACGTGCACTATATGGTGATGACGTAGAAGGACTACGTGACTGTGAAACGAGAACCACCATGGATGATAATTCCGCTCTGCCTTCTTGTTATTATTTTGTATTTACTCTTGTTTGTAGCGCCAAGAAAGAGTTAATCTCTCATGTATGAGAGGAGCGCGTTGTTGAGTACCAACCATTAAATGTGTGGGACACCAACTTTTCGTTTTCCATCTCTTTCATTTCATGGATTTAAAGAGTTATCCGGGTCAGAGCGTTACAACCCGGATCTCTGTGTCCAAACTGACAGGCTCCCTTACATCACCATAACAGGAAGTCAAGTGCACAGACTCTGTCCCAGCACCATTTTGAGCTTTTGTAAACAAATAGCATTAGCATGAAGTTAAGATAACTGAAGCTAAGAAACTTACATTGAAGCCTATGCAAGGCTATTAGCATTGAAGGCTAGCGATTAGCACATAGCATTTAGAGGGTTTTGAATGCGGTGTGTTGCAATGTGTCTTGAAGTGTTGTTGTGACTTAACCCTTTAAAGCCAAACTCTAACTCACACTAAGAATTTAATATCATTTCTTTCTCTCGTTTGCATTTATTCATTCTATCTCTTCTCTCATTTAAAAGGACTGTAACAAATGCAATGTAAATAAACTGGCTGTATGATTATAACTAATCGTCAGAGTGGCTAGCGATCTCACGGGTGGTTTTAATAAACATTTGTTTAAGGTTTTTTATTTTTAGCGGGTATTAGTTTATTAGCTGTTGGCTTTTATTAGAAATTAATTCAGTACCACCTCATTACCTTGATAATACGGTGATTAATTCAATTGTAACTGCTCTCCTGATTTTAAATACATCAGTGGATAGGTTGCTATTGTTAGGAATTTTAAATTGTTAATTTAATGTCATAATTAATTACAAATGTGAAATTAATTTCATGTCATAAAACAATTTCAATTACTGCTTCCACATAGCAACAATAGCCACTGATTAATCATAAGCGCTCTTATAATTTGAAAACAACATTAAGATCTTAATCATTATCAAGAAGGCCCAAAATATTTAATTTAATTCACAAGTAATTAGGGTGGTACAGATTAATTTGGTTTGATGATTTTAATGACACAAGGAGGAATGAGTAACGTGTTATGCTAGGGATCCGGAATTAGGGATTTGGAATCTGTAATTTAATTTCATAATAAAATTAAGAATTTGAATATTCTAATTACATTTAATAATGAATTACAATTCCTGTTTACATATTGCAACAATATTGGCTGATCAACTCAATTGTAAATTGCTCTTGTAATTCTAATCCTAATCGATCCTATCGATTTTAATGATAACATCATTAAACTTTAATTAGAAATCACAATTTCTAATTTGAAATTCAAATTTCAGTCGCAACACAAGTCTGGCTCTGCCTATTAGGCATTACTTCATTGCCTTAGGTTATCTGATTAACTCAACTACATTTTTATAGGGTTCCCTTTACTTAGGCCTGATAGTAGATAGCTATTCCATTCTAATACCGTTCTAGTATTGCAAAGTGACGGCACGCTGCATGCCTAGCAATTGGATATCGGAGGAGGAGTCAACAGGCTGACTGGGCGAAGGTGCGGGTTCACCACCCCGGGTAACTATTGATGAGGTATGTCGGAACTTAGGGTCCGCGCTGACAGATAGCCGATCGGATCACCTGAGTCCCAGCCCGGTTGTGCCAAAAGCCACGGCTGTTTGAGAGGCTCACTGCAATATGGCGTGGACGGAGTGTTTGGCAAAATCCTTACAGGAGCTCACCTGGTGCGCTTGGACGGGGTGGATCTTGCTGTTGGGCGCCGCTGGAGCAATGTAATTTCTCACCAAATCTAGGGTATAAAACCTTAAGCTTCCAATTAGGAAAGCCCAAAAAGGAAATTAGTGTTTCCCCAAAACTTAGGTCAGTTTGTTTCATACTGAAAAACAGCAAAACCAACCCCCTAAGTGTATCGACTCAACAGCGCCACCACGCTGCCACCCTTGTCATTAGTCCTAAACTTGGGAGTAAATCCTCACTTTTCTTCGTCTCTTTTCTCCCTGCTTCTATCCTCTAATTTGACTACTGCTACTTTTGTTTTGCTGGGATTTTGCCTGTGGGAAGATCATGAGCAGAGAACTTTTTCCATTGAACAGGTATTTGTGAAACTTGAAAACGACGTTTCAAAACTGTTTTCTATTTACCTTCCTCTATTGTGAAATCCTACCCCGCCAAGTTAAAGTAGGTCAACGAGAAGATAGGCGTTGGCAAAATTTTAAGCACGCACGAGAGACACTCTAACCAGTGTTGTGGTGTCAATTTTGCCATTAAGTGACCAGTACTGTCATTGCTATTGTTTCGACCACCCAGGAGAACATTTTAATAGCAATCACAGTCCTATTACAAAAAGAGAAAACCCGTTTACAATCCTCTGACTAGAAGCATCCTTCTAAATCAGACTTAACAAAAAAAAAGAAAAGAGGAAAATCTGCAACCAGAAAGATATATTTTGTTCTTGTCCCTCTCCCTCACCTTCGTAGTAGCCGCTAGAGACTGACATCCTTCCTTGAAAAAAAGGAGACTTTCTCTTACAGGAAGAGTTGAAGCATCCAATTATTATCCTTTTATTTGCTCTGTTGGTGTTCTTCTTTTCTTTCTCTGTTTCCCAGCTGTGCTACCTGTGTGTGTGTGCTCAATAATTTTCTCCACAGAGGCTAACAATTAGAAGCTCGCCCACCAGAGGATTACAGTCGCAGAGAATCACACTCAACATTAGCATACACCAGGGGTTCTCAAAGTTTACATTTAAAGGTCTGAATCTGAATTATCATCAACGTCAAAAGGTCCGAAATAATTGTTATTACAAAACTTGTTTTTATAAACATGCTTATAACTTTATATAACAATTCAACTTGATAAATGCTTAATTATCATATTTATGACGTCATCAGGTCGTACTTGCGTTTACGAAAATTAACCATAGTTTTATACAAATAAAAAAAACTGAAAAACATTTGGTTACTATTAAACTGTGATAACCACAAATTAGCCATGGTCTTGCTACACTAATCATAGTTTAACCATTGTATTTGTAGTAAAACTGGTTATATAAATTGTAATCAATATGCACATTTTTACTACACTTTTATTATAATAAAACCATGGTTATTTTTCATAAGAGTTACTCAACAGTACTGCATTTTTATACAACTAAATGCCCAATAAAACAGTTCTCATTTAGGTCTACATATTTAATGTTTCTGAAATAGTACTTCAATGTAACCTGCAGTCCCTTCAACTGAATTGGCAAAATCTTTAATTATATATTTTTTTAAATATATATTTCATGGAGCACAAACGTCCGAACTATGTGCATATTTCAACCCTTTACAGTAGAACTACACTCATGTTCATATGTCAGACAGTCAACAGTGATAGGTTTTAGGAAACGCTGTTTTGTACTCGTTCATTCAGAAGTCTGCTGCGGTTCAGTTCGGTTCTTTGAATATGCTGATAACTCTGCCGGTGGAGAAAGACTGCGTCAGGAAGGCGAAACCTCGCGCTCGCAGGGCGAAACCGGTGACATTATTCTACTGAATGAAATCAAAGGTTTATCCAAAATGTCGCTAGTTGCTATGTGCTTTGTATTACAAAAGAGTCTGTAATCACTGCAACACTGGTTCATGCGCCTATGTGTGTGTGTGTGTGTGTGTGTGTGTGTGTGTGTGTGCAACGCGCCCTGCACAGTGATACGAGTGCACTTGAAATATCAAGTGGGTCCGGATTGAATTCCCTCCCGGTCCGGATTCGGACCGGAGTCCGGACTTTGAGAAGCCCTGGCATACACTATACTTTGCACATTTACACCCCTGTTTAGCTTTGTTTTGTTTTGCTTTGTTTCCCATTCAAGGCCTGTGTCGGTTCGGTTCGAGATCTCCTCACCCTGCCAGAACATGTCTCACACAACAGAACATGTTAGTCACTGGGAGGATCTGGAAACATGGCTAAGTGTTGCGATAGACAGCCTCCTCCCTAAGGCTGTTGAAACACTCAAACATCAGACACAGGACCAGCTGGATGAAAACATAACAAGCCTCGTGGGACAAAACCCAAGTCAAAGCTACGGTCACAAAGAATTAGCCAAGCTCACCGGCTCCTTAAGTCACACACTCATCGACAGCCTAAAGTAAGCAACAAGCACTCTGCACAACTCCAGCAGGACACGCGCACAACAACGTATCATGCAGCTAGAACTGGAAGCTCAGGTGCGACAGGAAGGGCCTGATGAGGTGGAACAAGGCGCTGATGAGGAGATCAACAGGCTAAAAGAGACTCTAGCGGCAACTAGCCTGAAAAATGGAACAAATCATAGAAGACTACGCTGATCGTTCTGACAAGCTACAGTATGCAGAGCAGCTACTGGAGAAGGCAAAGGCTGACTTCAGAGACAAAAACTGCAGAATCAAAGCTCTTGAAGCTCACTTGGATGAGTCAAGAAACGAGATCAGTCGCCTAACACGAGAGCTCAACTACTTCAAAGAGGAATATGAAAGTTTCCAAGAGGAATTCAAGCACGCTTATGAATTACGCTATGAGCCGTCAAGGACAGGACATACACCTACCTCACTTACACTTACACGTGTAAGTGAGCAAAAGGTGGAAGGGGCGGTGTTGAAACATTTACCAGCTCCCTTTGAAGAACTTTACCTCACGACAAAGCCAAAATAATCTGCTGCAGCCAGCCGCAGATCGTCGTGCGGCTTGGACCTAAAAGACCTTGACAAGCTCGCCAGGAAAATTGGCAAATTCAACCCCAGCGTGCCAAATAGCCAAAATGTCCAAGCTTATCTCCAAGATATCTATTTCCATCTGGAAATGCGACCTAACATTACCGACAAAGATAGACTATACTTACTTCGAACGACATCCAGTCCTGAAGTTCGCAGCTTCCTGGACCGCCAGCCTGCTCACACAAACACTGATTATCAACGGCTTCAAAAAGCCCTCATTACAGAGTTCGCCGATCCTGTGTCCAAACAAGGCTTAGTGGCTGCCCTGGAGACGAGACAAGGACGTCATGTAACCTCCTCAAGCCTACTATCAGATGAGCATACTTCGTAACTCGCAACAAACATGACATGGAGGATGAACTGAACTTTAAAAATATATTCCTGAGGAGCCTTCATCCCAGCATAAGCCACCATATTGGCATTCTTGCATGTCCACAAACCATGAACGCTCAGCAGTTGCAAGACTTGGCGTAGAAAGCCTACGGCAAACAAAAGATGGTCTCAGAAAAAAGCGCCAAAACTCCAACAGTTCTTGACTTCAAAACTCAAAGTCAAGGGTTGGCTCTAGAGGGCCAAGACAGCGTCGAGCCGCGACACATGGAGTGAAATGCACCCCTGTCCAACAAAGAACGAGACTCACATGCTGGCACCCGACCTAAATGGAGGTATGGCCGCTGGGACGGACTGCGTGGACGTCAACGCTCACCTGGACGGCACTAGGAAAGATCATGGGGCCAATCAAGGCCTCATGAGAGTCAATGGGAGAGATTGTGGAACCAGCCAAGCTCATTTGGAAACTCAAGAGGAAAAAGCTTGTGGGAATCCAACGGAACTCCAAGGAAAACAACAAACTCACCTTGGAGCAACCAGCCCAAGGAATCAACGAAAGAATTCACAAAGATTCCAAGCTGACCGAGCTTAAACTGAATCCACGCAAGAACAAAAGACCCCACCGTATTTCTCACAAAAGCTCATGGTTTTCTCACAAAAACTCAAATCAAATCAAATCACTTTTATTGTCACATCACCACAGCACAAGTGCCTTGGTGAGTGAAATTCTTACGAGCGTGCTCCAGACAGTGCAAAAAAACAACAATTTACATATGGACAGTACATATTTACAGACTGTACAGAAGACAATGTGCAAAATACACATACATATACTCAGTACACATAGTGTACTATAGAGACATACTTAGTTATCAACTACACATTATACACCGTATGTGCTCATCTACATTATGTACACTATCTATACATTATGTAGTCTATACATAGTAATAATGTGAAGGTGCAACAGATTATAAATTAACAACAGATTGGTTGAGCAGCAGATAGTTGTGCAACAGATTATGCATATGCAATGTCGTGGATGTGCTTTTGTATGGTGTCCAGTGATAGCAGATGTGTTAGTGCAGTGTGTGCGTGTAGTCCAGTGGAACTGTGTTAAAGTGCAGTGCATGGCATGTTGTGTGAGAGGGAGTGTGATGTAGGGGAGTTATTTCTGACTGTTCATTAGCCTGATAGCCTGAGGGAAAAAGCTGTCCCTCAGTCGGCTAGTCTTGGCGCGATCGGATGCTGCGGAGCGTCTCCCTGAGGGCAACAGAGAGAGCAGTCTGTGGGACGGGTGGCTGGAGTCTTTGATAATCCTCCGGCTTTCCTTGTACACCGCCTGGTGTAGATATCCTGGAGGAGGGAAGCTCACCTCCAACAATGTGGCGGGCAGTTCGCACGACACTTTGCAGAGCTCCCTGCGGTTGCCAGCGGTGCTGTTTCCAAACCAGGCGGTAATGCAGCGGTCAGGATGCTCTCCACAGTGCAGGTGTAGAAGGATCTGAGGATTCTGGGGCTCGTTCCAAACTTCCTCAGCCGTCTCAGGAAGAAGAGACGCTGATGTGCCTTCTTCAGCACTGCATCTGTGTGAGCAGACCATGTGAGATCCTCGGTGATGTGAGCCGAGGAACTTAAAGCTGCTCACCCGCTCCACAGGTGTCTTGTCGATGGTGATGGGTGTGTTCTCTGCTCTGTCTCCTGTAATCCACCACCAGCTCCTTGGTCTTGTCGATGTTGAGTGAGAGGTGGTTCTCCTGACACCATTTAGTCAGGGTACTCACCTCCTCTCTGTAGGCCATCTCATCGTTGTCGGTGATCAGGCCTATCACCGTTGTGTCGTCAGCAAATTTGACGATGACATTGGAGTTGTGTGTAGCTGTACAGTCATGTGTGTACAGGGAGTACAGGAGTGGGCTGAGGACGCAGCCCCGCGGTGCACCAGTGTTGAGGATCAGGGGAGATGATGTGTTGTTGCCTATTCTGACCACCTGACTTCTACCTGTCAGGAAGTCCAGGATCCAGCTGCACAGAGATCTGTTCAGTCCTAGAGTCTGGAGCGTCGCAACCAGTGTGGCAGGCACTATGGTGTTAAATGCCGAACTATAATCCACGAACAGCATCCTCACATAGGTGTTCTTATTTTCCAGGTGGGAGAGAGCAGTGTGCAGGGTGAAGGCAATAGCATCATCCGTGGAACGGTTACTGCGGTATTCAAATTGTAGTGGGTCCAGTGAAGCAGGCAGCACAGAGCAGATGTGTTCTCTGACGGGCTTCTCAAAACACTTGCTGAAGATGGGGGTCAAAGCAACGGGCCTCCAGTCATTCAAGCATGTGATTTTATTTTGCTTAGGTATGGGCACAATGGTGGATTTTTTGAAGCATGCGGGAACCACAGACAGAGAGAGGGACAGATTGAAAATATCTGTAAAAACCCCGGCTAGCTGGAAAGCGCATGCTTTGAGCACACGGCCTGGTATACCATCTGGGCCCACAGCTTTACGGATGTTCACCCGTTTGAAGGCTCGGGTTACATCCGCGACAGAAAGCGAGAGTGGACTCACATCTTCTGCAACAGTCGTGTGAGTGCTCTCTGTGTGGGCGGTGTTATCAGCCTCGAAACGAGCATAAAAGGTGTTGAGCTCGTCCGGTAGAGAGGCGGCAATGTTCACAGTAGCTGGTTTATTCCCTTTAAAGCCTGTGATGTTGTTAATGCCCTGCCACATGCTTCTTGGATTATTGTTGAAATGTTCTTCAACTTTGTTTTTATATGTTCGTTTGGCTGCTTTGATGGATCTCCTGAGATCGTAACTGGCTTGTTTCCGATCGTCAGTGTTTCCGGATTTAAAGGCAGATGTCCGCGCTGACAAGGCTGATCGAACATCGCTGTTAATCCACGGTTTTTGGTTGGGGTAGATACAAATTGTTTTGGTCGGAACTACATCATCTATACACTTCCTGATGAAACATGTTACGGAATCTGAATACGCCTCTATGTCATCATCAGACGCTGCCCGGAACATGTCCCAGTCCACGTGATCAAATTGGTCCAACCAGCATTGTATTGTCCTGAGGGCGGATGCTTCACGTTTCAGTTTCTGCCTATAAGCAGGCAGGAGCAGAACGGAAGAGTGATCCGATTAAAAGGTGGGCGGGGAGGATTTGTATGCATCCGGAAAGAAGTGTAACAATGGTCGAGTATCGATCTCCACAGCGTGTTGATGGTGACGTGTTGAAAGTATTTTGGAGCTATTGTTCTGAAGTTGGCTTTATTAAAGTCCCCCGTGATAATAAAAGCTGCATCTGGGTGCGTGGTTTCCTGCTCACTTATATTCCTGTACAGATCCTTGAGTGCCTGGTCTGTGTTGGCTTGGGGGGTATATAAACAGTCGTGATTATGATCGCTGTAAATTCCCTCAGTAGCCAGAATGGTCGACACAGAAGTGTATGAAATTCCAGATCAGGGGAGCAGAAGGATTTAATAGAGTGTATGTTCCTTTCATCACACCACAAGTTGTTAATATAGAAACAGACACCCCCGCCTCTGCTTTTCCCTGTGAGCTCTTCCATTCTGTCCGAGCGGTGCACGGAGAAGCCCGTGAGCTCGATGGCTGAGTCTGGAACCATTGCAGACATCCAGGTTTCTGTGAGGCAAATAACGCAGCAGTCCCTTGTTTCTCGTTGGTATGAGATGCGCACCCGCAATTCACAGAGTTTGTTATCCAGTGACTGAATGTTGGCCAGTAAAATGGTTGGAAGAGGATGTCGGAAGCACGGAGTCTCAGTCTGGCGAGCGCCAGCTCTTTTCCTCTTTTCGGCGTCGGCGTTTCCTCGATTGCGCGACCCAGACAAAGGGCTCTGATGCGGTGTCTGTGAACAATCCACCAGCATTCAAAAACTCAAAGTCCGGTTTGCATTGCGCGACGGAGGAACCAATGTTCAAAAGCGTGTCTCTATCATAGACAGTTATACTAACAACATCTAACACGTAAAACAACAAAAAAACAAATAAAACATACGAAAAACTGCAAAGATTTCCCGGAGCTCGCAACACGGCTGCCATCCTCGGCGCCATCTTGACTACTTCAAAACTCACAAAAGCTGATGGAAATTATGATGAAAGAGTTCTTCCAACGAAAGGAGGAGGATTGAAAGTGGGAAAAGGAAGAGAAACCAGGTTCAACCTGACTAGCAGCCGGACAAGTAGGCAGCGACCAGCTGACCCAATCAGCCAAAGAGAACAGCACTCCTGAAAACCTAGCAAGAGAGTTAAGCACTAACTCATCACCCAATGCTCCAGATCAAAGCACCGTCCAACAAACACCTGCTGACAAAACCCCTCAAGTTCCTGAAAGTGCTGTCTTGGTCGTCTGCCACTCCTCTGAATAACACCAGATCAGTCCTGACATCCTAACAGTTTCCTCCCAAACTCCAGTTCCTCAACTCCTGAGCGATCTCATTGAGAAAGGTATTGCAAGAAAGTTGTACCTCTCCATCATCTTTGAATGACACCTCAGAGTCGAGGCCCTTCTCGATACGGGAGCCGACATTACTCTAATGTCTACAGAACCCCTCGGAGAAGTCCAAGAAAGAACGAAGAGGACTAACGGAACCCTCAAACTCCAAAGGTGCGAACTGAACCTCTAAGCATACTCCCACATGGGCCAACAACTAAAACACGTGGCCCTAGTTCACCTAACAGTGGGCACAATGGACCTCGTCCATCCAGTATAAGTTTCAACAGCCAACACGTATCCACTCCTCATTGGAAAAGATCTGCTTAATCGCTTTGAACCTCTAATGGACTTCAAGCATCTAAAGATGTGGACACAAGTCCATGAGCTTCTGCCCTGCCTGTCATTAGACTCCAACGAGTAGCAGTGTTAAGTCACAGACACCGCCCCTAAGTCACTGATTGATGATGCAGTATCAAAGCCAGGATCTGGACCAAGCACAAACAGCAAGGACCAGGACCCTCTCCTCTGCTCACTGCAGAAGCCTGAATCAAACACAGGCCTCCTTCAAATCATGACTGTGATAGATGTCCTAGGCACATCAGTGTCCGACGTCGCACTAGCCCTGTGGGCAGGGAACTCAGCCTTCAGCCTGAAGATATTCAGAACACTGAAGCAAAGACATCAGAGCCTACCACATATCGCTAAGAACAGCCGCTTCCCTCTAAGTCTTCCGACAATCATGGCCACCTCCAAGATCATCTGTACTCTGGACATACAATGGAACAACAGACATCTGAGTCATTACTTCCTCATTGTCCCAGACCTGCCGCATTACATCTACACTGGAGCGGATATCATGGTCCGGCTCAAAGCTTGCATTGATACCGTAAACGACATCATATGGGCTCCCCTGTCACACCAACTGACAATTCAGTCAACCTCAAGAACCTCCAATCCAGTCAAACCATGCCGGACGCATGCGCTATGATCATGGAGCAAGAAGCCACAATACCTGCCTACAGCAATAGTGTCAGCATCCGCCTCAACATGCGACCTTGTCAAACTCTCAACAGTAAGCTAGGCTTCTTCCAAACTTCCAGGACCGGCCTAAAACTTGGACTCTCATTGAAGTGTCATCTCGTGCTGTGTATGAGTTGTTCAACAACTGTATGGCCCAAGACATCCACATTCCCAAAGCCAGTCACCTGGGATGGCTCATCAACCAGGCGTTCCATGACTTTGAACTAATGGTACCTGTCATAGGTCCCATACCAGCCCAACTAATGTCAGAGGAATACAATGACACCATAACATTCACAAAACCTCATTAAATCATTGTCATCACTTCTATTCTGCCAGAGAAAGTGTCCAGAGAAAGCGTCTGCCGTTCGGAACTAACAGATGACACTCACCTCACTGTCTACGCTGTCTCAACACAGCCTGCGACAGAATCACCTACACAAGGGACCATCAGGGCCCAAAGCCCCTCAAATGACTTAACTGCAGAGGAACCCTACGCCGGGTTCAATTAACAAATTCAACAGATCCTGAGTGTGGCGAATGCCCTCCGAAGTGACCAATGAAGTGGATCGTCAAGGACTCAAAGAGGTTCTGGACAATCCCTGTCCACCCCGATGACCAACACAAGCTGGCATTCACCTTTGGCAACTGACATGATCATGACACCTTCACCCTTCGGCTATGCCAACTCAACAGCAGAATTCAACATTTTCCTTAACAAAGCATGCCCTGACGCTAGTGTCAGAGGCAACCTTGTCTACGTAGACGATGTCTTAATGAAAAGCTCAAGTGTGGAAGACCACCTTAAGGAAATCGATCATGTCCTAAACCAGCTGACAACAGCAGGAGCTAAAATCACCCTTCATAAAGGACAATGGTGCAAAACCAAGGTGAACTATGTCGGACTGCTTGTCGGAAGAAACGGCATCGAGTCACAATCTAACCATACCCAAGCAATCCAAAGCATAAAGACACCAAATAACATCTCTGAGCAGCGAAGCTTTCTGGGAGTGTGCAACAGTTACTCACAACAGTTAATCAAAAACTATGCTGACATCGCACTACAACTAACTTCCCTCCTGAAAAAGGATGAAACCTTTGTTTGGACAGAAGCCCAGGACACAGCAATGGGCCAGCTCAAACAGCGCCTGTGCTCTGCTCCGTGCCTGGCCTACCCAGACCCAGAAAAATTATTATATCTGGACGCTGGATTCTCTAATCAGTGCCTCAGCGCAGGCCTATACCAGCTCCATGACAAAGACAAGCGAGTGGTCGCTTATGCCAGCAAAACGCTGCTTCCCCCAGAATGCAAGTTTTCAAACTGCGAAAAAGCTTCGCTTTGCATTGTGTGGGCCATCCAGCGTTGCGCGTCCACTTTGTGTTTTTCCTTTTTGCTCTCTCATTATAATCTCCTTTCCCCTCTAGTCCCCTCATCAGGGAACTCCCTTAACCAATCCTTAAATCCAGGTCCCGAAATTGAGATTGACTCCCTTCAATAAAGTCGTCATGACTCGTTGTGTGAATCGTTGTCGACCGATCGAGACAACCCGCAAAATCATGACCGGCATGCTACGTGAAGTAAGTTCCTTAATCGACAACTTAGCCATGAGTAGGATTCCACACTACTTGATACCTCTTAGCCTTGTCCAAAACGTCAGTACACTTTCTATGGCCCCTGAATAGAAAGTTTTCAGGATTGCTGGTGAGACCCTGGATTTCCTCACCTGTCGCAGCTGGTATGGTCTTTGCCTGGCTTTCTTGACCTGTGTTTGAATGTGTGCAGTCCAAGTCAGGTCCTCGGAGATGTTTACACCAAGGTATTTGAAGCTGCCCACCCTCTCCACAGGGGTTCCACTGACCATAAGAGGAGTGTAGGGCCGCTGCTGTCTCTTCCTGAAGTCCACGATCAGCTCTTTAGTTTTGCTCACGTTCAGAGAGAGACAGTTGTCCTGGCACCATGATGTAAGTCTCTCTACCTCATCCAAGTATGCATCATTGTTGGAAATGAGGCCCAGAACCTCAGTATCATCAGCAAATTTGACAATCGAAGTGGAGCTGTGAGAGGACATGTAGTCGTGTGTAGAGAGAGTAGAGCAGGACACAACCCTGTGGGGCTCCTACGTTCAGGGTGATGGAGTTGGAGGTGAACTGGCCTACTTTCACCACTTGAGGTCTGCCGGTGAGGAAGTCTTGAATCAAGTCGCAGAGTGAAGAGTTTAGGCCGAGGTCTGTGAGTTTATCAGCTAACTTGATGGGGACTATTGTATTGAAAGCTGAGCTATAGTCAATGAATAGCAGCCTTACAAAGTTACCATTTTTGTTGTCAATGTGTGTGAGGGAAGAGTGCAGGATGTGAGAGATGGCATCATCAGTAGATCTATTTGGGCAATAGGCTAACTGAAGAGGGTACAAAATAACAGGGATGGAGGAGCAAATGTGGTTCTTTAAAAGTCTCTCAAAAACCTTCATGACAATTGATGTGAGGGCAACTGGACGATAGTCTTTCAGGCAAGAAGGTTTACTGTTCTTAGGCACAGGGATTATGATATATTTTTTAAAGGAGGTGGGAACCACAGAGGTAGCAAGGGACTCATTAAATATAGAAGTAAACAAACCAGAAAGCTGATCAGCACAGGACCTCATAACACAGCCAGTAATCCCATCAGGTCCGGCTGCCTTCCTGACGTTCACTCACTTTAGTTCCCTACGAACCTCGTCCTCCGACACGGTGATAACACCGCTTTGTCAGCTGCTTCGTATTTGTCCCCTGCTTGTCGCTGACGCATGTTCTGAGTTTGAGCTCTGTCAAGTCAATTATTTATCATCTATTTTCTATCTTAAATTCCGATTTTATACACAATAATTTTTGTTTCTATAACATATCAATATATGCCCGATCGCATTCTGCAACGAAAATAATCAGAGCACCTTGTTATCGCAAGTTTCATTTTGATTTCATGAGTCCGCTATTAGCTTATAGCCCGTTAGCAAAGCCAGCGCGGGTGCCGCTAACACAGCCTATTCACCCTATTCACACACACACACACACATACACACACATTTACCATTGTTTCACTGTTACTTGCTTTAAAGGTGGATTTGTGTCTACCTCTGAGTGCAGGTGAGGACACGTTCAAGCTGCATTAGGTGCAGCTGGAGCTGGAGGCCATGGAGAGATGGATCCACGAGCTGCTTGGGAAGCAGGCCCAACTGAGGAAACAGTTAAGTATGTAGCGCGCTGCTAACACTCCCACCACCTCTACTCCGTGTGTTTCTCTGCACAGGCCCCGTGCACCCGGGATGCGGCCTTTCCAGATGTCCTTCACTCCGGCGCCGGGAAACCCAGCACCCTGGGTGCAGCAACGGATCTAGGCCCTGGTCGACGACTTCTCCCCCTCCGGTCTTCGACATCTCATCCCGTAACTGCTTTGCTCCTCTCTGCGAGACGGAACGTGACGCTGTGATCATCGGAGACTCGTCCGGTATGTCCGTGCTACGTTAGCTGAAGGTAAAGTGCACACTCAATGTTTCCCTGGAGCTCGTGTTCTTGATGTTTCTGCACAGATACCCGCGATCCTGAAGGATGACGAGAGCATTGCAGCTGTTGTGATTCACGCGGGGGTTAACGACACCAAGCTGCGGCAGATGGAGACACCGAAGAGGGACTTCAGGAGCCTGATTGAGATGGTACGCAGCACATCGCCCGAAACCTCAATCATCGTGTCAGGACCTCTTCCCACGTATCGACGAGGACAGGAAAGGTTCAGTAGACTGTTTGCTTTAAACGAATGGTTGTTATCATTGTGTAAAGATCAGAAACTGCTCTTTGTTAATAATTGGAATCTTTTCTGGGAGCGTCCTAGGCTTTTCCGTGCTGATGGCCTGGACCCCAGCAGAGTCGGAGCGGAACTCCTGTTGGACAACATCACCAGGACGCTATGCTCCATCTGACTAGTAAGCCGATTCTCAAAAAGCTGCTATGATGACTTTTGTTCTACCCACTTAAATGATAGAGGTACGTGCAGTGTCCAATCTACACAGACTGTGTCTGTTCCCCGAATAGTGAGGTCAAAATATAAATTTAATGCAGGATCTAGAACAAATCTGATGATTAAACCAGAAAAATGCAAAATAAATGAACAAAAACTATTTTTAAAGCTTGGGCTCCTAAATATCCAGTCACTCAAACTCAAAGCAGTTATTGTAAATTAAATTATCACAGATAATAGTTTTGATGTACTCTGTCTGACTGAAACCTGCTTAAAACAAATTATTATTTTGGTATAAATGAATCTACTCCACCAAGCTACTGTTATAAGCATGAGCCCCGTCAGACTGGTCGTGGCGGCGGTGTTGTACTGCAGTCTATCTGAACAAATGCACATTATTATGCTTTAACTTGGGTTAAACTGATAAATTCATCCAGGGTTATTCCTGGATGGAACAACTGCTATGCTAATTGTCTTTATTGTTTCTATGTTTCTGCTAGAAATTACACAAGCTTCAGTCTGGATCCAACCCTTAAACGATCTGAGAAGACCGATGACCTGAGAAGAGACGATGACAACCCTTCGGAGGCCCTCAGAGGAAGACAACCATCAGCGATTATACTGAATTAACCAAATTTTGCCATAAATGGTGGATCAGCACCTAGATACAACCTCTACAGCCCTGAATTTCAGCAGAGTCTAGGACACATAGATGAGCCCCAGAGACAAATGCCCAGTGAGGAACTCGTCACCTAGACAGCCATCGGGAAAAGACCCCTGGAACCAGTGGACCACTTACTGTCACAAATCCGGTTCAGGAGCTCACGCCCACTCACCACATCTCTTGCACCACACTACAGCTGCACATCACCCAAGGACTGCATTTCCCATCCACCATTGCACTAATCACACAGCTGTCACCAATCACTCATTTGCGCTAATTACACAGCTTCACACCGTCAGGCACGCTTTATAAGCCTTGGACTTCATCTCTCTCATTGCGAAGTCTTGTTTAGCCCAGTCTGACATTTCCGAGCGTTTTCCTAGTGTGTTTCCCTGTTTGTTACCTGGACTGTTCTTACGACTCTGACCATTTGCTGCCTGCCCTTTTGACCCTGCCTGCCCTTCGGATAGTCTGCCGCCTGCCCCGACCTTAGCATTGCTACCGTTGATGAGTCTGCCTTGCCAACGTTACACCTGTTATTGTCACTGAACTTTGCCTGTCTGATCTCCTCCTGTTTATATTAATAAAGCTGCATTTGGATCTCAACGCCCTGACCCCTCTCATTACACTTACACTCTGACTTTGCTACAGTTGGAACAAACTACTGGTTCATCTGGCCAGAGGGGAACTGGCCCCCCGACTGAGCCTGGTTTCTCCCAAGGTTTTTTCTCCATTCTGTCACCGATGGAGTTTTGGTTCCTTGCCGCTGTCTTCATTTCCAGCAAAATCATCGACCTGATTGCACAGATATAATTTAAACTGAACTGAGCTGGACAATGCCATTACTAAATTCAATAATGAAATGCATTTTATTATATTTACACAATTATCCTATTTTGATATTGTGCAGTGCTTTGTTACAATTTGTATTGTGAAAAGCGCTATATAAATAAAGGTGACTTGACTTGACTTGACGACAGGACCAATGACCGGTGTCTTAAGGCCAAAGTAATCATTCAAGTCCGAGTCAAGATGGAGTCCAAAGAGGTTTGAGTCCAAGTCAAGTCCAAGTCCAAATGAGAGTCAAAGCAGAGAAAGAAAAAATTATTTTCTTCAAAACCACATACTTAATTATTGATAATTTATGTGATACGCGAGACAGCATATCTTCTATTGTAAGTTAATAATTTTGCATTATTATTTGCAATGATCTAAAAGCATGTGCAGCAACCCTGTAGGATAAAATTAGGCTATTTTATTTACTTTAGGTTTAGCATTTTCTCTAAAGTCACATAAGCTGAAGTGCAACATCACATTTTCAGCATTTTTATTATAGTGTAACAATCTCATTCTGGGCTGCCAAAATAAAATATTACAAATAACAAGCAACATAAGTTTAAAATAAATCAACATATTCCCATTCTTGAACTTGTTATTTGTTCTAAAGCAGGGTGTCCAAACTCAGTCTTAGAATGCCGGTGTCCTGCAGAGTTTAGCTCCAAATTGTCTCAAAATACTTGCCTGAAAGTTTCTAGTATGCTTAGATTAGTTGTTTCAGGTGTGTTTGATTAGGGTTGGAGCTGAACTCTGCAGGACACCAGCCCTCCAGGACCACGTTCTAAAGAAACCATAGTACAATATAACCCTCCCAAGCAAGGCTGTGTAGCATATAAACACCTTCAGGTCTGTGTGTCTGTGTGTGGCAGCGCATGCATTTGTTTGCTGTTTGCCTTAGGCCATATAATATAAGTGATATATACTATATAATATATACATCCCCCGGGGATGGGGATATAGACAGTGTTACAGTGTCACATTCGACACTATCGACCACAACATTCTTTTAAATAGACTAGAACACTTTGTTGGCATTAGTGGAAGTGCCTTGGCATGGTTCAAATCATACTTATCTGACCGCCATCAGTTCGTAGCAGTGAATGAAGAGGTATCATATCGATCACAAGTGCAGTATGGAGTACCTCAAGGCTCAGTACTAGGGCCATTACTTTTCACGCTTTACATGTTACCCTTGGGAAATATCATTAGGAAACACGGGGTTAGCTTTCACTGTTATGCTGATGATACTCAACTCTATATTTTTTCGCAGCCCGGTGAAACACCAAATTGAGAAACTAACGGAATGCATAGTCGATATAAAAAAACTGGATGACGAGTAACTTCTTACTGCTAAATTCTGAAAAAACAGAGGTGTTAATTATTGGACCTAAAAACCCCACAAGTAATAACCTAGAACACTATCTAACACTTGACGGCTGCTCTGTCAATTATTTTTCATCAGTTAGGAACCTAGGTGTGCTGTATGATAGCAATCTTTCATTTGAAAGCCATATCTCTAGCATATAAATTGCGACCTATGCTCTCAACGTCAAATGCAGAAATGCTAATTCATGTGTTTAGGACCTCAAGGTTAGACTATTGTAATGCTTTACTGGGTGGTTGTTCTGCACGCTTGATCAACAAACTACAGATGGTCCAAAATGCAGCAATTAGAGTCCTTACTAGAATCAGGAAGTATGACCACATTACCCCAGTTCTGTCAACACTGCATTGGCTCCCTATTAAACATTGTATAGATTTTAAAGTCTTGTTGATTACTTATAAAGCCCTAAATGGCTTAGCTCCTCAGTACTCGAGCAAGCTCTTATCACATTATAGTCCTTCGCGTCCACTGCGTTCTCAAAAATCTGGCCTTTGATGATACCTAGAATATCAAAATCGGCTACGGGCAGCAGATCTTTTTCCTATTTAGCGCCCAAACTCTGGAACAATCTACCTAACACTGTTCGGGAGGCAGACACACTCTGTCGGTTTAAATCTAGATTAAAGACCCATCTCTTCAACCTGGCGTACACATAATCACACAAATACGCTTCTATTATTCAAATCCGTTAAAGGTTTGTTAGGCTGCATTAATTAGATCAACCGGAACTGGGAACACTTCCCATAACACACAATGTACTCGTTACATTGTGAGAAGATAGGCATCTACGCTATTATTTGTCTGTTTCTTTCTTATTCTGTTTCTCAGACCGTGTCCGGATCAGATGGTAGATCGGCGCCGGGAGATGATGTCTGCAGCCCTGATTGTCGGCGGAGGCCGGGACACCTGGATGAGCACCGGGGACATATCCCCAGTGAAGACCTCAACTAAAAATACAATAAAACTTAAAATAAAACAAACTAATTTAAAATATGATAAAATAACTAACTACATAATACTATTAGTGTTAGAAATTGCAAATAGAAATATAATACATTTATACATTTAAAATTTTAATTAAAACAATAAGTAAACAATTGAGCTTGGTTTCTCCCAAGGTTTTTTCTCCATTCTGTCACAGAGGGAGTTTTGGTTCCTTGCCACTGTTGCCTTTGACTTGCTAAGTTGTGGAGACTTAATTTCAAGTGATTATCGTCAATTTGATTTCACAGATACTATTTAAACAAAAATAAGCTAGACGATGACATCTCTGAATTCAATAATGAAATTCCTTTAACTGAAAATTGAGTGTTTAATCTGAAGTTGGGTTCTGATGTCAACCCGATTATCATTTTCAACCAAAATACAACGTCTGTCCGACTTTGGAGATTGATGTCAATCTGATGTTGGGTTCTGATGTCAACACGATTTTCATTTTCAACCAAAATACAATGTCTGTCCGACGTTGGAGATAGACTTCAATCTAACGTTGGGTTCTGATGTCAACACGATTTTCATTTTCAACCAAAATACAATGTCTGTCCGACGTTGGAGATTGATGTCAATGTGATGTTGGATTCTGACATTAATATGATGTTGGGTTCTGTCGTCAACCCGATTTTCATTTTAAACTAAAATACAACGTCTCTCTGACGTTGGGGTCCAACGTCAATCTGACGTTATATTGACGTCCGGTGCCTGCTGGGAAGTCAAGTAGTGTCGAAAGAGATGAGTTTTCAGTTGTTGCTTGAAAATTGACGGATCCAGCATCCCGGATCATTTGTAGAGGTTTGATTGTGTTTGATGGAAGTACAGCCAGAAGAGCATTGCAGTAGTTCAGCCTAGAAATGACAAGGGCCTGGTCAAGAAGTTGTGCAGCATGCTCTGTCGGAAAGTGCCTGATCTTTCTGATGTTGTGTACTGCAAACCTGCAAGATCAAGCAGTCTTCGCAATGTGCTCTTTGAAGGTCAGCTGGTCATCAAAGATTACACCAAGATTTTTGACTGAAATTTATGGTGTAATTGTTGATGAACCTAACTGAATCGTGAAGTCATGCTGTAGAGTTGGAGTGGCAGGGAAGACAAGAAGCTCAGTCTTTGCCAGGTTGAGCTGTAGGTGATGTTATTTCATCCATGCCGAGATGTCTGTCAGGTAGCCTGAGATCCGTGCAGCTACCGTTGGATCATCTGGTTAAAAAGAGAGATAGAGCGGTGTGTCATCAGCGTAGCAGTGGTAGTAGAAGTCATGTGCCTGCATGATGGGACCCAGTGATGTAGTGTATGTGGAGAAGCCAAGCCAATGAGGAGGTCCAAGAACCGATCCCTGGGGAACCCCAGAAACCAATTGATGTGCTTTGGATACCTCCCTACCGAATGCCACTCTACTCTATTTTTTGACATGAAAAAAAGGAATATCAGCCAAAAACTTAGGCATCATGAATTGGCCTTCGGCTGCCCTGATTTCTAAATATCACCTTCTTCCATTGCTCCGTGGTTCAGTACTGATGCTCACGTGCCCACTGTTGACACTATCTGTGGTTGGACAGGTGTCAGCATAGGCACCCTGACTGGTCTGCAGCTATGCAAAGAAACAGCAACAAACTGCGATGCGCTGTGTATTCTGACACTTTGCCATCAGAACCAGCATTCATTTCTTGAGCAATTTCAGCTACAGTAGCTCGTCTGTTGGATCGGACCCATGACCCAGTCTATAGTTCACCACTGTTCCTTCCTTTGATCCCTTTTGATAGATACTGAGCACGACCAGGAAAACCCCACAAGAGCTGAGTTTTGGAGATGCTCTGACCCAGTCGTATTGCCGTCACAATTTGGCCCTTGTCAAACTGTCAGTGATTATAATGTTATGCCTGATCAGTGTATATGAATGCATGGGTCAGTGCTCAACATTACCCATTGACGTTTGGTCTTCATATTTTCAGTAAAATGTGTAGGTTAGTCTGGAATTGGTTTGGAAAGTGAATAATGCACATAAAAAAAAACTTAAAAGCAATGTTCTAAATGTGGAAATGTGGACAATGCAAATAGATCTCTTATCAGATGGGCCATACCATGGCCACCTCTGACAGCATCTGCCAATCAGAATTCTGAATCTGAAAGACTCCACCTCGCAAACCCCTCATTCTCAGGAAATATTGAAAAGGTTCTCTTCAAGACAAAGAAGTTGTTCTAAGTGGTGTGATCTACTGCTGTGCTAAGTGCTAAGTAAAATGTGGTAAACCAAGTGCTAAGCTGCTAAGCTAAGTTGTTCTAAGGAGAAAAAAGGAAGTTCTGCAAGAAGTGAATTCGGGAGATGAGACCACAGATCCCCTCGACAGAGCAGATAGTAGCACCACAGTAGCAGAGCAGGAAGCCAAGGCGGAGCTGAAGACCACCAGGGAAGAGCAGGCAGAGCTGAAGACCACCAGAGCAGAGCTCAGAGATGGCCTCCATGACAAGCATGAGAGTTCAAGAACAACCTTCTTGGCCATTACAGGACAGACGAAAATCTCAGAGACAGCCTCCTTGGCCGTGATAAGGAAGATTGTGGGTTCAGGGACAGCCTCTTTAGTCATGGCATTTAGACTGGCAGAGGGTCTACATGTGACCACTGTGGTTCAAACAGGACAGGCAAGAAACTCACAGGTTGGTGCCCACACAGTACTGAGCTCTAGGGCTTTTGCAGGCTTTGGAACAGACTCCTGGACTTGAGCAGGCTCCAAATCAGACTCATTGACTTGAGCAGGCTCTGAGAAGACTCAAGGACTGGAGCAGGCTCCGGAAAGGGTTCATGGAGTGTAGCATGCTCTGGAGTGGACTCATGGACAGGAGAGCAGAGTGTAGCCCAAACACCCAATATGGCAGCTGTGATCACAGAAAGTGCGGACGACAGTGAAAGAAACTCAAGAATTTCAGACGTGGATTTGGGACCTCTCGACAACATTGGCTCACTGCTTGCGCTGAACAAAATGGTGGATCCATGACATTGGCAATTAGTCTCATCGGTATCTCAGGAAAACAGAGCAATTCAGGCTAGCAGGCTCAAAATACAAGATCGTGAAACAAGCCCAAACCATGAAACAAGACTCAAGATTGCAGTGTGACACTATGTTAAGGCTTCACAGTCAACAGCAGAAGCAAACAGGCGTATATAGGCAGAAGTAACCAGATAATTAGGAACAGGTGTGTTCAATCAGATACTCAGCCTAATTAACACAGGTGGTACACAATATAGGTAATCAACCCTTGGACATAAATACAGCTGTCTTACCTCCATCTAGTTGACGGTTAAGCAGCATTCGGTGGCACCATTTGCCATCGCATCACAGACCCAACATTTCCGTCCAAACAACGAGACCCATGCTGGGGATTTTTCGTAGCCTCCGGTCAATCTGCCGGCCCCAGGATCGTCTACTTTTATTTTTATTTATTTTTACCAGACATGGCCGCCGAGCTCCAGGCTTCGTCACGACCGCTGACTTTCGCTCAACCAGTCACACGCTCTCCTCCGCCGGCCGGAGGTCGCAGCAGCAGGCCTTCAACGAGCCTGGGCCACGCCCCAGTTTTCACCACAGCAAAGCACCACTCGCTTCCCGCTTCGGCTCCTCAGCCTTCACCGTGGCTCTCCCAGCTGCAGCGCAAGTATGCAGCCGGGCCTCTAGCTTCTAGTTTCAGATGTTAACGCGAGGCGGCCTCCGTTAGCATGCAACCACCAATGTTGCCAATAATTCTCAGGGAAGGTCCAAAGGCAGGTATGTGTTGATAAAAGTCGTTAAAAGACCTCGCAAAGACATCGGATGTTAATGCCACCACGTAACCACGACACCATGCCCAGAATACACACCGGCTTAAACCCCGTATTTTTACCAGCATTCAATTGGCATAAAATTCCTTAGATAAGTGGATGAGACAAATGCGTTTTGCAAATATACTCTTGATCACCGCGGACCAACAGTAAATATGAACGTGCACGAGTTATTCTCATTTGACCCGTGTTATATTAATGTTTTTTGATCTAAATCATAGAGACGCTGACATTGATTTGCATATGCATTTCAGAAGGCTAAATAGATCCCCTTCACAACAGATTTAGTTCCCAAACAACTGTCAGTTTTGACCTAAATATGATTTTCAGTTACACAATTAATCCAAAATTCGACAGTAATAAATTATCTTGCAGCATCAGTTGCGCAGGCACCTCCAAGATCTCACAGTTCTCTCTTGTGTATTTCAGATCACTGGAGACATCACTCTAAATCGATCATTTGAATCAGTGAGTTGTCAACTCGAGAACAGCTGCTATCGGATCATTTCAACTTGCGAAGGAAGCGTTGGAGCAATTTGCGAACCAATTGTACAGGTTCATTAAAAAAAAAAAAAACCTTGTTCATAAATCAGACACCGCTCCCGCGTCCCAGAGAACATTATAAGGAGTAACGGTACGTTTCACGATACGTAGCGAAGCAAAAAGTACAATCTTTGGAACACAGTAAATTTTCTAAATAAACGACTCCAGAAGTACAGATATTCGAAAAATGTATTTTAGTACGGTAGCGAACTAAAGCTACTTTGTTACTGACCAACACCGGCCTTGTTAAATGTCACAACCATTTTTCCATGGCCTACAGCTGCAGGCGCAGCTCGAAGCTGTCTCCGCTTGCAACACAGCCCCACACATCTCAGTCTTTTTCCTTCTGCTATGAATAACCCTCTTTTTCCTTTACAGTGGCTTCCAGCTACCGTAGCAGGCACTAGCAAGCAAGCGCAACGCTGCATTCGCTCTCAACACAGACCCACACATCTCTTTTCTCGTTCTGCTTTCTCTCTTGCGCTTTGTGGCGAGGGGGGCGTGGTTCAGCGAAGTCTGCAGCGAAGAGAGAGACGGACGGTAGGGTTTCGCCAACCCCATGGCACGCCACCATCTGGTCCTCTGCGAGTTGGATGGCCAGATCCAGCGACGCCGGGCGGTGGCACTGGACCCACTGCGCGGTCCTCCTAGGGAGCCGCGCAATAAACTGCTCCAGCACCACCTGGTCGATGATATAATCGACGCCGCCTTCCCCGGCCAACAGCCATCTGCGGCAGGCGTCCCGGAGCTGGTGAGCCATCACGAAGGGCCGGCCGTTCTCCCCCAGCTCCAGCGACCGGAAGCGCTGGCGGTGCTGCTCGGGGCTCCGGCCGACCCGCTGGAGGATGGCTCGTTTCAGGTCTTCGTAGACCAGGAGGTTCTGGACTGGCAGCTGCTGCGCCGCCAACTGCGCCTCCCCGGTTAGCAGGGGGATGAGGCGCACTGGCCAGTCCGTTTGGGGCCACCCACATGCCGCCGCGGTCTTTTCGAAGAGGTCGAGGAACGCCTCCGGGTCATCCTGCGGCCCCATCTTCTGTACCGGCATGTGGGTGGGCGGGGCCGGGGTTGTTGAACTCTCCCCAGCCCGAACCTCCCGGTCCATCCAGCTCCGGAGCAGCTCGCGGTCCTCCCGCTGGTTCTGGACGAGGGCACAGAATCTTCTCTCCTGGTCTGCCCTCATGTCCATCAGCGCCTTGTGGTGTTCCTGGTGGAGTCCCGCGAGCGATTGGATAACCTCCGCAAACGGCGATCCCGTTGGTGAGGACATGATGGCAGCGGCGTTCCGGCTTCCTTCCCCGGGTTTCGGCAACCAGTGTAACAATGTTCGTAAAGAAGGAAGGAAGCGGACAGGGTTGGCTTGGGAAGACTCGGGTGAAATTTATTCAGATAAACTTAAACAGCTGCGCACTCTGCGCGCTCTAAAGACATCAACTCTCTCTGTTGTCTCCGCGATCACTCTCAGCATTCGTTTCGGCTGTCTCCCGTTCACAGACCGTGCGCCCGAGTCTTCACTCCGTCTCTCTCCTCGAGTTCTCACTCCACGGTGGCTTTATTGGGTCTCTCCACGCCAATTACTGCAATCAGACACAGGTGTTCCTCATTTTGCACTTGACCCACTTACTTACCGCTGTCTCCTGAGTCTTTCTCCCGCTGCAGACTTCGCTGAACCACGCCCCCCTCGCCACATGCTTCTATCAATTTCCCACTCCAAGATCCAGAGGCCGTCGTTCAGCGTGATACTGCCTCCGCCCTCTACTTTATTTAACATCACCTTATTCTCTTTTACAGCAACATCACTGCTTGACCCACCAAATGCTGTTGCCTAGGTGTCACCGCTAGGGGCATACAACATCCGAGCACCGATCCGGCAGGTGCAGACATAGACTCCTACCCCTCATCTAAGGCCGTCACCAAGGACCAATTGGGTAATGGATGTATTGCAGGCCATCATAATCGTTTAAAATATGAAAAGTAACACATGGTAAAAAAAATCTTGCAATGCAAGCAAATAGCAGATGATAAAAGGAACAGAGAAACATAACAAACAAGAGTGCTTTCAGTATTTAAGATCATCCGAACGCTTTCCATCCAAGAACCGTGAGTGATTTTTCTCCATCTTTACCGTCATTTTTAACATGACACCATAGACAGTGGGAGATCTATTAAGCCGCATCTACGCACGGATCTCTGTTGAAATGGAAGTTACGTGATTATCACGTCCATATTTAATCCGTTAAGACGTAACTGCCCGTGTTTACATTAATTTTGCGTCATAAAACCATTTTGAGACGCAAGAACATTAAACCCCTTGCACGGAATCGCGCCAGCCGCATGCGCGAGCAGTCTACACAATCAAGCGCGCAGCAGCATTTTAAATAAGAGCAGCCTTCCGTTAGTAAGGTTCATATCTTGCATGTATAATTCCACCGCATTCCAAACCACAGGCATTATGACTCCGCAGAGCATTTGTAAGGAAAACACAGACTGGCGAGACCGCACACTTCAAGCGTACATCAAACAAATGCATGTCTCTCTCAGCGCTCCTGCGCAATGAAGCCAGCGAATCTCCTTGTTACTTGCTCCAACCTTTTCAAACCTTATGAAAGATTATTTTACAGAAGGTTCAAGGGGCGCATGCACGTGAGGAATTGGAAGCAAGCAGCATATGGGTGTTTCTAAAGCAACTCTGCATCATCGCTCATCCGGTTAAAATCTAATTCTCAGAATCGTTTGAGAGAGAATCGCAACGTATTGCCAATTCAATGTCCACTTAATCTCTAACCCTTGGCCATCTCTCCATGACAGAAACGCTGCAACAATCGCAAATAATTGAATATGGACGTCAAGTTGCCATTTACCAAATTCTCCATCGAGTTCAGCCGTTTCCTGAAATAACCTGTGCAGCTTTTTCCTATAAGCGGCGCAAATTAAACGAGGGTTCATGACCAGATCTTTCGCTGACCGCCATTTCAGCACTAGCCATCAGAGTGGCTACCAGGACATTGTGAGGTAAGAAAACCTTTGTAATCTATTGTCAGCTCCGCATAACTCCCGTTCAAGCATAAACACCTTGATTCCTTTGACTGTTCTCTCCTAATATTAGAACATTGACCATGCAATCCATGAAATCGTGGGCCTTAGCACCTGGCTGGCAAAGTCGACACCACCTCAGATTCCAAGCCATGCCATCCATTCAAATTCACGGCACTTATTTGGGATACGCCAGCACAGGGAATTCCATTCAGCCCAAGATTTCAAGACTGATCAGGAACCGCTACTAGATTCGTTTTACAAGCAAACCTCATAGCTTCTACCCTATTAGAGCCTATCATTCGGAGTATTGAACTCCGTCAGATGCTGCCGGCGGAGCAAACGTTTCCCTGTCGGCTATCGGCGAGGCTCACCATCTGACGCTGCAGGTAACGAACTCAATCACATGCACGAGAGCTTCCTGGTCGAGCAACCTCGAGCTCCGTCCGACTATCAACGAACTTACGTGTTCAATGCCGCAAGGGCTGAACCCCCGTCAGATGCCGCGTAAGCCTTCCCGGTTGAGTGAATACGTCGAACAAACGCCTTAAAATCGGTGCGAGCTTTCCTGGCTTCTACTTAACCTTTCTAACCCCACGCTTGGCGAGGCTCTCCCTTCTGACACATTGTCTAACTCTGGCCAGAGCCTCCCAGCAAAATACTTGCCTTTTCCACCCTACGGACGGAGAGTCTCACCCATCCAGGCTGCGAGCTTCCATCTCCAGTCAGGTGACGGCGAGTGCCTCCCGGCCACCCAACTTTACCTTTCCGTCTTCACCTGTCCGACAGCGAGTCTTAATCTCCCGTCGGACGCCGGCGAGAGCCTCCCGGCCAGACAACTTTACCTTTTCAAACCTGTTGCTCAACGAGGCTCACCCGTCCGACACGGCGATCTCGAAACCAGTCGGACGTCGACAAGAGCCTCCCAGACAACAACCTCACTTTTTCTTGCTCGACGAGGCTTACCCGTCCGACACGGCGATCTCGAAACCAGTCGGACGTCGGCGAGAGCCTACCGGTCAGTCAAACTTATCTTTTACATTCTGCTGCTGGCAAAAGCCTACCCAACCACGCTGCCGGTTGACTGCGAGGCTTTCCGACCACTTAACTTTACCCTTCCGTCTAAAACCTGTCCACTCGGTGAGCCCCGATATCCCGACGGATGCCGGCGAGAGCACTCCCGGCCAGACAACCTTCTCTTTTCAAGTCTACACTCGCCGAGGCTAACCGTCCGACACGGCGATCCCGAAACCAGTCGGACGAGAGCTTCCCAGCTGGGATCTTTGAGCATTCACAATATCCCCTGCCGTAGAAAAAACACGTTCACTGGGAACAGAAATTGCTGGAATTGTTAGGTAAGCCTTCGAAAGAGAGGAAAGGAGTGGGTACATTTGAGCATGTTCTTTCCACCATTTTAGTGGACAGCTAGTGAGGGGAATTGAAGTGTCCTTTTTGTACATGTCAATCTCCACTTCTATCTTACATTTGGACTGAGTGACTGTTGATTTAGCAAAAGTTGCACCAAGGAGATCTTCCAGTGCTGTCTTTTTGCAAGGTGGTGGCTGTTCTTGCTCAACTCTCTGTGTTGTCTCTCTCTTCTCTGCTGCATCAGTGGGATCTCCATCACTGGCACCTCCCTCCCTCTTTTCTGCTTGCTCCACAGTGCCAGCCTTAAAAAAATATTAAAACAAACTATTAAGAACTGGGGAGGTATAGTATAGTTGCAGTTACACACTTGCAAGCAAGCACGCACACACACATATCACAAAGTACACAAACATGCAAATGCATTTACACAGATTCTCAAATAATTAGTAATGCAAAAAAGACATACCTGCTGTAACTGGTTTGATTTGTCCATCAACCGCTAGAAAACTTCTTCGCGTTGTTCAGGGAGTAGGTGGGGCAACGATCGAAATCTGGGGTCCAGTGCAGTACTTTCTTGCAGATAATCCTGAACTGCTGTGTATCTGCCTGAGAGGTTTTGCAGGATGGCTGCTTTCATGTTAGCTATAGTTGTGGAGTCTTTCTCGTCCAGTGTCATGCTCTGCTCGATCATGGATTTCAAGGGCAGAATGAGTGACAGGGTGGCGCTCTTTTCATCAGATAGGACAGTGGTGGCTTTTTTAGAGGTTTAAGAAGGTTTACTATTTCTTCTGCATCGGTGATGTCATTGCTATCCATAGTATCAAGTTGACGGGCATTTTTGCGCACCTCTGTGCTCAAAAGAGCTGCCGTTATAGCCGCTTGTTGCTCAAGGTAGCGTTCCAGCATATCCATGGAGCTGTTCCACCGGGTTACCACATCCATGATAAGCTTATGTGATGCGATCTCAAGCATCTTTTGCTTTTCCGTGAGAACAGCTGTTGCTGTGGCACTGCGGTGAAAGAAAGCCATGACTTTTTCCTCACGCGACCAAGCAAGCGACTGATGCGAGAAACATTTAAACCTGCTTGAGACGCAAGATTCAATGTGTGCGCGAAACACTTAATATTCGGTGACAACCCGGCTTCTCTCACTGCCACCTCCATGTTGCGTGCGTTATCAGTAACAACAGCAGTACTATGAGGCGCCTTTTCAAGCTCCCACTCTTGTATAGACGTTTTAAAACTTCGGCTATGTTAGTTCCGGTGTGTGACTCAAAAAGCGGGCGAGTCTGAAGCACGAAATTTTTTTTTCATTTCCCACTCCGTGGTAATAACATGCGCCGTGACTGTAATATAGCTCTGACAAGCCCGCGAAGTCCACCCATCCATTGTTATTGCCACATTCTCTGCTTTTTTCAGACCGTCGAGCACCTTTGTTTTAGCTTCGCAGTACAGGGCTGGAACTACCTCTTGACTGATGTGCGGGCGTGACGGCATATGGTACCTGGGCTCCAGTACCCAAACCAATTCATGAAATCCAACATTGTCGACCACAGAAAATGGTCTCATGTCTTTTGAAATAAAAACTCAGATGCACCTGTTTATTTCTTGAGCTTTCGCACTTGACTGAGACATGTTGCAGCAAAACTGCGTTGTGTAGATGTTTGGCTTTCTTTCACCCTTTTTGTCGCAGGAGTTTGCCGAAGTTTGTTGTTGTGATGCCGTCTTAAATCATATTCGAAGTGTTTGATGTCGTGTATGGCAGCATTGTTTTACAGTTTTTACAAACAGTTTGTGTTTTGTCTGTAATTTTTTTACCATCGTCCTGTCGCGTGACCGGTAAACCAAAATGCTGCCAGATGTCGGATTTATAAGACGACAGGGCATCTTCAATTTCAGTTTCCCCCGAATTCATGTTTCTCTACTGATGTTCAGTTCAAGCGATTTCTGCAACTGCGATGAAAGCACACGCGACGCTGTTGCAGAGAGAGTTGGTCACATCGGCAGCTCAACCAATAGGATTAGACTGTCGTCATATCGTAAAAGTATCGCCACCACTCTACGATGCATATCGTAAAATTTTTGCATATTGAAATATCGTACTGCGATATATCGTTACACCCCTAATTATATGTTAACCTTACAAGCGGAAAAGCTTCCATGACTGTCTTATGAAAACGGAGGTTTGACTCAGCTAGTGAGACCTGTGTTCGTTGGAGCAAATCGATTGCCTCAGCTTCGGATGGTACAGATACCATGCCATTATCAACGTAGAAATGTCTTTACACAAACTTGACGGTTTAAGCATAAGCTAATCCCAGAGTTCATGTAATTTGGTGTGGTCTTTAGTTGAAAACCTAGGAAAACTTTCCAATCGCTGAAAAAATGACCTTTTGGTGATTTCTGGTGCAGCATAGCACTCACGTAGTCTTTCCCATGCTTTGTGTAAAGCAAGAATGGGGTTACTGACATGCACTGAGCGGATCCGTTTGACCATTTCACCAGATTCCTTTCCCAGTCATTTCGTCATGAGGTCCAATTCCTGGGTTGCTGTGAGGTGAACTTCACAAGCTGCACTGGTGAAAGAGGAATATCATGATCTATAATTTTAAGGCTTATCTTCAAATTGGTACAATATTGAACTGACGAGGTCTCGCTGGGCTAAATACTGTGCCAAAGGCTCTGCCTGAGGTGGCATACTAGCTGGAGGATTGTATTGAGCAATGTCAGGCTTAGCAGGTGCATTCATCATGGGGCTGGTCTTAAGACAGATTCGTAGTAAGGTAGATAATTTACTGTCACTCTTCCTCATTAACATTTGCGCTGAAAACTGTAATAAAACAATACAACAATATTCAGTGTCCATGTCTTGACTAACATTGCATTATTAATGACTAACAAAAACAAACTACTGTTCTCCTTGTAGTAGCAATTAAAATGGCCATTAGCATCACTGAAAGCTTGTACACAATGGTAAACAACTGTTTTTAGCAACTTATCAAACATCATCTGTTTAACAAAATCATCACTAATATATGATCTTTTACATGTCTAATGTCATATCAATGAACTTACAGCATTGCCTCTGTGATGCTTTTTAGTGGAGCAAAGGTGCTTGAGATCGTTTCCTGACCATTTGGGCTTGGGACAGCTGTGCTTTTTGTCTCTATGATAATGGTAAGATCAATGAGTCAGACTACTGAGAGATTCAACCTTTGTCCTGGCCAGACGTGGATTCGTTAGGTTTATTGGACCACGGGAAGCTTCCCGTAACGAACTAACGCCTCCCTCAGATGTTTGCTTTCTTTGATGTTTTTGTCTCAACCTCCAAAAAGTCCCTCCTCCAATTCTGCCTATAAAGATACCCTGTAAAAATGACTTAAGATGAGATTTTCGATGACTGCAGCTACCATCAACATGTCATAGAATAAAGAAATTCTGCTGACAATCCAATCCGAAGTCTCCTGGTCTTCTCTTCTGAGTTTTCTACTTTAGAAGAACAGAGTTTTCAACAGGATGCAATGGAATAATAGATAGAGCTCACTATGTCTGACATTATTTTCATGCAGAATTGGGAGCACCAACAGGAAATGACTAAACAGGAAGTGATGTCATCACATGAAACAAATAATATATTTATTTTTTTTACAAATGAGGTAGATAAAAGAAAAGTAATTATGAACTTCACATTATCTCTTGAGAATATGTACCAAAAAATATTTAAAGGAAATATTTGAAAGTACATTTTTAAAAGGGCAACAAAGATATGCTGCAGGAAAAAGCATGTTCAAACAGCACAGTGAACAAGTAATTGCTACATGACTTTGCACGTGGAAGTGGTTGAACACATTCAACAATAAGATGCTTAGAATGTTCACCAGCTGCTTTAATTGGTTTCAAAGGGAAAGGTTTCAAAACATTATTCGGCTTATTAGGCTTACTAGATCAGTCTTACGTGTGCCCTGATGACCTGATTAATCGTGTGCAATTTCAATCATCAAAAGTTGAAACTTAACAGGAACCACCATCTGGAAAACAGGATCCACGACAAAATAATCTGAGTGAGGAAAGCAATTAATCATAAACACCCCATCGCTAACAAAATATCCACAAGCAAGAATAGCCACTTCTGCTGGCGTGACAGCACTCTGGAAGAGCTCATCCTAAGATAAATCAACAAAGCTGACAAATTAGGCACAATCAAATTAGTACAAACTGAATCTCCGTCTGATCACTCAGTTAATCATTATTTCATTGTTTCATTGCACTAGTCACTACATATTAACCTAATGAACTCTGTTCTGTTTTGTTTTTTATTATTGGCGGTAACTGTCACCTATATAATATATACTATACTGTCACTATACAAACTCACCTACTAGTCAATTTTCTAAAATAATATGAACTCCCTCAATTGGCAAGGCTGGTCATAATCCCACTTAGGCATGGGATAATAACCAGTTTCAAGGTATACCATGGTTTGGAAAAGTCACGGTTTCAAAACCACAAAAATGTCCGTTATACCGTTTCTGCAGTATGCACAGTTTTTTACGTGTAGTCAAAGACGGAAAGTGCAGGATTTCCTCAGTTGTGTGCAGTAAAGTGCGCACGAGTCACACGGTCCCTCCCCCTCCGGTTGGGTCAATCAGAGTCACCTGTGTGTATGATGATGGCCGAAGGAGATGAATCCCTTGAACCTTTTACCCGTAGAAAAACACGAAGTCTGCAGTATAGAAATCTTTCCGGTAACGTAGACTAATCATGTTCCATACACAACGATGTTCCGTACAGATGATTTTTAGCGCTGATCGCTAAATAAATACTTCCAGGTCGTACATCAACTTTGTATCTGTGTTATCTACATTTCTCCCTCCAAGACAGAGACTCACCCCATAATCAACATTTGATTATGTTTTGATTGAGCTGCAGGTTTAGGCTCACTTTAAGTGACTTCATTTATTTTCATTTATAAGGATTTTTTTACAGAAAATAATACATTTTCTGATTACTGTTGAGCTGCAGCTTGTAACAGTCTATACGTTACCTGATTTTTATTATGGTATATTTCACTGGTTATTGCTTATAAAGAGGTATCTGGTTTAAGGGTAATACCACTATGAGCCACTTGAGGGCACTAGTGCGTAGTGGCTACCGGATATAAGCCTGGTTACCCACGAGCAAGAGTGTTCGTTTGGTAGAGGGAAACCTCATGGTTGACCTCATGCTACTTGCCTACATTTTAAGTCCTGTTTGAGAACTCAGAGAGTTTACGCCAAACGTGAGTATTGGCTTACCTTAATAATGACTTTGGGTATTTGTTTGCATAATGACTGATGTTAGCTATACTACTTTCTTTTGTAGAAAGGACTTGTCATATCTTGTATCGGCCCCGTGTATCACTGTTCAACTATACTTTGCCTGTTGTTCACTTCATCGTGTTCATTGTGAGCATCGTTGGATTATATCATTGCATCGCTCTCAAAGAACCTTGTGGACTCATCTCATCACTTCAGTTCATCTAAAGGCTGGACATTGCTGATAAATTCCAATTATTATATTGTCTCAGTACACAGAGGCAAAGACTGCTTGTTTATTCATAGTCTTTATTTTTTTGAGGATTATTATATAAACGTGCACTTGTGGGAATAAAATAAGAACAAAAAGGAATTTTTGTTTGATGAAGTGACTATCTTTCAGTACCGATCAAATTTCTGTTGAACCCCCTCAGAGTAACATTTTAAAGAGAAAGGAGGTGTTACAAGCTTTAGACTCACTTAAAGTGACTGCACTTAATTTAATTAAGAATAATTAAATTTATTTTAATTTGTTTACTGTTCCAAAATGTTCTATATGTTTCCTAAAAATAAAATATATTGTGTTCAGTGGGAAAAAAAGTTGGTGTTTTCTACCAAAATATTTAAAAATAACATATTTTAGACCTGTAATCGCAATACCGTGATAGCGTGAAACCGTGGTATTTTTATCTAAGGTTATCATACCGTGAAAATCTCATACCGGCCTATGCCTATTACCTCATGAAGGGGCACAGATATAATATTCAGTCCTATTCCCCAAATGAACACACTCTCGTGGTATGTTACTGTAAGGAAAATGGTAGAATAGACTACAAAATAAACTAATCCATTGCTTCAGTACCACGCAAGATTTTAACAGGGACTTCTTCCTTCTCTCCTACCAAAGATACACAACCTTCTGTAATAAGGTAAGAACAAAAAAAAATCAACATCTGTATTTTTTTCTTTTAACCATTTATCTAATTTCAGACTGGGGCCACAGGACCAGCAGACTTAACAGGTGAGCGTCCTACAGTTCGTTTGGAATTATTCATAAGGACAGGACAATCCTTATTTCCTTATCCTTATTAAGACACATCAACAAAAGTGGTTCTGGGCGTTAATACAACATCATTGGCAAACACTGCTGCTTCCTCCGGAGTTTTAACATTATACTCATTGATGTATGTAGATACATGACTGGAGACTGAGTTTTTAAATTATTCCAGCACCATCAAATGACTTTAATCTTCCAGTATTAAATCTCCCTATCTTCTTAATGTCTAAAGCTGTACACCAACTATTAAAGTTTCTTCTCAAATTTCAATTTTCTGCACTTTGTTCACCTGTTGTATCATTAATTATCTCATTAGCTCCTATGTGTATATATTGCCTTTCAGTTTTATTTTGTCATTGTATGGTGTCGTCTGCATCCATGGAAGATTTTGTTTGCTTGTCTTCTGTATGTGGATCTACACGTGTGAGTATTATTTAAGACTGTTTTGAATATTCTTCATCACCTCAACACCGCCACATGAGCACAGTCATCCGGGGAGGCACCTTGAGGGAGCTTTGTTGAGTGGATGCAGATTTCCGTTAGATCATCATTCACCATAAAGGACACTGCTAGCCCGGCTCCCAATCCAGTGCTCAGCTAGGACCACCCAGCCCACATAGATAGACAGGCTGAGCCCACCGCAGGCAGCAATAAGGACTCTGCTTTGACGTTAGAGCCCGCACCTCTGAGAGCGAGCGAGGATCACATCGCCGTAGAAAGCACCTGACCGGGTGTTTAAGCTGGGCATGTCATCAATTGCAGAGTGAGTGTTTGTGGAATTTTAGGGTTTGGAAGTGAGCCCTGCCCACCCTTGAGACTTGGATGAGTTGTTGGATGATGCACTTTTAAACTTTGTGTTATGAGAGGATATTATTCTGCTTACTTTTGCCTGAACCAGTCTGCCGGATACCTGCCCCGAACAGCCTCCCTCTCCAGACTGATATTATGAACATTTATTTTTATTGGTTTCTGTTTGGGTCTCCAGTCTCTTACCCAGTCCTCAGCCATCTGGGTCATCCTGTAATCACTGTCTCCCACCAGTCATTCAGTACCACATCTGCCTCTTCTCAGTGGCATGGCAATATCTGGGACCTGCTGGGAGCCTTCTCCTCCAGGGCAGGGCAAAAGGAGCCCAAGAATCTGCCTCCAACCTCGATGTATTACGATCTGCCTCGACCCATCGTCCGGGCTTCTGCACTCTTTCTACCCTCGACCTTAGCATGGACCATTGGCCATTCGGCATCGGCAAACTCGGCACGTTGGCTCCACCTGCGTCATGGACTATCGTGCCATACGCTGCTCTTCCACCCTCCACCTCTTTGACTTCAGCTAGCTCCACCCTCCTTCGGACTCCACTGTCACCCTCAGTTGCCCCAGATAAATTTCTGGCCTCCGGATTCCCACTCCGAAGTCGTGGACACCAGGATCTTCACCATCTCTCCACCACCTCTGCTCTTCAGCTGCGTGGTGGGCTCCATCCATGTCATCCTTGCCTCAGATCATCCCTATGGATATAGGGACATAGGCTCTTCTGGACCTAGTATTTATGAGCTCTCCTCCATGGCTACTCACTCCAGCAATGCTGCTATGGGGCACATCCCTGGCTGTGGTCTGAATAACCACCAGGAATCCCCTCTTCAATGTCATCCACTGGATTACTCCACCTTCATCACCACCCTGAACTTTTCAGTGTTGTCTCCTTCAGATCACCCATCCACAACGTGACTAATAAACACATGACTACGACAATATATGGTTTATCTGAGTTCTTCTTTTATAATTTTCATAATAATAAAGAATATTAATAAAGCAATGCTAAGTGAGTTTGAAGTAAAACATGATATTAAATGTGGTATTTTGTTAGACAAGTGGTTCATAAATGCTTCTCATGTTTGGAAAGATGTTTGACGCATGTGCATTTCAAATGCACGTTATAGACCCAGAATAAGCTTTATTGCCAGTTTTGTTTACACATACAAGGAATTTGTTTTTGTGACAGAAGCTTCCACAGTGCAACAGAATGACGGTGACAAGAAAAAAAAAAAAAGATAAAAGAATAAAAAGTAGAATACATAAATAAGTAATAACAATATACAATTTGACTATTGTATGCACAGGTATATTACAACAGACCATTTTGTATGTACAGGTATATTATGTGCAAATTCGAAATGTAAATAAGCATGTGTATTAAATGTATAAATAGTGTTGAGTGTTCCACATTTACTTTGAAGTCATTAGATGGATTGCCTGAGGGAAGAACATTCTGGTGCTCAGTGCTCTGTAGCGCCGACCAGATGGGGTAGTGTGCTGGATGTGAGGGGTCCAGAGTGATTTTAACAGCCTTTTTGCTCACTCGGCATGAGTACAGTTCTTCAAGAGTGCGGAGGGGTGTACCAGTGATTTGTTCCGCAGTCCGGACTATCCTCTGTAGTCTTCTGAGATCAGTTTTGGTAGCTAAGTTTAACCAGACACTTATGGAAGTTCAGAGGATGGATTAAATGACTCTGAATGATTAATAGTAGAACTATTGGAAGTGAAGAATTGTATAAACTGGTTAAATCATATAAACCAACAACCTGTATGTTAGACCCTGTTCTATCTAAGCTCCTAAAAGAGGTACTTCCAGAAGTATTAACTCATCATTGTCATTAGGATATGTTGCAAAAACCTTCAAACTGGCTGTTATTAAGCCTCCCTTTGTCACGGTGAGAGGGATCACCGTTAATCAGAAACTGGGTCCAAATGCAGGAAAAAGGCTTTAATAAATAACAAAAGGCCAACACAGCCAAAAACAAAACAGTAGGAAACTGGGATACATAAAACAGCAGCACAGTGCATGTATCCCCAGCGCTGATCACAGAGACAAACAAATTCACATCTGCAATTTAGCCAGGCAGAGGGACGGGAGGAGAAGTATAAATAGTCCAAGATGGTGGAGAACAGCTGAGGAGTGTGATGAGAGGCAGGTGTGTGTAGTTAAGGGAAATTAGTCCAGGAGAAAGAGAGATGGCGACCTCTGGTGGTGAGAGGGAGGAGAGCCAGGCCTGGACTCATGACATGACCCCCCCTTAAAGGAACGGCTTCCAGACGTTCCCGAGTGTCCAAAAAGGGGATCGGCAGGCGGGGTGGAGTAGGGGAAGGGATGGGAGGGCCAGGCCCATATAGAGGAAGAGGGCCTGGAGACAGAGGCAGCCACGGGTACCAGGGTGGGGCAGGCAGAGCAGGAGGCAATTGGGCTGGCTCCGGGCCGGGCTGCGTGGGCTCCAGGAACGGGCAGGCTCTGGCGACTCCGTGGGCTCGGACCAGGCGCATGCGGCTCCCGGACGGGGCATAACGTGGGCTCGGACCGGGCGGGCTGCGTGGGCTCCAGGAGCGGAGCAGGCTCTGAAGCGGACTCCGTGGGCTCCCGGACCGAGCGGTGAGCTCCCGGACCGGGGCATGTCGTGGGCTCCCGGACGGGTGGGCTCCTGGAGCGGAGACACTGCGTGGGCTCCCGGGCAACGGAGCGACTGCGCGGCTCCCGGAACGGAGCGGAGCTCTGGAGCGGACTGCACGGGCTCCCGGAACGGAGCGGACTGTGTGGGCTCCCGGAACGGAGCGGGCTCTGGAGTGACTGCGTGGGCTCCCAGAACGGGGCTCTGAAGCGGACTCGTGGGCTCCCGAACGGAGCGGGCTCTGGAGCGGACTCGTCGGCTCCCGGAACGGAGCGGGTCTGGAGCAGACTGCGTCGGCCTCCGGAACGGAGCGGGCTCAGGCGGACTCTCTGGCTCATGGAACGAACGGGCTCTGGAGCGGACTCAACCCTGAAGGCGGAGCCGGTTAAATTCAGAGCCAGGTTGGTGTAATCCTCCAACAATGCCTCTGGAGCCCAGTATGGCATCATGGACTTAAAGGGGTCGGCCAGGCCTCCCCAGAAGATGATCATGAGGCAGGTTTTATCTGTAGCCGACTGGTGAGCCATTCCCAAGAAGTCCTCCGCGTAATCCTCGATGCTCCGGTCTCCTTGCCGGATAGAAAGGAACTTCCCTGCTGGACACATGTTTGCTGGCTAAATTCTGTCACGGCCGGTGAGAGGGATCACCGTTAATCAGAGTCTGGGTCCAAATGCAGGGAAAAAAGGCTTTAATAAATAACAAAAAGGCCAACACGGCCAAAAAACAAAACAAGTAGGAAACTGGGATACATAAAACGGCAGCACAGTGCATGTATCCCCAGCGTACTGATCACAGAGACAAACAAATTCACATCTGCAATTTAGCCAGGCAGAGGGACGGGAGTGAGGTGTATAAATAGTCCAAGATGATTGGAGAACAGCTGAGGAGTGTGATGAGAGGCAGGTGTGTGTAGTTAAGGGAAATTAGTCCAGGAGAAAGGGAGATGGCGACCTCTGGTGGTGAGAGGGAGGAGTGCCAGGCCTGGACTCACGACACTCTTTAAAAAACAAAATTTGACCCCAAATAATTAATTAATTACAGACCGATCTCGAATCTCCCTTTTCTGTCAAAGATATTAGAAAGGTATTATCATCCCAGCTATGTTCCTTCTTAGAGGAGAAGCGAATAGAAGCCCGAACATCTCGGCATGGATGAAAGAACACCATCTACAGCTCAACCTGGCTGAAAGACTGAGCTTCTTGTCTTCCCTGCAACTCAACTCTACAGCATGATTTCACGATTCAGTTAGGTTTATCAACAATTACCCATCAGCTTCGGGTCTGAAATCTTGGTGTAATTTTCGATGGCCAGCTGACCTTCAAAGAGCACATTGCAAAGACTGCTCGATCTTGCAGGTTTGCATTGCACAACATCAGAAAGATCAGGCCCTTTCTGACAGAGCATGCTGCACAACTTCTTGTCCAGGCCCTTGTCATTTCTAGACTGGACTACTGCAATGGTCTTCTAGCTGGACTTCCATTAAACACAATCAAACCTCTACAAATGATTCAGAATGCAGCGGCACGACTGGTCTTCAACGAGCATAAAGAGCCCATGTTACACCTCTCTTTGTGTCCTTGCACTGGCTACCAGTTGCAGCTCGCATCCAGTTCAAGACACTGATGCTTGCATATAGAACAACCACAGGCTCAGCACCCACCTACTTCCACTCACTATTACGAATTTACATCCCCTCCAGAAGTCTGAGATCTGCTAGTGACGCCTCGTGGTGTACCATCACAGAGAGCTCAAAATCACTCTCCAGAACATTCTCTTTCACCATTCCTGGCTGGTGGAATGATCTTCCCACCCCCATCTGCCCTGTCAATCTTCAAGCAGCAACTGAAAACTCATCTCTTTCAACTCTACTTGATTTCATCATAAAAAATTAAAAAACCTTTTCAAAATCATGATTACACAGGCCTGTAGTTTTTCTTTTTACACAGTTCAAAAAACAAGAAGTTAATTAAGAGACTTACGTTTTAGACACCATATTGCCTGTTTTTGCTATATTTCGACAACAAAAATAATTCCATACACAGTTTTGCGTCTCTGACTCTGAGCAATGACGTGTTTCATTCCTTGAATTAACCGTTTAAATGATTCTGTTCAATCGCAATGACTCTCTTATGAGTGACTTGCTGACACCTACTGGTGGTTCTAATTTAACATTTAAAGTATCTTTTTATTTATTTATTTTTTAATTTCAAATGACTATTTAACATTTGTGACTCTGGCATGGAGCAAAAAAACAGTCTTAAGTCGCTGGGGTATATTTGTAGCAATAGCCAACAATAGCCTACATTGTATGGGTCAAAATTATACATTTTTATTTTATGCCAAAAATCATTAGCATATTAAGTAAAGATCATGTTCCATTAATATATTTTGTAAATTTCCTACTATAAATATATCAAAACTAAGAGCTTAATTTGAACAACTTTAAAGGAGATTTTCTCAATATTTGGATTGTTTGCTCCCTCAGATTCCAGATTTTTAAATATTGTCCGATCATAACAAACCATACATCAATGGAAATATGATTTATTCAGCTTTCAGATGATGTATTAATCGCAATTTAGGAAAGTGGACCCTTATGGTTTTGTGGTTCAGGGTCACATTTTATGCCTTATTTATCAAAACATTATTTCTGCATTTGTAACTGCAGGATAAATGCATTCATGTCAGTGTGTAATACATCTACGCCACTTCAGATGAAGCTTCTGCATTTCCTCTGCATCGCAAAGATGCATTTTGTTGATACTGATTTAATTTTCCTGGTAACAGCCCAAATGTCTTATTATTCTAATTAACCGATTAATTTAATTAAAGACACCTAGTTTGAGATTTATAGGCCCATATCCCAGGTGTGTCAAACTCAGTTCCTGGAGGGCCACAGCCCTGCAGAGTTTAGTTCCAACCCTGCTCCAACACACTTACCATGTAGTTTTCAAAAAAGCCTAAATGATTAGTTTAGCTGTATCAGATGTGTTTAATTAGGGTAATATCTACACTGTGTAAGGCTGTGGCCCTCCAGGTACTGAGTGTGACATCTTTGGTCTATCCCATTTTTTCCTCTCTCTCATTGTTAAAATGTAACTAAGTACTTTTTACTCTGAGTAAATTTTAAATGAGCTACTTTTTACTTTTACTTGAGTATATTTTTAGACTGGTACTTTTACTTGTACTTAAGTAAAATTTCAGTAATGTAATGGTACTTTTACTTGAGTAGAATATTTTTGTACTCTTTCCACCTCTGTTCTGTTGGATCTGTCTGCCGCTTTTGACACTGTCAATCATCAGATCCTCCTGTCCACCCTCTCATCACTGGACATCACTGGAATTCCACTTCACTGGTTTGAATCAGATCTCACTGGTCGGTCTTTCAGGGTGGCCTGGGAGGAAGGTATCCAAAGCACATAAATTGGTCACTGGGGTTCCCAGGGATCGGTTCTTGGACCCTCCTTTTTCCACATACACTACATCACTGGCTCCCATTATACAGGCACATGGCTTCTCCTACCATTTCTACGCTGATGACACACAGCTCTATCTCTCATTTCGACCAGATGATCCAACGGTAGCTGCACGGATCTCAGGCTGCCTAGCGGACATCTCGGCATGGATGAAAGAACATCATCTACAGCTTAACCTGGCAAAGACTGAGCTCCTTGTCTTCCCTGCAACTCCAACTCTACAGCATGACTTCACGATTCAGTTAGGTTCATCAACAATTTCCCCATCAGCTTCAGTCAGAAATCTTGGTGTAATCTTTGATGACCAGCTGACCTTCAAAGAGCACATTGCAAAGACTGCTCGATCTTGCAGGTTTGCACTACACAACATCAGAAAGATCAGGCCCTTTCTGACAGGAGCATGCTGCACAACTTCTTGTCCAGGCCCTTGTCATTTCTAGATTGGACTACTGCAATGCTCTTCTGGCTGGACTTCCATCAAACACAATCAAACCTCTACAAATGATTCAGAATGTGGCGGCACGACTGGTCTTCAACAAGCCCAAAAGAGCCCATGTTACACCTCTCTTTGTCTCCTTGCACTGGCTACCAGTTGCAGCTCGCATCCGGTTCAAGACACTGATGCTTGCATATAGAACAACCACAGGCTCAGCACCCACCTACTTCCACTCAATATTACGAATTTACATCCCCTCCAGAAGTTTGAGATCTGCTAGTGAGCGACGCCTCGTGGTACCATCACAGAGAGGCTCAAAATCTCTCTCCAGAACATTCTCGTTCACCATTCCTGGCTGGTGGAATGATCTTCCCACCCCCATCCGGACTGCTGGATCCCTGTCAATCTTCAAGCAGCAACTGAAAACTCATCTCTTTCAACTCTACTTGACTTCATCATAAAAAAATTATAATAAATAAATTACAAAAACTCACTTTTTCAAAATCTTTATCTTTCTCTCTTCCCTTGCTAGCTTGTACTTATTTGAACAATGCCTGAGACTTGGTGTTATGGGCACTTCCTCTGTCTGTTTGCCTCTTCTAGATTAATCGCTTTATGTATTCCCCAATTGTAAGTCGCTTTGGATAAAAGCGTCTGCTAAATGACTAAATGTAAATGTAGAGAAAAATGCTATATGTGAGGATTTCCAGTCAGGTTTTAGACTATATCATAGTACTGAGACTGCTCTCATTAGACTTACAAACGACCTGCTCTTAACATCTGATTGTGGTAATCGCTCTATTAGTGCAACTGGATCTTAGCGCCGCGTTTGACACTATCTACCACAACATTCAGCATGGTTCAAATTGTACTTATCTGATCGCCATCAATTCGTGGCAGTAAATGAAGAGGTACCATACCAATCAAAAGTGCAGTATGGAGTACCTCAAGGCTCTGTCAATTCTTCGTCATCAGTCAGGAACCTAGGTGTTCTATTTGATAGCAATCTCTCCTTTGACAGCCACGTTTCTAGCATTTGTATATTTACTCACCCTAAGGCCATCCAAGATGTAGGTGCCTTGTTTTTCAGTAGTATAACAAAGACATTAATTCATTAATTTATTATTTTGTGGAAACTGTGGTACTTCTAGGATTCGAGATCGGTCTACTAGATATTTGGGGTCAAGTTGTGTATTTTTTTATGAGAGGCTTAATAACAGCCAATTTAAAGGTTTAGGGGACATACCCAAATGACAATGACGAATTAATAATAGCCAAAAGAGGATCTATGACTTCTGGAAGCACCTCTTTTAGTAGTTGAGATGGAATAGGGAATAACATACATGTTGTTGGTTTAGCTAATTTAACAAGTTTATACAATTCTTCCTCTCCTATAGTAAAGAATGAGTGGAATTGTTTGTCAGGGGATCTATAGTGCACAATGTGATGTGATACTGTAGCAGACGGCTGCATGGTTACAGTTTGATCTCTAATAGTATTTATTTTGGAAGTAAATATAGTTCATAAAGTTATTACTGCTGTGATGTTGGGAAATGTCAACACCTGTTGATGTTTTATTTTTGTTAATTTTGCCACTGTATAGAATAAATACTCGGGCTATGTTTGTTTTCTTCTAAAATAGATGAAAAGTAATCAGATCTAGCAGTTTTTAATGCTTTTCTATAGGATACGGTTATTTCCCGCCAAGCAATACGAAATACCTCTAGGCTTACTTTATATTATTATTATTTATTATCTTTATTTTGTTTTCCTCCAGCTGCGCTCCATTTTCCGGGCTGCTCTCTTTAGGGCGTGAGTGAACCACGGTGCTGGACTCTTTTCCTTAATCTTCCTGAAGCGTAAAGGAGCAACCGTATCTAAAGTGCTAGAAAAGAGAGAATCCATAGTTTCTGTTACATTATCAACTTTTTCCGCACTGTTGGATGTGCTTTCAGAATAATTCCGCTTTGCCACTCTGATCTCCTTTGCTAGTGTCTATTTGGCCTGTTTATACAAGAGTCTCTCCCCATTCCTGTAAGCATCTTCTTTGGCCTGACAGAGCTGTCTGAGTTTTACAGTGAACCATGGTTTGCCATTGTTGTATGTTAAATAAGTCCTGGTAGGAATGCACGTCTTCATAGAAACTGATATAGGATGTTACAGACTCAGTGAGCTTGTCCAGCTCGTTTGCGGCAGCTTCAAAAACACTCCAATATGTGCAGTCGAAGCAGGCTTGTAAATCCCGCTCTGCTTCATTCGACCAGATTTTTACAGTCCGTATTACAGGCTTAGCTGATTTCAGTTTCTGCCTGTAGCTCGGTATAAGATGAACCAAACAATGGTCGGAGAGTCCTAAAGCTGCCCATGGTACAGAGTGATATGCATCCTTTATTGTGGTGTAACAATGATCCAATATCTTGTGGGACATGTAACATGCTGTATGCATGTTGGCAGTTCAAGGGAGAGATTTGCTTTATTAAAGTCCCCGAGAATGATAATAACAGAGTCCGGTTGTTTTTGCTCTGTGTCTATGATTTGATCAGTGAGCTTCTGTAGAGCCAGGCTCACATGCGCTTTCGGTGGAATGTAAACACTCACAAGAATGAATGAGGAAAACTCCCGCAGCAAGTAGAAAGGCTTACAGTTCATGTAGAGCACTTCTAGATCAGGACAGCACATCTTCTTCAATGCTGTTACATCTGTACACCACCTTTCATTGATGTAGAAGCATTTCCCACCACCACATGATTTCCTCGCTGATTCTGCGTTGTGATCCTCTCTGAACAGCTGGAAGCCCGGCAGACTTAACGCGCTGTCCGATATGGCATCATTCATCCAGGTGTAATAGATTTATGAAGGTATTATTTCAGCTTTGGGGAATCATTTATTAAAGATTCAATATGGCTTTGATTGAAGTGATATTAATCTTTAACTTATGATGCTCGGAGAAGGCGAGATGGGTTTGGATGGGACTAGCAGGGCCAACAGTGGCCGAAGTTAGGAAATTTTGGACAAGGCTAAGAGGTATCAAGTAGTGTGGAATCCTACTCATGGCTAAGTTATCGATCAAGGAACTTACTTCGCGTATCATCTTGGTCATGATTTGGCCGGTTGCCTCGATCGGTTGACAACGGTTCTCACAATGAGTTACGACGACTTTATTGAAGGGAGACAATCTCAATTCCAGGATCTGGATTTAAGGATTGTTAAGGAAGTTCCCTGACTAGAGGGGAAATTAGATTATAGTGAGAGAGGAAAAAGGATCAAACACAAAGTGAGATACGGAAAAAACAAAGAGACACAAGGACACCGCATGAGGTTAGGATGCAAACGAGTGTCACATGTGTGGATTAACTCCTCTCTACTAGAGGTTGGTCCTAGCAGTGCAGAGAGTAAGTGTTGTGTCTAAGCAAGGTCGCTATATGTTTTCCTAAAACGACAGTACTTATGTTTGTGTGGTAGAGAAAGTCATTCTCAGGTGCTGATGCAACTCTTCCAGGTACTGGTGAGTGGTATAGGTGGTGACGAGGTTCAGGTCACCAAGTTGGTACAGCAGGTGTAGTGGTAGCGTCATGCTTCTCCCTGTCATCAATGTGAACGGGGGTACTCCGGTAGACTGGTGAGGGTTAGCTCGAGCGGCCATCAGTACCAAAGGAAGTTTAATATCCCAATCCTTTCAATTGGTGGCTACATACTTCTTCTACATGCTGATCACTGTCCTGTTGGCCCGTTCAACTTGACCTGGTCAAGTTGGGTGATGGCTTATATGGAGCTTGGCCTGTATACCCAGGAGTTTCCACACTTCCTTCATGACCTCGGCAGTGAAGTGGGTTCCTCGGTCAGAGTTGGCCCTTAAAGGCAGTCCAAATCTTGAGAAGATGTGGTTTATTAACAGGCATGCTGTTGTTTCTGCTGTATCATTGGAAGCTGGGAGGCACTCTATCCACTTTGTGAATTCACAAACCACGGTGAGGAAGTATTTGAAGAGCTCTTTTCCAAAATGCTATAAATCCATTTTAATAGTTTTCATGAAAATGACATTTTTTTACCTAGACCCATACATTTTGTTAATATTCAATTTATCCTGTTAAAATGGTCTGTTGGCTCAGTCTGAACATATTAAACAATGATTGTTAAATGAAACAACAATATTGTCGATTATAAATGCAAAGTTTTTTTGTTTTAAGGAAATATAGCGATTTGGCATGAAACATTGATGGAGCAGTGAATAGGTTCAGTACACAGCAAAATGGCATGACGAACTCATTTTTTTTTTATTTGGCGTTTATCGCGTTTTGGAAAAGAGCTCTTCATTTGTTACCCCGTGTTGACCGTGGCAGGGGTCCTACCCAGTCTATTTGGAGATCCGACCATGGGAAGGTCATTCCTTTCCTTTCTAGTGGTGCTAGGTGGTTTGGATTTGCCAGTTGAAACTGGCAACACACCAGGCATCCTTTGACGTATTCCGATACGTCTTGCTGCATGCCAGGCCAGTATGCTACTTGAGTATGCTTGAGTGTTTCATAGGTGGCCTTGACACTGTGGTGTCTTGCACATGGGGCATCGTGTGCTTGTGTCATCATCATCCCCCTTTGGCCGTGAGGTATCACGAGCTTTGGCGCAATGAGTGGCTCAGGGGCATATGTGAGAACACCGTCTCTTAGATGCAGCAAGTGCTTGATAGAGTGGAGCGTGCGAAGCTCGGAGGATGTGTTTAGGTCAGAGGTGGAAATATGATGAGTGAAGGGGTTGGAAATGTGAGCTGCCATAGTTCGTAGTGACGAGTCCGCAGTTTGAAGGGTGAGGAGATCGTCAGCAGCAAAGGTGCTGAGGTGATAGGGCAATGTGGGAGGAGGCAGGGGTGTTCACGCCAGTGGCGTGCTGGCGGCAGGTTACTGCTGCTACTGAGGGGTTGGGTGGGAGGGCATGAAATGTCCAGGACTCTCTGTGTAATGCACCTGCTTTGGCGAGGGCATCTGTTTGGTCATTGAAGTCTTTGTCTTGTCCTGGTTGATGTGAAACCTTTTTCCAATAGACGATAATGTCGTGTTCAGTGACAATGGCATTGTCTGCTTAGAAGAGTTCCTGGTGCTTGACAGGCTTGTTGTTAGCTGTCTTGAATCCATTCTGTTTCCATCCAGCCAAATGGCAGGTGAAGCTTAGACGGGCGTAGTTCGAATCGGTACAGATGAGGAGTTATTTGATGTTGTTGGAAGCAGCCATTTGTAGTGTGAGGACGGCTGCTATTTCAGCATATTGCGATGAGCGAGGGCCTAAGTTGAATTGTCGCGGTGGGCACGGGTCGTTGTTGAGCCAGACCACACCTGATCCAGCTTGTAAATTGCCTTTGCGATTGTAGGAGCAGCCATCGACAAATGCTGTGGGCATCCCTTCACACACATTCTCCTCAAAGTACCTGTGATTTGTCAGTTGAGCTTGTGGCGTTTCTTTCAGTTCTGCTGAGGTGTACATCGTGTCCGTTGAACAGTTTTGGCAGGCCGTTAGCCCATTTCACAAGAGACCTCTCGCTTGTCTTTGTCATGGAGCTGGTATAGGCCTGCGCTGAGGCACTGATTTAGAGAATCCAGCATGTAGATATAATTATTTTCCTGGGTCTAGGTAGGCCAGGCACGGAGCAGAGCACAGGTGCTGTTTGAGCTGGCTCATAGCTGTGTCCTGGGCTTTCGTCCAAACGAAGGGTTAGGGGTCTTGCGATGTCAGCATAGTTTTCGATGAACTGTCATGATTAATTGCACACTCCCAGTAAGCTTCACGGCTCATTAGTTGGTGTATGTATGCTTTGGATTGCTTAGGCTTACGCTTTTAGCTCTTGCTGTTGTCAACTGGTTTAGGACGTAAAATATTTCTTTGAGGTGGTCTTCCACACTTGAGCTTTTCATCAAAACATCATCTACGTAGACGAGGTTGCCTCTGACTCTGGCATCAGGGCATGCTTTGTTAAGGAAAATTTTGAATTCTGCTGGTGAATTGGCATAGCCGAAGGGACACCGTGTGAAGGTGTACTGTCGATTGCCAAAGGTGAATGCCAGCGTGTGTGGGTCATCGGGGTGGACAGGGATTGTCCAGAACCCGGAGGCGACGTCCAGTGTGGACAAGATCGTTGAGCCTTTGATCTTTGGAATTTTTTGGTCCAATTGGGTCACAGACCATCCAGCAAATGGTACTTGCTACTTGCTGATTCAACTTGCGATAGTCGATGGTGGGCCGCCATTTGCCATTGGGTTTTAGGACTGACCATATCGGGGCAGAGTATGTGCTGTTACAGGGCCGGATGACCCCCTTTTCCAGCATGGAGTCAACAATTTCTTGCACTGGCTCATATGACGCTAATGGAATCTTGTACTGTGCACAAATGTGGGTGGCGCATTTGGGTTTGTTGGGATGCGCACCGTGTGGATGTTGGTCAGGCCACAACCCAGGGAATCCTTTGCGAAGGAGTCCTTGTAATTGTGCAGAACCTCTTTGAGTCCTTGGTGATCCACTTCATCGTGGAGGGCATCCACCTCACTCAGGATCTGTTGAACTTGTGCATTGAACCCGGAGTAGGGTTCCTCTGCAGTTAAGTCATTTCGAGAGGGGAGATGGTCACCTGTGTAGGTGATTCTGTCGCAGGCTGTGTTGAGACAGCATAGACAGCGAGGTGAGTGTCATCTGTTAGTTCTGAACGGCAGACGCTTTCTCTGGACACTGGCAGAATTGAGGTGATGGCAATGATTTCATGAGGTTTTGTAAATGTTATGGTGTCATTGCATTCATCTGACGTTAGTTGAGCTGGTATGGGGCCTATGACAGGTACCATTAGTTCAGAGTCATGGAACGCCTGGTTGATGAGCCATCCCAGGTGACTGGCTTTGGAAACATGGATGTATTGGGCCGTACAGTTGTTGAACAAGACATACACAGCACGAGATGACACTTCAATGAGAGGTGTGGCTTACAGTGTCAGTCCGAGTTTTAGACAGGTCCTGGAAGGTTGGAAGAAGCCTAGCTTACTGTTGAGAGTTTGGCCAGGTCGTATGTTGACGCGGACGCTGACACTCTTGCTGAAGGTTTTTGAGAGACTTTTAAAGAAACACATTTGCTCCTCCATTCCTGTTACTTTGGACCCTCTTCAGTTTGCCTATCGGCCAAATAGGTCTACTGATGATGCCATCTCCCAGGTCCTGCACTCGTCCCTCACACACATTGACAGCAAAAATGGCAACTATGTAAGGCTGCTTTTCATCGACTATAGCTCCGCTTTTAATACTATAGTCCCCACCAAGCTGGCTGTTAAACTCTCAGACCTTGGCATAACCTCTTCACTTTGTGACTGGATTCAAGATTTCCTCACCGCCAGACCACAAGTGGTGAAAGTCGGCCAGTTCACCTCCATCACCCTGAACGTAGGAACCCCACAGGGCTGTGTCCTGAGCCCCCTGCTCTACTCTCTATACACCCACAACTGCGTGTCCACTCACAGCTCCACTTCTATCATTAAATTAGCTGATGATACTGTGGTTCTGGGCCTCATTAACAATAATGATGAGGCCGCATACTTGGATGAGGTGGAGAGACTCACATCATGGTGCCAGGACAACTGTCTCTCTCTGAACGTGAGCAAAATTAAAGAGGACTTCATGTGAGTCGAAATACAGTGGTGTCTTTTGTTTTTGTGTGGATTCAGTTTGAGCTCGGTCAGCTTGGAATTTTTGTGAATTCTTTCATCGATTCCTTGGGCTGATTGCTCCAGGGTGAGTTTGTAGTGTTCCCTTGGAGTTTCCATTGAATTACCATGAGCTTTTCTCTCTTGAGTTTCCAAGCGAGCTTGGCTGGTTCCACGATCTCTCCCATTGACTCTCATGAGGCCTTGATTGGTCCCATGACTTATCCCAGTGTCGTCCAGGTGAGCGTTGACATCCACATGGTCCATCCCAGCGGTGATACCTCTGTTTAGGTCGGGTGCCAACATGTAAATCTCATTCTTTGTTGGACGGGGGTGCTTTCCACTCTCTGTGTGGCGGCTTGGCGCTGTCTTGGCGTTAGGCGTCCTCTAGAGCCAACCCTTGACTTTGAGTGTTGAAGTCAAGAACTGATGGGGTTTTGGTGCTCTTTTCTGAGGTCATCCTTTGTTTGCCGTAGGCTTTTTGTGCCAAGTCTCGCTACTGCTGAGCGTTTATTGTTCGTGGACATGCAAGAACGCCAAGATGGTGGCTTATGCCGGGATGAAGATTCCTCAGGAAGAGAGTTTTAAAGTTCAGTTCAACCTCCATGTCGGGTTCATTGCGAGTTCCGAAGTATGCTTGACTGAGTCGACTGTAGTAGGCTTGAGGAGGTTCATGCTGTCCTTGTCTCGTCTCCAGGGCAGCCACTAAACCTTGTTCGGGTGAACTCTTTAATGAGGGCTTTTTGAAGCAGTTGATAATCAGTGTTTGTGTTATCACAGTTATCAGGCTTCCGGTCCAGGAAGCTGCGAACTTCAGGACTGGATGTCGTTTGGAGTAAATAGAGTTTATCTTTGTCCGTAACATTAGGTCGCATTTCCAGATGGAAATCAATACCTTGGAGATAAGCTTGGACATTTTGGCTATTTGGCACGATGGGGTTGAATTTTCCAATGTTCCTGGCAAGCTTGTCGATGTCTTTTAGGTCCAAGCCGTGTGACGATCTGCGGCTGGCTGCAGCAGATTCTTTCGGCTGAGGTAAAGTGAGTTAAAGTTCTCCAGAGGGAGTTGGTGATTGTTTCAACACCACCCCCTCAGCAGTGTTTCAGCAGCCTTAGGGAGGAGGCTGTCTGTTGCAGCACTTAGCAATGCTTCCAGATCCTCCCAGTGACAGACATGTTCTGTTTTGTAAGACATGTTCTGGTGGGGTGAAGGAGATCTCGAACCGAACTGAGACAGACCTTGAATGGGAAACAAATCAAAACAACACAAAACAAAGCACAACAGGGTTGTAAATATGCAAAGTATAGTGTATGCTAATGTTGAGTGTGATTCTCTGTGACTGTGATCGTCTGGTGGGCGTGCTTCTAATTTGTAGCCTCTGTGGAAAACACACTGCATTCAACCCACAAAATGCAACCACATGCTAACCGCTAGCCTTTAATGCTAATAACCTTGCATAGGCTTCAATGCAAGCTCTTTAGATTCAGTTAGCTTAGCTTCTGCTATGCTATTTGTTTACAACAGCTCAGAATGGCGCTGGGACTGAGACTGCACTAGCAAATGTTCCGGAAAGAGTCTCTGAAGATTTCCTGGTTGAGCTGTCACTATGGTGACGCACACCAGGATGTGATTCATGCGGTTTCAGCACAAAACCAATTTAACTGCATTGATCTCATAGTTCACCCCACAGACCGCGTTTGGCCACTCCTCTGAGCGCTGCGCGTCTTGTCTTGTGCTCACTCGCGTGAATCAAAAGGTGGCCGAGAATCATTAATTAGCTAAGTGAATGTTCTCAAGCTGGCAGATTTAATAGCATAGATGAGTTTGGAAGTGGAACACGCACTTAACAAATCATACTATGAAGGCCTTAAAGAGAAAAATTAGGAATCCGCTCATTTGTCTCTCATGTGCTTTTAGAGCGACTTAATTTTTGTTAATAGACAAATATTATTTACTGCAGTTTATTTTCTTCTTAACAACAACTCGCGTTGCACTGTCTTTCATTCAAAACTCACTGTCTGCCACAAACAAGAATACAGTATAACAAACAAACGCTGTTTCTCTGTATCTAATCTATTTTTCCGGATAAAATAGAACAATACATAAATTGACTTTTATGAATGTGTTGAGAATTTTCAAATCAACTAAAGCCATCTTTTATTCTCCACCATTTCTGTAATAAATGTATGAAGCTATTATTTCAGCTTTGGGGAATCATTTATGAAAGATTCAATATGGCTTTGATTGAAGTGATATTAATCTTTAACTTATGATTTATACTTTATTATTGACTTGTCCAGCGACCATTAACATCAATATATATTTAACAATTTTGTTTATCTTGCTTCGTGGCCAACGATAAAACAAACAAAATTAGTACTTTATCAAAATTGAGCTAGGTAACACGATCTTTGGCAAAAAGTTTAAAACTTGAAAATCACACAGCCCAAGACATCATTCTTTATAAATGAAACAAGGTCAGAGGTGGAAAGTAACGAATTACATTTACTCGCGTTACTGTAATTGAGTAGCTTTTTTGTGTACTTGTACTTTTTTAAGTAATTTTTTTAATCTGTAATTTTACTTTTACTTAAGTATATTTTGTGTGAAGTATTGTACTTCGCTACACTTTAAAACACATTAATTACTGAGTAAAAAAAAATCGCTCCGTGGAAACAACTGCAGTAAATAATGGGCAGAAGAAGAAACTGGCGCTAAAATCACAAGAAAGATGCAAACGGACTAGACAGGCGTTATTGGTGCAGACCCAGCTGAAAACCAAACCCCGTCGTACTCTGTTGACGGGAAGGAATGAAGTTGAACTCAAAGGAATGAAGTGAACCCCTGGCCAAATTCATGCTCTATTATGCAGTGTAAGCTCTGTTTGCCTCGGGAGACCGAACTAGAAGCTTATAACATCTCGACATCACCCCTTCACAAGCATGTAGAGGTAACGTAAGGTAAATACTTGCATCGTTGCATTGGTGGTTAAAATGAAGCTTTAACAGTTTAACAAAAGGTTTTGCACAAATAAGCCAAAAAGACAGTGGTGCAGGGTGTGCAATATCGTCTGCGATAATATAGTAATTGTTGTTTTAACAATGTGAGATTTGGCATTATCAGTATTTTGCCAAAAACCAAACAAATCACTCTAAACAGTGTGCCGTGAAATCTAGTAGATAAGACAAATCCGCGTGTATATGGAGTGCTTTCTTTCACTGCGTGATTCTGTCTGTTAAAATGCGTTTAGAATGATCAGAAAATGTATATATTTATATAATTTAATATAGTAAGTCAACATCACATGAAGAATGCCGTTTTTCTCAAAGAAAATTACCATGATTACATCGGCCTGTAGTTTTTCTTTTTACAACAGTTCAAAAAACAAGAAGTTAATTAAGAGACTTACGTTTTGGACACCATATTGCCTGTTTTTGCTCTATTTCGACAACAAAAATAATTCCAAACACAGCCACCATACACAGTTTTGCGTCTCTGACTCTGAGCAATGACGGTGTTTCATTCCTTGAATTAACCGTTTAAATGATTCTGTTCAATCGCAATGACTCACTTATCAGTGACTTGCTGACACCTACTGGTGGTTCTAATTTAACATTTAAAGTATCTTTTGATTTATTTATTTTTTAATTTCAAATGAATTCAAATTTTGAGCACAAAACCAGTCTTAAGTCACTGGGGTATATTTGTAGCAATAGCCAACAATACATTGTATGGGTTAAAATTGTACATTTTTCTTTTATGCCAAAAATCATTAGCATATTAAGTAAAGATCATGTTCTATTAATATATTTTGTAAATTTCCTACTGTAAATATATCAGAACTAAGGGGCAGTCGTTGGCCTAATGGATAGAGTGTTGGACTTGAAACCCGAGGTAACCCAAGGTTGTGGGTTCGAATCCCGGCTCCGACAGGAAGTCCACGACTGCTCCCCGGGCGCTGCACAGTCGGCTGCCCACTGCTCCAAGTGTGTACACTTGGATGGGTTAAATGCAGAGAACACATTTCACTCCTCATTATACTCTGTATAATTGTGTATATGACAAATAAAGCTCATCATCCATCCGAAGAGCTTAATTTGAACAACTTCAAAGGAGATTTTCTCAATATTTGGATTTTTTGCATACTCAGATTCCAGATTTTCAAATATTGTCCTATCATAACAAACCATACATCAATGAAAATATGATTTATTCAGCTTTCAGATTATGTATAAATCGCAATTTAGGAAAATTGACCCTTATGGTTTTGTGGTTCAGGGTCATATTTTATGTCTTATTTATCAAAACATTATTTCTGCATTTGTAACTGCAGGCTAAATGCATTCATATCAGTGTGTAAATACATCTATGCCACTTCAGATGAAGCCTCTGCGTTTCCTCTGCATTGCAATGATGAATTTTGTTGATACTGATTTAATTTGCCTGGTAACAGCCCAAATGTCTTATTATTCTAATTAACCGATTACTTTAATTAAAAACACCTAGTTTGAGATTTATAGGCCCATATCCCAGGTGTGTCAAACTCAGTTCCTGGAGGGCCACAGCCCTGCAGAGTTTAGTTCCAACACACACACACACCATGTAGTTTTCAAATCGGCCTAAATGATTAGATTAGCTGGATCAGATGTGTTTAATTAGGGTTATATCTACACTGTGTAGGGCTGTGGCCCTCCAGGAACTGAGTTTGACACCATTGGCCTATCCCAGTTTTTCCTCCCTCCCATTGTTAAAATGTAACTAAGTAATTTTTACTCTGAGTAAATTTTAAATGAGCTACTTTTCACTTTTACTTGAGTACATTTTTAGACTGGTACTTTTACTTGTACTTAAGTAAAATTTCAGTAATGTAATGGTACTTTTACTTGAGTAGAATATTTTTGTACTCTTTCCACCTCTGAACAAGGTTTATATGCTAACTATTATTCTACAATACATGATGGACTAAACGTAATCAAACACATACGCACTCATATCAGGAGTTTTGCGGTTTTGAAGAAAGTGTACTCTTTTGCTAATTAATGACACTACTGAGGAAACAACAGGCAGATCATCGAGCAGAGAACTTTATCTTTACTTCTAAAGATGAATGCACCCAGTTCAGTAAGATTATGGAGAATTGTTTGATTACTTGCTTTAAGTTGAGATGGCCGCAGATCTTGTTGTTTCCTTCGGATGGCTGAGGGAATCCCGTGGCTGATTGGCTCGTTGCGTGATATCACTGAGGGAACCCCTCCTGCAATTGGCGGTTGCCTGGTTCTTTGAGAGACCCTTGAAGCTCTTCTCTGAGTTCCTTCCACGTAGCTTCAGGCTTTCAAGGTTTCTTCATGAGTTTGACTAAGTATTTGTAGTGTTATTAAATTATAAACCAGATGTTACGGTCATGGACGCTTCAAAGCGCGATCAATGAGTCGAAGCCAAAGTCTTTGCAAGTCAGCGCGCTAAAGCAGAGAGCTGGGGGTCCGTTTTAGACTGCGGTTTTTGGTACCTCCCATTTGATGCTCTTCCAATGACGTTGTTCCTGTGGGCAAACCCCCGCCCCACATGGCTCATTTTCCATGCAGTAAATCCTCTTGCGTAGTTGCTTTAATCCCATGAAGAAAATATCCTTATACATTCTATATGTATTGTAATCATACATTATTATGATTATTATGATAAAATGATATCTGTGAGGATTTCCAGTCAGGATTTAGACCATCTCATAATACTGAGACTGCTCTCATTAGAATGAAAAATGACCTGCTCTTATCATCTGATCTTGTTTGTATCTCTCTATTAGTGCTCCTGGATCTTAGTGCTGTATTCGACACTATCGATCACAACATTCTTTTGAATAGACTTGAAAACTCTATTGCCATTAGTGGAAGTGCATTAGCATGGTTCAAAACGTACTTATCTGAGCGCCATCAATTCGTAGCAATGAATGAAGAGGTATCATATCAATCACAAGTGCAGTATGGAGTACCTCAAGACTCAGTACTATGGCCGTTACATTTCAGGCTTTACATGTTAACCTTGGGAAATATCATCAGGAAACATGGGGTTAGCGTTCACTGTTATGCTGATGATACTCAGCTCTATATTTCTTCACGGCCCGGTGAAACACACCAAATTGAGAAAATTATGGAATGCATAGTCGATATAAAAAACTGGATGACGAATAAGTTCTTAGTACTAAATTCTAAAAAAACAGAGGTGTTAATTATCGGACCTAAAAACCACACAAGTAATAACCTAGAACAATATCTAACACTTGATTGCTGCTCTCTCGATTCTTCATCCTCAGTCAGGAACCTAGGTGTGCTATTTGATAGCAATCTCTCCTTTGACAGCCACATTTCTAGCATTTGTAAAAATGCATTTTTTCATCTTAAAAATATATCTAAACTGAGACCTATACTCTCAATATCAAATACAGAAATGTTAATTTGTGCGTTTATGACCTCAAGCTTAGATTATTGTAATGCTTTATTAGGTGGTTGTTCTGGACACTTAATAAACAAACTACAGATAGTCCAAAATGCAGCAGCTAGAGTTCTTAAAAGAACCAGGAAGCATGACCACATTAGTCCGGTTATGTCGACACTGCACTGGCTCCCTATTAAACATCGTATAGATTTTAAAATCTTGTTAATTATTTTATAAAGCCGTGAATGGCTTAGCTCCTCAGTACTTTAGCAAGCTCTTATCACATTATAGTCCTCCACATAAGCTACAATCTCAAAACTCTGGCCATTTGACAATACCTATAATATCAAAATCAACTGCCGGCGGCAGATCCTTTTTCTATTTAGCGCCCAAACTCTGGAACAATCTACCTAGCACTTCATTTCCAGCGATATCACCGACTTGATTGCACAGATACTATTTAAACTGAACTGAGCTGGAAAATGACATCACTGAATTCAATAATGAAACTCAAAAATGTTCCTATTTTGATATTGTACAGTTGATTTGACAGAATTTGTATTGTTAAAAGCACTATATAAATAAAGGTGACTTGACTTAACTTGACTTTTCGGGAGGCAGACACACTCTGTCAGTTTAAATCTAGATTAAAGACCCATCTCTTTAACCTGACGTACACTTAACAAACTAATACGCTTCTAATATTCAAATCCGTTAAAGGATTTTTAGGCTACATTAATTAGGTCAACCGGAACCGGGAACACTTCTCATAAAACACGATGTACTTGTTACATCATAAGAAGATTGACATCAACGCTAATATTAGTCTTTTTTTTTTTATTCCGAGGTCACCCTAGCCACCCGATCCGGTCCTTATCCAACCCAGATGATCACTGCAGTCATCAGATCCAGTCCGTATCCAGATCAGATGATGATCAGCACCTAAAGACGACCTATACATCTCTGAACGTTAGCAGAGACCAGGGCACCTAGATGAGCCCCAGAGACAGATCTCCAGTGAGGACCTCGTCACCTAGACAGCCATCGGGAAAAGACCACTGGAACCAGTCGAGCCCTTACAATCTGACTCTGCTGCAGTTGGAACAAACTACTGGTTCGTCTAGCCAGAGGGGAACTGGCCCCCCGACTGAGCCTGATTTCGTCTAGGGTTTTTTTCTCCGTTCTGTCACCGATGGAGTTTTGGTTCCTTGCCGTTGTTGCCTCTGGCTTGCTTAGTTGGGGACACTACATTTCCAGCGATATCACCGACTTGATTACACAGATACTATTTAAACTGAACTGAGCTGGACAATGACGTCACTGAATTCAATAATGAAATGCCTTTAACCAAAAAATGGGCATTTAATCTTGTCATTTTACATTAGTGATACATTATTTTCCTATTTTGATATTGTGCAGTTTGACACAATTTGTATTGTTAAAAGCGCTATATAAATAAAGGTGACTTGACTTGATTTTATTTCTAGCCACAACACTGGAATGACATGCATTACCTTCCTTCTGCGGGGCATATTTGGAATTTCAGTGCGAGGGTGCCCTCTGGCCTTCGGATGTTGATTTACTTCTAATCACAGAACTGTGCTTCACTGGAAGATGCAGATGACAATCGCATTCAATTAATCATGCAGCCTTACTCAGCACACTTCCTTGTCTTCAAGAGAATATTTTAATCTTTCCTGAGAGGATGGGATTTGCAAGTTTGCGCATTTTAAATCCAGAGTTTTGATTGGCCGTTGCTGTCAGAGGTGTTCATGGTATGGCCCCCCTCTGGCATGAGACCTATTTGCATAGCTTAAAGTACACATTTTAGAACAGTCTCTTTAAGGTTTTCCCTATGCATAATTCATTTTATAATTATAATTAATTTTACCAATTCCAGATGGACTAACAGATTGTGCTGAAAATATTCAATTAAATTAAATTCAAGGCTATTTGTATAGCGCTTTTCATGATAAAAATCGTTGCAAAGCAGCTTTACAGGAAATTAAGTTTCTATAATATATATTTAGTAGCAGCTTATCAGTGGTGACTATGTCAAGTTGATATACAGAAATGTACGGTAAAAATCAGTTAATGACGTAATCAAACAGACGATGAACTCTATGAACAGCAATAATTGTAAGTTGCAATCAAACTTATAGAAACATTTGGTAGTTTCTGTGTTGTTTTAGGGTTGGCATCACCTGAGGTCCTCTGAGTGGTTGGCATCATTTCTTCTCTGGTTTTCGGTCATCTCAGATCTTTTAAGGGTTGATACAGACTGAAGCTTGTGTAATTCATAGTTACCACGTGATGTCAATATTGTGACGCGTGTCCCGAGCACTCATCAGCATCGCCCTGGGAACGAAGGAGGAACACCTGCGCACCCTCATCACCGGCAGACCGGCCACAGCTGAGGCTCATCAGACACTGCCTTTAAAAGCCGCTGTAGAATGCACGATAGGGAGAGAGATCTCCAGAAGACTCCATGACTAACGCTATTCTATCTCCTTCCCCAGAGAGCAGTGTGTGACCGGTCTGCCCGAGCACAAGAGCACGACACCAATCCACAGCACCTAGGACGCACAAGGAGTGATTGACAGCACAGCACGGAGCACCACGTTTTGCACCTGCACACCCTTTAAATAAAACCACCCTCCGGGGTTTTGTTGAAGTCCTCTTGTCGTGTGATCCTTCACTCCGTCACACTGGTGGAGATTGCGGGCATGAGCATGAAGGATCACCAACAAGCAACCCCTCCAGAACGTAGACTTAATTTTGTGTTTTTTTTCCCCCCTGTTCTACATAGGCGGCCGCTCCTCCCCTCCCCTGCCCATATGGAAGAGCTGCTGAAACATCTAACAGCGGTGAGCATCCGCCAGCAACAGATAATGGAGCATATGGCCTCCCGACAAGGCGAAACAGAGCGGGAGCTCACCGCGCTCCGCGTTACCGCTGCCCAACGAGTCCGGTACCGGACCCCCGCGTGCAAGCCACCCAGTTGCTGCCCAAAATGACCATCCATGATGACGTAAAGAATTACCTTTAGATGTTTGAGGCCATTGCGACCCGGGAGGGCTGGCCTCGGGGAGAGTAGGCACGGGTCCTGGCCCCCCTTTTAACCGGAGAGGCGCAACGCGCTTATTTCACGTTGTCCCCGGAACAAAGCAAGGAGCTACAAAAGGAGATCCTGGCCCGAGTCGGCCTCTCGCCCATCTGTGCCGCCCAGTTATTCCAGGAGTGGGAATATAAGACGCGGTTGCCCGCCCGTGCCCACGCCTGCCGAACTCACGCGGTTGGCGCGTCATTGGCTGCTCGCCGGGGGTCCCACCGTTAGTCAAGTCGCCGAGCGTGTGGTAATCGGCAAACTTCTTCGGGCTCTCCCTCGCTCCCTCAGATAGGCAGCTGGTATGTGGATGATGGGAGCGAGTGCCGCCCTTCCCTCGGAGGTTGGTCCAGGAGCGACGCGCGCCAGAGGGCACCTCACGGCCAGTAAGCAGGCCGGCAGTTCCCGGCCCACAGGATGAGCCCATGCCTACGGCACCACCCCGCTCTCCCAATAGGGCTTGGCTGGCAGGCTGCGCTGTCCACCATGAGCCACCCAGAGCAGCGGAAGTGAAGTGAAGGTGAATGGACGATCGTTTCAAGCTCTCCTCGAGCCTTATACAACCGGCCGTCCTTCCCCCACGAGCCGAGTCAAAAGCCATCCTGTCCATCACCTGCGTCCATGGTGACACGCGACAGGTGCCCGCGCGGCGAGTAAACATCTCTGCGCCTCAAGGAGCCTGGCCAGTTGAAGTTGGAATTGTGAAAGACCTGCCCGTCCCCGTGCTCCTCGGGAGAGACTGGCCAGGTTTTGACCACCTTCCCGCCGGGAACCACCGTCGACGGAAGCCGAGGTGAAATCCCCGCCAACGCCCCGTGTTGCTGGTGTCAGACAGCGCGAGAGAAGATGAGTCCCCCGCCCAAAACTCTAACCTCTACTATGATGTTTTCCAACAGGTGTCGGGAGGGGGCGCTTTCGCAAAAGAGCAACATGGGGATGACCGCCTCAAGCACTGCTGGACACAAGTGAGAGTGATCGAGGGAAAGGAGGTCCAGCCAGCGCCCCACCCAGTTCCTCACTTCATCGTCCAGAATGGCCTGCTTTACTGAGTTTTGCACAGCGAAGGGGGGAGGAAAAATCGTGAAAAGATCGTGATGGAACTGGCACACGCGCATCCGATGGCCGGCCACTTAGGAGTCCAAAACACCACCCAACGCGTCAGAGATCGTTTCCACTGGCCAGGCCTGGATGCCGGTGTGAAACGTTTCTGTCAGGCCTGCCCGACCTGTCAACGGACCTCGCCCCAAACACCTCCCCCCAGCCCGCTGATTCCTCTGCCCATCATCGAGGTGCCATTCGAGCACATCGGGATGAATCTGATAGGCCCGCTGCCAAAGTCCGCCCGGGGCCACGAACACATTCTGTTGATAGCCGACTATGCCACTCGGTATCCGGAAGCGGTCCCTCTCCGTAAGGCCACCTCCAAGGCCATCGCCCAGGAGCTGTTCCTGCTATGCAGCCGAGTCGGCATCCCAGCGGACATACTGACTGACCAGGGCATGCCGTTCATGTCCCGGCTAATAGCTGACCTCTGTCACCTCCTGAAAGTCAAACAGCTCTGAACTACCATCTACCATCCTCAAACTGATGGATTGGTCGAATGGTTTAACCAGACCCTCAAGCAAATGCTCCGCCGCGTGGCCGCCGAAGACAAACGTGATTGGGACCGGATGCTGCCCTATATGCTCTTTGGCATCAGAGAGGTATCCCAGGCCTCCACTGGTTTCACGCCCTTCGAGCTCTTGTTCGGCCGCCAGCCTAGGGGAGTCATGGATGTAGCGAGAGAGGCGTGGGAACAGTAGCTGGCAGCCCAACGCTCCACCATTGAGCACGTCCGGGACATGAGGGAAAGGATCGACAGAGTGATGCCGTTAGTCCAGGAACATCACACGAAGGCTCAACAAGCCCAGCAACGTCACTACAACCGGGCAGCCCAACCATGGGAATTCCAGCCAGGAGACCATGTGATGGTTCTAGTCCCGACTGCCACCTGCAAGTTCCTGGCCACCTGGCAAGGGCCGTACACCGTGACAGAGAAAATCGGTCTGATCACCTACCGAATTGGCCAGCCCGGCCGCAGAAAGGAAGACCAGCTCTATCACATTAACCTGTTAAAACGGTGGGTAGGGACTAGAGCTCAGCTGTCTGCCCTTACCACCGCAGATCCCGTGGTTGTCGACGTCAACCCCCATCTCTCGGATGCCCAGAAGAAGGAGCTGCAACATCTCGTCAGTCAGTTCTCCGATGTGTTCTCCCCCCTTCCCGGGCGGACCAACGTCCTCCAGCATGACGTCCGCGTACCATCAGAGCCATCGTCAGGCAGCGGCCCTACCGTGTTCCGGAGGCTCGGCGACACACCATCGAGGAAGAAGTGCAGGAGATGCTGAAGTTAGGGGTAATTGAACCATCTCGCAGCCCGTGGTCCAGCCCTATCGTCATGGTCCCGAAGCCTGACGGCACCCTCTGCTTCTGTAACGACTTCCGTCGTGTAAATGAGGTCTCTGAGTTTGACGACTATTGTCAACGGCTGTTGCGGCCCCACCAGGCCTACGCGGCCACCTATCTGGATGACGTCATCGTCCACTCTGAGAGCTGGGAAGAACACCTGGAACGGTTGCGGAGGGTGCTAATGGAGTTACGCTGGGCTGGACTGACTGCCAACCCCCGGAAATGTCACCTCGCCCTGTTAGAAGCTAAGTACCTGGGCTTCCAGGTGGGTCGTGGCATAGTTAAACCCCAAGAGAAGAAAGTGGCGGCAATCCTCTCTGCGCCCCGACCCTCCACCAAGACACAGGTACGGGCCTTTTTGGGGTTGGCAGGGTACTACCACTGTTTTATCCCTAACTTCTCCTCCTTAGCAGCTCCCCTGACAGACCTAACCCGGAAGGGATAGCCGGAGAAGACACCTTGGAGTCTCGAGGCGGACCTGGCGTTCCAACAAGTGAAGGCGGCACTTACCTCGGAGCCTCTCCTGCGGGCACCAGGCTTCGGTTGTCCCTTCCTCTTACAGATGGACGCATCCGACAGCGGGCTGGGGGACATCCTCTCACAGTTAGTGGACGGTGAAGAACACGGCAGAGCATCGCTATGCCACAGTCGAGAAGGAAGCATTGGCCATCAAGTGGGCAGTCCTGGAGCTCAGGTATTACCTCCTCGGTCAGAAATTCACCCTTGTTACTGACCATGCTCCTTTACAGTGGATGGCCCGGGTGAAGGACACCAACGCACGGGTGACTCGATGGTTCCTGGTGCTCCAGGACTTCCACTTCATCATACGACATCAGGCGGGGACGGCTAACGCCAACGCCGACGGACTCTCCCATGTGTGGGCAGGTCTGTCAGGGTTCACCTCCCGCCCAACCTCAGTTTCCCCGTTGTTTCGTAGGACCAGGACAACGCTTAGGGGGGGGGGGGGAGTGTGACGCGTGTCCCGAGCGTCCCGAGTGCTCATCAGCGTCGCCCTGGGAACGAAGGATGAACACCTGTGCACCCTCGTCACCGGCAGACCGGCCACAGCTGAGGCTCATCAGACACTGCCTTTAAAAGCCATTGTAGCATACACGATTTGGAGAGAGATCTCCAGAAGACTCCGTGACTAACACTGTCTTATAGTGACTAGGTTCATATCACTCAGAGAAGCAACAGTTCATTAGCACTGATAAATTAAAATCTAATTCTGTATTTTTTTCTCGTGGATTACCTCAAGGATCTGTCCTTGGTCCACTCCTATTCCTAATCTATATGCTTCCTCTGGGTCAGATCCTCCATGGCTTAAATTTCCACAGTTGGGCATGTCTCATCATTTGAGACATGTAGCAGGCATCAAATTTGAAATGAGCACATTTTGTGCATACAATTTAAAAATGTCTCAGTTTAAACATTTATTATGTTATCTATGTTCTATTATGAATAATATAATTATAGTTTGTACATTATTGTAAGATGGCGCCAGTATCCATGGCATGCCATCTGTCACCATGTTGTCTGTTTAGTCTGTTGTTTGCTATCGCTTTATTTATTTGTATATGCTGTCGAGATGTCTCTGCCTTGCTCATTATGATCGCCAAACACTTTATAATATTAGAGATTCTGAAGATACCTTGTCTGGAAGATATGGGTTGGGAAACCATCAGACTATGGGCCTTCCTCCCTTCCTGGCAGATATACCAGCGTTTCTACGTCAACCCCCATGCGTTATTCCTCATAAGAAGCGTTGGAGACGACAGGGGGAAGTGCGGTGGTGTCCTGGTTAGATTCAAGGCTTATCTGGCATCCATATCCCATGATGGATGTTACGTCCCTGTTGCTTGCAGGGGCTTGTGCTCTCCCTGGCGGTGGCGAGTCGCGGCGCCGCTTCTGGTGGCGTCCTCGGATGCCACGGCAGCTGTCAGAATTCCTCTCTCTGCTGCCCGGCGTTTGCTGGAAATGAGAGGCCGGTGGCTTCGTCCTGTTTTCCCCAGCTCGACGATGATTTCTCAAATGATGAGACCTGTCGACTATGTCATCTCCTATGCGGGTTCGGGTCCGACTCCGCAGAGGAGGTGTGGATTCTTCGAACCTTTGCCAGCTGAACCGTGCAGCGCTGCCGTTCAGTGAGAATCCCACTTTTCGTTTGGCACTGATTAATGCTAGATCGCTAACGAACAAGACTTTTTTGCTGAATTACTTTTTCACTTCACGTGAGCTATATTTTATGTTTTTGGCAGAGACCTAGCTTCAAGCTGGTGAGTTAATTTCTTTATCTGAACTTCTTCCCCCCCTCTGTGACTTTCTAAGCTCCCCTCGGACCACCGGCAGGGGTGGTGGTCTGGCTTCTGTGTTTAAATCAGTTTTTCACTGCCAGGATTTCGTGGTGGACGTCTACAGCAGTTTTGAATTGCAGCTTTTTGAGACTAATTTTCCTGCGACTGTGTCATGTGAGTGGTATATCGACCTCCAAAGTATGATAAGAATTGTATTCAGGACTTTGCAGATTTTGTAGCGGGGATTGCATTGATATATGATCACTTTTGTATTATTGGCGATTTTAACATACGTGTGCTGTGAATCCAAACCTCTGGTTAAAGAGTTTTTCACTCAATTGACTTTAATCTCACTCAGTCTGTCACTGGTCCGACTCATGAAAAAGGACATACTTTGTACCTTGTGTTGTCATATGGTTTATGTATTAATCTTATGTATTAATCTTCAAAAAATCCACCATTGTGCCCATACCAAAGAAAAATAAAATCACATGCTTGAATGACTTGAGGCCCGTTGCTCTGACACCCATCTTCAGCAAGTGTTTTGAGAAGCTCGTCAGAGAACACATCTGCTCTGTGTTGCCTGCTTCACTGGACCCACTACAATTTGCATACCGCAGTAACCGTTCCACAGACGATGCTATTGCCTTCACCCTGCACACTGCTCTCTCCCACCTGGAAAATAAGAACACCTATGTGAGGATGCTGTTCATGGATTATAGTTCGGCATTTAACACCATAGTGCCTGCCACACTGGTTGCGAAGCTCCAGACTCTGGGACTGAACAGATCTCTGTGCAGCTGGATCCTGGACTTCCTGACAGGCAGAAGTCAGGTGGTCAGAATGGGCAACAACACCTCATCTCCCCTGATCCTCAACACTGGTGCTCCTCAAGGCTGCGTCCTCAGCCCACTCCTGTACTCCTGTACACACACGACTGTACAGCAACACACAGCTCCAACGTCATCGTCCAAATTTGCAGGCGACAACGGTGATAGGCCTGATCACCGACAACGATGAGACGGCCTACAGAGAGGAGGTGAGTACCCTGACAAAATGGTGTCAGGAGAACCACCTCTCACTCAACATCGACAAGACCAAGGAGCTGGTGGTGGATTACAGGAGACAGAGCAGAGAACACACACCCATCACCATCGACAAGACACCTGTGGAGCGGGTTAACAGCTTTAAGTTCCTCGGCTCACATCACCGAGGATCTCACATGGTCTGCTCACACAGATGCAGTGCTGAAGAAGGCACATCAGCGCTCTTCTTCCTGAGACGGCTGAGGAAGTGTGGAACGAGCCCCAGAATCCTCAGATCCTTCTATACCTGCACTGTGGAGAGCATCCTGACCGGCTGTATCACCGCCTGGTTTGGAAACAGCACCGCTGGCAACCGCAGGGCTCTGCAAAGGGTCGTGCGAACTGCCCGCCACATTGTTGGAGGTGAGCTTCCTCCTCCAGGATATCTACACCAGGCGGTGTACAAGGAAAGCCCGGAGGATTATCAAAGACTCCAGCCACCCGTCCCACAGTCTGCTCTCTCTGCTGCCCTCAGGGCGACGTTTCCGTAGCATCCGATCCCGCACTAGCCGACTGAGGGACAGCTTTTTCCCTCAGGCTATCAGGCTAATGAACAGTCAGAAATGACCCACCCTACAACACACTTCCACTCACACAACATGCCATGCACTGCACTTTAACACAGTTCAACTGGACTACATGCACACACTGCACTAACACATCTGCTATCACTGGACACCATAAAAGCACACCCATGACATTGCATATGTATAATCTGTTGCACCTTTGCACAACTATCTGTTGCACAACCAATCTACTGTAAATTATAATCTGTTGCACCTTCACATATTACTATGCATAGATGTGGACATAATGCAGACGTGTAAATACGGTGTATAATGTGTATTGGTGCATTGGTAACGAAGTATGTCTTTATAGTACACTGTGTGTACTGAGTATATGTATGTGTATTTTGCACATTGTCTTCTGTACAGTCTGTAAATATGTACTGTCCATATGTAAATTGTTGTTTTGTTTTTTTGTCTGGAGCACGCTCGTAAGAATTTCACTCACCAAGGCACTTGTGCTGTGGTGATGTGACAATAAAAGTGATTTGATTAGATTTTTTTTATTACTATCAGTGAAATATGTGACAGAGGTATTTCAGATCACCTGCCTGTCTTATTTACTGTGGTTGCTCCCAATTCTGAGATTTCCACCTGCGCTTCTGCTCGCAGTGTGCGTGCGATTAACCCTTTAACTGCCTCACAGTTTTCTAGTGTTTTTAAAGATTTGTAGTTGTACAATATTGATGACTGTGATCTCAGTGTGGAAGAATTCACTGTCTTATTTGACTGTATTTGTACTGAGATATTGGACTCTGTTGCTCCATTGAGAAAAAAACATCCTAAAGTTGTGTCTGAATGAATGATACTACCCGCTCTCTCAGACATGCCTGCAGAGTAGCTGAGAGAAAGTGGAAAAAGGATAAACTAAAAATCTCGCTCGAAATGATGCAGGATGCACTATATAAATACCAAAGAGCTGTAAAATCTGCTAAAACAAATTATTTTTCTGATGTTGTAGCCATGAATAGACAGCTCTTTTTAATGTTTTTAATTCTCTTGTTGATCCATGTGATTCAGATTGTATTGTACCATCTTTACTCTTATGTGAAAACTTTCTGATTTATTTTGTGGACAAGATTGCTGGTCTTAGTTTTCCACCCATCACAGTTATCACTGACCCTCCTATTTTCTCCTTTTGCCCAGCAGTCTTCCAGCAGTTTGAGCCAGTTACATTTTCTCATCTTTCTGACATAGTTAAACAGTCCTACAAACTGCCCCATGATTGTATTCCTGCACGCTTGGTTAAAGATGTTTTTGACACTGTTGGACCAAGCGTTGTATCTTTGGTTAATACATCTTTCAGCTCAGGGTGTGTACCAGCTGATTTAAACATGCCATTGTTCAACCGCTTCTAAAAAACGAATAATTTGGATTCTTAAATTTTGTCTAATTTTAGACCTATATCTAAACTCCCCTTTTTATCGAAAATCTTGGAGAGAGTAGTTTTTAATCAACTTAAATCATTTCTAAACGAATTTAGTATTTTCAAAAAATTTCAGTCTGGTTTTAAACCCCGTCACAGTACAGAAACTGCTCTTTTCTTTTAGCTGTGGACTCTGGTAACTCTGCTGTTTTAGTCCTCTTGGATTTGACTTGCCTTGATATGGTCAGCCACTCGATTCTCTTGTCTAGACTTTGAAGAGTGTGTCAGTATTAAGGGCATAGCCCTTAAATGGTTTCAATCATATTTGACAGACAGAAGTTTTTCTGTTCACCTAGGTAAATGTTCTTCATCTGCTGCCCTACTTTCTTGTGGCGTTACCCAAGGACCATATTGGGCCCGATGTTGTTTTCTTTGTATAGGCTGCCTTTGGGATATATTTTTAGAAAACACAATATTTCCTTCCATTGTTATGCGGATGATGTACAAATGTATTTGCCTGTCAAAACAAGTAACAAAGCTTAATTTCTGTTATTACTTAATTGCCTGAGATATTTTAAAACATGGCTGGATCAGAACTTTCTTTGTCTTAATGAAAATAAGACTGAGATTGTTGTGTTTGGTCGTCCTGGGGATTTAAGTGCTTGTGTAGATGCACTTGGTAATTTAGAATTGTATGTTTGTCCATTTACCAGGAATCTCGGTATGATTTTTGACAGTGCTTTTAAATTTGAAAAACAGATTAGTTCTGTTGTAAAAGCCAGTTTTTTTCAACTGAGACTGTTGGCTAAAGTCAAGCCCTACCTGCCATGTAAGGAGTTTGAAAGTGTAATTCATGTTTTTATAACATCAAGACTAGACTATTGTAACTCAGTCATCAGTCATCTCTTCAACGCTTACAGTTAGTCCAGTATGCAGCAGCTCGGCTCTTAACTGGGACAAAAAAGTATGAGCACATTACCCCGGTCTTAGCTTCACTACACTGGCTTCCTGTCTGCTTCAGGATTGAGTTCAAGATTTTATTGATTGTTTTTAAGATTTTACATGGGTTGGCACCTGCCTATTTATCAGAGCTTTTACATGTCCACTCTCCTGTTAAAGCAATGAGGTCATCCAATCAGGTACTCCTGGATGTTCCGAGAGCCAGATTAAAAATAAAAGTGACCGAGCTTTTTCAGTGGCGGCACCTAATTTGTGGAATAGAATTTACCTGTACACATAAGAACTGCTCAGAGTGTTAGAAATTTTAAGTCATTTCTTAAGACATACCTGTATTCCTTGGCTTTTATTTTGAGTTGAGTCGAGACATTGTGACGTTTTACTGTATTCATTTTGTTTGTGTGGGAGACATTGTGAAGCACTTTGGTCAACCATGGTTGTTTCTAAATGTGCTATATAAATAAAATTGAACTGAAATTGAACAGAATAAAATGTTGGCTCATGTGATTTGAAAGTCTTTTAGTTTATTTCAATTTAAAAAACGTCCCATATGTTGTCATGTGTATAGTTTAAATGGTGCTGGCTACTTTAAGAATTACAACTCGCTAATGATGTCATCAATATAGGACCAGCTTCAGTCTATTGCATTGGAGAGAGCAGCCTGTTACTGTGGTTCCTTTCATCTTAAGTCATCTGCTACATTTATTGTCTTTCGGAAGTATCGTTGTTAGTGATGGCAAAGTGAAGCGTTCTCAACCAACGAAGCTTTCAACCCAATTGTATCGGAAAAAGGTTCATTACTCGAAGCTTTTTAAAATCTTGTTGTCATAAAAATGAAAAACACCTTCCAAAGTGCTGTGATTTATTACAGCTGCTGGTTTCACATCTGGTTCTACAACTGATTCCTTGTTTTCATTTATTGTATAAAAATAATGGCCATTGTCAAAGCCATTCATTTGTGTCGGTGTACTGGCACTAATATAATTCAAATAAATCAAACATAAACTCATAAATTAAATCTGTGATCTGTCAATGTTAACTCTGCCTCAGTCCTAAGACTGTCATTTCATGGGCAAAGTTCATTTTACCTTAATATATAAATTAGGTTAAAAAGAAAACAATGCAAACGCATTATAATGTCAAATAATGTAAAGAAAACTGCCCTGAGGTTCGCTTTGTTTGAACCAGATACTGAAGCGGTCATGGGGTTTTCGGGCAAATTAAGCTTCAGACGTCATAGATCACGTGCTTTTGGCAAAACGAATCAAGCGCCGATACAGCGCTTCAATGTGAGATGTTTCTTTTTTTGGTACAAACTTTGAATCCTCGCTGTCGAACGTCACATCATGAATCGTTGGTATGTAAGTTTATGTTAAAGGGTAATTGAAATATATTTGATAGTATTTTGCTGTTAAGTGCAAACTTTCATGTGAATCTTTATACAGGTGTGTGCCACCATGTGTTAATTGTGTTATACTCAGATGTGCGACCTATATTGCAGTTACGTATTGTTAATCATTTACTTTGGTGGAAGGTTCTCAAGGTTCAAGGTTCTTTATTATTTGTCACATACACAATCATACAGGGTATAATAAGTAGTGAAATGTTAGGTTTGGCATGAGTTTTCTGAGGTTGGCTCTGTTAAAGTCCCCAGCTATGATGGAGGCAGCGTCAGGGTGCTTGTTGATATAGCCGCTGAGCTCGTCGTGAAGTGTGGACAAAGCCACGCTAGTATCTGCTTGTGGTGGTATATATACGGCAGTGATGATGATCGATGTAAACTCCCGGGGGAGGTAGAATGGGCGGCAGATAATGGAGAGATGTTCCAGATGAGCCGAGCAGGAACGCGACAGAATGGAGATATTCCTGAGGTCACACCATTTCTTGTTGATCATGAAACACACTCCACCACCTTTGGTTTTTCCAGCCTCGGCTGTTCTGTCCATCCGTAAAACAGAAAAGTTATCAGACGGCGTTACATAGCGTTGTCCGGGACCGAGGGCGTGAGCCATGTTTCGTCAAACAGAGGATGTTACAGTCTCTGATGTCCTGTTGAAACTAATCCTGGCTCTAAGATCGTCCATCTTATTCTCCAAGGATTGTACATTAGCGAGCAGAATACTCGGTAGAGGAGGACTGTGTGCCCTTTTCCTCAGTCTGTTACGTATTCCAGCTGCCTCCAGCGGTGTTTCCTTCGCCGCCTGGGATTATTGAGGCGGTTTTGTTAACTTCGGCGGTCCGAAGTATCTCCAATGGCCACGCTGGATCCGTGGATAAAGTGTCCTGAAGCAGGTTAGTGCAGTGGTGTCCAATGTCCAAAAGTGTTCTTCTGTCGTATATAAATAGTGCAGACGTTATGCGTGTAAAAAGAGAAAGTAAAAATACGTAAAAAAGTATATTAAAGCACAAATTGAGCGGAGCCATCCCTAACGTCGACTGTACAATGCAGCGCCGGAAGCGGAAGCGGAAGCGGAAAGGAATATGATGCAATTCGTTCAGTATACAGTATGGAATGTGAAAGATTTCAGGTGTTAAAATACTTTATTTCATATACATTAATGCAAACGTATGCACTGTTATTTCATACGTGTTTATGCTACACTAGTGATGCATATGTAAAATATTCCTTTTCAATGTACTTATATTTAGTTTGTTCTTTTCAGTTTTACCCTACTTCCAGTCATTAATTAAACAAAGTGAACTGAATATCTGCTTCAGCATGGTGATTGGTAGAGGAGTTGTCTGTCTTTCAACATATGCAAGGTGCATTGGCCTGGCAGAATAGTAAAACAACGTCTTCCTTGCAGACAGATCTACAGTAACAAAGGTCAGAGTGTTTCTTTCAATGTGACTGAGTCAAAAAAGGGAAACATCAAACAACTCAAAGATAGGCTTTCCTAAACATTATGGAAGATTCAAAGCTACCAGCTCAAAGCGGTCTATTGACTTGGTCTAATCGGTCAACGGCCTCTAAATACTCAAAGGGTTCGACTGTTAATTCTGCTGTTGCTATTTCCCTTGCTGAAGCTGAAGAAGTTAAAGTTAAATATGCAGAAAATTAAGTAAATGCAGATAAAGATGCAAAAGGCACGTTTGGATGCGAAGAGAGCATGTTTAGAAGCACAATTAGCAGTGCTGGATGTAAAAACGGAAGCTTCTGTGGCTGTGGCCAAAGCTGAAGCACTGTCGACAGCACTAAGTGACAAAGTATCAATCTACAAATTCAGCAGTCAACACATTTCAGGTTCTCATGCCACTACTTAAAGAACTATAGAGTATGTACAAGAACAAGCTAGACTGTAAGCTATCAAAACAGCTCAATACACCCGTACTTTCGGAAGATTGGTGGCCACCAACCCAACCGAAATAATCGTGTCAAGAGAACAAGTCACAACTGCCGCCATATGAGTTATAGGCACCCGATTCAGGTGAAGACTTTAGATGTTGGGAAGTTTCAGAGGATGTCATCAACAACAAAGCACATATCCAGATTAAGCAATACGAGGAAGATAGCAGATATGATCCCTACCCTGATAAGTATCACCCTGGGCTGCCACAGAGTGTAAAGCCATCTCCCTCTGTCAAGAACAGGCAAGATCCTTACTTTGCTCATGTGAGACCACCTGATGATCTCAGCCACTTGCCAGCGCATGCTCACTTGAATTATAACATGCAGTCACAAGATATGGCTATAAATGCTCACAGTTAACCCCAGATCAAGTCATGTGCTCCAACTCATTGATGAGCAATCAGAACATTCACTTGCTCCCAAGCAAATTCTAGGGAGCAAGTGAAACGCATCAGAGTGTCAATGCATCAAACGCATGTGGCAAACACTGACAGAAGTCTCTTGATGATTTGGGAATGGTTAGATGATTGTTTTTGGTGCAACTGAGGTTGTTGAAAGCCCACTACTCAGGAGACTGGAGACTTTCCCAAAGATTTTGAATAAAGAATGGAAGAAACTCATGGAGTTAGTTCTTATGGGGCTTCTAGTAGCGAAATCTGAGTAAGTGCTTCTGGGTCTCGCGTGCATGGACACAGCTTGTGGCATAGTCAGCATAGTGCAAAAGCTACCTTTCAACCTACAAGATAAGTGGATGACTCTGGGCTATACTTTCAAACAACAACACAGAGTTCATTTTCCTCCATTTTCTGTACTTGTCAAATTTGTTTTAGAACAAGCCAGAATGCGAAATGATCCTTCCCCTTTAAGCTTATCATTTATGGCCAGAACATCCCAGGAACACTAACAGAGAATCCATCTTATTCACAAAATAGACGTCTCCCCCCAAATGTTGTCGACTGGTGAAACTCAAGGACCCAAGATAGTCTTAACAAGGTTCTGTCCTATACATAAAAAAACACATGCTTTCAACAAATGTTGTGGGTTCAGAGAGCAATCCATTGAAGATCGAAAGGCCTCTTTAAAGCAGAATAGGATTTTCTTTAAATGAAGTTCACAACGTAGGTTCGGGGGGAGCCTAATCATCCAGTCCTGCCAATCATCGTCACGACCATATATAAGCAGCAGTCATTGTTACGTTCAATCGACTATTCTTCCGGCATAGTGGTCCTGCCCTATTCCATGAAACATGTCTCACCCTGACGAGCTTCAGCTGTTCACCTCCGACGAGGAACTTTCCCATCCTTCGCATTCTCCATCCTCCACCCAGGTGAACACAGCTTCCTCCAATACCGGTACTCGAACCGGCCACACCAGCAAGGAACGAGGTCATCCTACTCGGCGCCCTCCCACAAATTCGCCAAGCCGCCGCCACACACCGCGGTCATCCCCGCCTCCGGCCAGGCAGCCACAGTCCCCAGGCTTCTCAATTTCTCCTCCATCGTCCACAATTTAGTCCCTCAAAAAACATGCTCCCAAGCGCCCACAACATTGTTCGTCCTGTCCAAGCCCACCTTTTACCTACCTCAGATTTGCTCATCCTCGCCCATTCCTCACAAAATCCCACTCCTGTCCTTCCTCCTCCTACTTCTTTTCCAACTATCTCCAGAGCACCCCCCAGCGTGAGGCTGCCTCTGTCATTGTATAGATTTTAAAATCCTGTTAATTACTTATAAAGCCCTGAATGGATTAGCTCCTCAGTACTTGAGCGAGCTCGTATCGCATTATAGTCCTACACGTCTGCTACGATCTCAAAACTCTGGCCATTTGATAATACCTAGAATATCAAAATCAACTGCCAGTGGCAGATCCTTTTTCTATTTAGCGCCCAAACTCTGGAACAATCTACCTAACACTGTTCGGGAGGCAGACACTTAACACACTAATACGCTTCTAATATTCAAATTCGTTAAAGGATTGTTAGGCTACATTAATTAGGTCAACCGGAACTGGGAACACTTCCCATAAAACACGATGTACTTGTTACATCGTAAGAGGATTGACATCTACTCTGATATTAGTATTTTTTTTCTTATTCCGAGGTCACCGTAGCCACCCGATCCGGTCCTTATTCAGCCCAGATGATCACGGCAGTCACCAGATCCAGTCCGTATCCAGATCAGATGGTGGATCAGCACCTAGATATGACCTCTACTGCTCCAAACATCAGCGGAGACCAGGACACCTAGATGACCCCCAGAGACAGATCCCCAGTGAGGACCTCATCACCAAGACAGTCATCGGGAAAAGACCACTGGAACCAATGGAGCCCTTACAATCTGATTTTGCTGCAGTTGGAACAAACTACTGGTTCGTCTGGCCAGAGGGGAACTGGCCCCCTGACTGAGCCTGGTTTCTCCCAAGGTTTTATTCTCCGTTCTGTCACCGATGGAGTTTTGGTTCCTTGCCATTGTCGCCTCTGGCTTGCTTAGTTGGGGACACTTCAATTCCAGCGATATCACCGACTTGATTGCACAGATACTATTTAAACGGAACTGAGCTGGAAGATGACATCACTGAATTCAATAATTAAATGCCTTTAACTGAAAAAAGGCAGTTTAATCTTATCATTTTACATGCCTCCGCAAACGGTGCCTGCCTCGTCTTTTCCCCCATCAGCCCCCTTCCCTCTAACGTTATTCCAGGCCATCCTCTATACTATACTCTGTACACTACTGATCCAACAGTAGTTCCCGCCCACGCCATGGCCATGTAGCCCCTATCCGTTTCCATTCCTCTCCGCACCCAAATTCTATCAAGTATGGACGGGGACTTGGCATCTCTTCTATCTTCCATTCCTCAAAAAGATTGCTATTTATCCCTGGACTGTGGCACTTTTTCTGTGACCCTTAAAGATTCAGCCTCTAACTCCAATCGCATTCTTTCACTCGCAGAATTTGTTCCAGCATTTGGAAAATATACAGACGTAATATGTTTTTTCCAAACAGGCGCAAGGAGCTAAATGATTATCTCTCTATTATCACTGATTTTTCTCTGTCATTCGGCGGCAGCCACTTTTGCACATATCACAAGCTATTTTCAACTAAATGCGCGTCAAGGGTCAGGCAGGGGAACCAGTACTCCTACTGGGGTGCCCTTGACTTCGATTTGTATAATCATGTCTTCCTCGGCTGCCGCAACATCTACTGTTCTATTTGTAGGTCTTTCATCCATCAGTCTCACTCCTGCCCACTAATCACCCAAAATTATCTGAACCCTCAGTCTCAGCCTACTTCTGAATCTATCAAATCTAAATCATACAGTGCTCAGCGTAAATGAGTACACATTTCCAAAATGTTGACAAGACTAAGTTTAATCTAACATCTGTTTAACTTATAACATGAAAGTAAGGTTAATAATATAACTTAGATTACACATTTTTCAGTTTTACTCAAATTAGGGTGATGCAAAAATGAGTACACCCCACAACAAAAACTACTAAATCTAGTACTTTGTATGGCCTCCATGACTTTTAATGACAGCACCAAGTCTCCTAGGCATGGAATGAACAAGTTGGCGACATTTTGCCAGATCTATCTTTTTCCATTTTTCAAGAATGACCTCTTTTAGAGATTGGATGCTGGATGGAGTGTGATGCTCAACTTGTCTCTTCAGAATTCCCCATAGGTGTTTGATTGGGTTCCGATCAGGAGACATACTTGGCCACTGAATCACTTTCACCCTGTTCTTCTTCAGAAATCCAACAGTGGCCTTATATGTGTGTTTAGGATCATTGTCATGTTGGAAAAGTGCACAACGACCAAGGGCACGGAGTGATGGTAGGATCTTCTCTTTCAGTATAGAGCAGTACATTTGTGAATTCATGATACCATCAATGAAATGCAGCTCCCCGACACCAGCAGCACTCATGCAGCCCCACATAAGGACACTGCCACCACATGCTTCACTGTAGGCACCATGCATTTTTCTTTGTATTCCTCACCTTTGCGACGCCATACAGTTTTGAAGCCATCAGTTCCAAAAACATTTATCTTGGTCTCATCACTCCAGAGTATAGAGTCCCAGTAGTCTTCATATTTGTCAGCATGGGCCCTGGCAAACTCTAGGCGGGCTTTTTTGTGCCTGGGCTTTAGGAGAGGCTTCTTTCGTGGAAGGCACCCATGCATGCCATTCCTCTGCAGTGTACGCCGTATTGTGTCATGGGAAATAGTCACCCCAGTTTGGCTTTCTACTTCTTTAGATAACTGAAGTGAACTTGCATGTCGATTTTCTTCAACCCTTCTCATCAGAAGACACACCTGACGAGGTGTTAACTTCTGTGGACGACCTGGACATCTCTGTGAGATGGTTGCAGTTCCATCTTTTTTAAATGTTTGTACCACTTTTGCTACAGTATTCTGACTGATAAGTAAAGCTTTGCTGATCTTCTTGTAGCCTTCACCTTTCTTGTGTAAAGAAATAATTTTCTTTCTCAGGTCTTGTGACATTTCTCTTCCATGTGGTGCCATTGCTGACAGCATGAAATGGGAAGGGGTTTTCTTTAAGTAACTTCAAAAAGTTTTCTCCAAACTAGGCATTCCAATCGCATCTGAGAAAACTGAGGGACCCGCCACCTCACTCGAGTTCCTCAGAATTTGCATCAATTCAGTCAAATTCGAAACCTCGCTCCCTAAAGAGAAAATTGACAGAATTTCCAACGTAATTAATAAAAATACTTTAGTCACAATAATTCCCAAACGCAAACTTCTTTCCCTGCTAGGCCAACAAAATTTCACTATCGGAATCGTGCCCCAAGTCGGAATCGAGGACCCACTACTTGGAATCGTGCCCCAAGGCCGCCCTTTTATCTCCCACCTTCTCTTTCTAGCATCCTCTTTCCCCGGCTTAAACGATTTAGTCACCCTGAACGAATCGTGTAGAGCAGATCTCAATCTCTGGCTCCTGTTTCTTAATCAATTGAACGGTCTCACTTTTTTCTATGATGCCCACGTCGTGCTAGCCACCGACATGCACCTGTTCATCGACACAGCTCCCTCAGTTGGATTCGGGGTATTTCCAAGAACGCTGGTTTGCTTCCACCCAACCTTGCGTCCGTCTCCTCTGCTCTATTCGAGCTCTACCCAATCGTTGTCGCAGCATCATTATCGGGGAAAGAATTGATCTAAAATCATCCTCTTTCATTGCGACAACTCAGCAGCAGTCCACTGCATAAATAAAGGCAGATCCAGTTCCACGGAAATCATGCCTTTTCTAAGACCCTTGATCTGGACATCTGCCTGCAACCAGTTCATAATTAAAGCAGTCCATATACCAGGTTGTAAAAAGCTCAATCGCTGACTCTGTTCCATTTTGCCTTTCAGAAATTCAGATCATTAGCTCCTCAGGCAGACCAGTCACCCACACCAGTGCCTCCTTATTCGGACCTGACGTTCCAGTAAACCACCCTCTCCTCCATCTTCACGACCTATCCACCCATCTCATCCTCCAAGCAGTTTATCCAAGAACACTCAGCTCATACTGAATGGCTTGGTACTGTTTCAAAACCATTCCATTCCATAAGCTTCAACTCCCTGACTTTTCTCTCACAACTGTTTATTCTTTTGCAACTTTTCTCCACCACTTCAAACAAATCTAACCCGGCTCCATAAAAACATATCTTAGCAGTATCCACTTTTTCCATAAACGTATTTTTTCATCACCTAGCCCAACGGCTTAAAGCAGGGAATTCCCTGTCTCCTAAGCATAAATCCGTCAGTCATACGGCCAGGACCGTTCATCTTGCCAACCTCCCACTGCCACAGCAGCAACATTCTCTCCTGCAAACACCTAACATTTTCACTGCCGCAGCAGTAAAATATGTATTTATTTATTTCTCTTAACCTTAATCAACCTTTACACTGCCACAGCAGTGACTTTCCCATCATACAATATTTTAATAAAAACAGTTATTTTCCTCTGTCTCTTCAGCAGTTGTGAAAATCCTTATCCGACTCAGCAACGATTCCACCCATTAAACATTCGCCATTTGGCTATTTCTCTTAAAGAGACTTTAATTAAAGTGAGTCTTTCTTTCTTTTCTAAATGTATCCAATCTTCCCACTGTTGCAGCAGTGGCTTTCCTACCCTAATATCTAACAGCTCTTTGCCGCAGCAATAAGTCGTCCTTCAAACCCCGCAAAATTAATTCGGCACTACTGCAGTAGTGAGACATCCTCATTAGCTTTTACCCATCAGCAGCGATATTTTTTTATTTTTTTTTGCCATATCAGAGCTTTCTCCATTGCTCCCGCAGGAGAGTTTTTTCTCCTTATAGCGATAAATACGTATTTTGGATGGAACAACCAAAATTCTTTATTTCTACATTCGGCGACGAGCCTGCTGTCCTTTATAAGCTTTTTTGAGGGTGTCTTACTCAGAGCTCAAGCCGAGCCTCGGGTTTCGAGCCCCCTTCACACAGCAAGCTAAGTTAGTTTTACCACTACCTGGCAGGGCTTAATGTGCAGGCGAACTCGTGACATGAAGTTCACAGCGTAGGTTCGGGAGGAGCCTAATCATCCAGTCCTGCCAATCATCCTCACGACCAAATATAAGCAGCAGTCATTGTTCTGTTCAAGCAACTATTCTTCCGGTATCCCTCCACCTTCAAATCCCTTTCCTTTATTCACACCATATCATCAGGGGGGTTTTCTTACTCTGAGCTCAAGCCGAGCCTCGGGTTTCGAGCTCCTTTCACGGACAGCAAGCCAAGTTCGTTTTACCACTACCTGGCAGGGCTGAATGGGCAGGTGAACTCATGAAATGAAGTACACAACGTAGGTTCAGGAGGAGCCTAATCATCCAGTCCTGCCAATCATTGTCAGGACCATATATAAGCAGCAGTCATTGTTCCGTTCAAGCGAATATTCTTCCAGTATTCTACTCCTTCAAATCCCTTTCCTTTATTCATACCATATCATCAGGGGGGGTTTCTTACTCGGAACTCAAGCCGAGCCTCGGGTTTCGAGCCCCCTTCACGGACAGCAAGCCAAGTTCGTTTTACCACTACCTGGCAGGGCTTGATGGGCAGGCAAACTCGTAAAATGCATATCCTCAACAACACATGTTGCAAAAAACTTCTAAAAGCTTGTCAAATGTACTGAATGTGGTAGTGAAGCACACCATTCTCTACTGCATCCAAAACCTGTGGATAGGCCTGCTAAAGCTCAAACACTCACTAAAGAGTATGGCGAGGAGAAGAAAGACTCTTCTGAAGATGATGTATCTACCAAATGTACAGAAGTCTGCTGTAGCGATTTGAGTGGCAACACATGCTCCAAAATCTGCCTTGTCTCAGTGTTTCCAAGTGGCCAAAGGGAGAAGGCAATCAGGGTTTACGCCAAAGCAATTGATCTTTGGTGAGATCAAAATTATTTTATATTTTCAATGTGGATTGTGACAGTCCTTCCTATTACCTCAGAACTTGTGCTGGAGTCTCCCAAAACACAGGGAGGAGAGCACATGGGTTTCAAGTAGCATCAGTTGATGGTCGAGTCATTCATTCTCTACTTAGCTTAATAGAGTGTGACGACATCCCAGATGATCGCTCTGAGATACCCACCCCTCAATTTGCTCTTCATCCACATCTGAAGAATATTGCTGGACAGAGCCTGGAAATCGACCCGAACGCTCCAATCATGATGCTGACTCTGCGAAGCCCTTTACACTCTGAAGTTAGATCTTGGTTGGGTAATAGTGGGCAACGTCTGCCTAGGCAAGGTGCACAAGTCTGATAGAGTCAATGTTCTCTTCACCAACACCTTGGATAGTGGTAGCTAATCACTTTTAAAGTCATGTCCCAACACTTATCACATCAAATAAAATGTTTGTGATAAACATTCAGATCTTCTAGCTACGGCTGTTGTGATGAAGCCTGTATGGGAAGATGAACATCATGTACAATGGGATATCTTCAAGAGAACAAAGGATGATGAGAAACTAGCTCTGTCTGTCGAAGATCTGACTTTTCCTCTGTATAATGAAGAAAGGCTTCTACAAAGATGAAATAAATAGCTGGGTCCCCTACAAAGATGAAATAAATAGCTTCCCCCCACCCCCAATCCCCCATTTCCATCTAACGCCTACCAAACAACAAGACGCAGGCTCTAGATCACTTCAGATCTCTACAGTGGTCTTCTTCCAAGAAACCTATCATGAAAGAACATTTCTTCACATTCATGGAAAATATACTGGTGAAAGGTCATGCAGAGATCACTCCACCACTTAAGCAGCATGCTGAGTGTTGCTACTTGCTGCTTTTTAGAGTTTATCACCCAAAGAAGCCAGATCAGACCCGGGTGGTGTTCGATTCAAGCTGGCAGTATGATGGGGTTTCCCTAAATTATGTACTTTTGAAGGGCCCAGATCTCAACAATGGACTTATTTGGGGTGATCTGGCGCTTTAGAAAGCATTCACTACAGATGTCCAACAAATGTTCCATTGCTTCCTTGTCAAGGCAGAGGACAGGAACTTTCTCAGGTTCTTATGGTATGAATATAATGACCCAGAGAAGAGCATCATCGAATACAGGATGAAGATCCATATCTTCGGGAACAGTCCTTCTCCTGCTGTTGCGATTTATGGCCTCAGACAAGCAGCAAAAGAGGCTGAGTCAGAGTTCGGAGCAGATGTAGGAGTATATGGATGATGGTTTAAGATCACTACCATCTGCAGCAGCTGCAATTTATCTCCTCAAGAGGACCCAAGCAGCCTTGGCACGTTCCAGTTCAAGTCAAGTCACCTTTATTTATATAGTGCTTTTAACAATACAAATTGTGTCAAAGCAACCGCACAATACCAAAATAGGAAAATTGTGTATCACTAATGTAAAATGACAAGATTAAATGCCTATTTTTCAGTTAAAGGCATTTTGTTATTAAATTCAGTGATGTCATCATCCAGTTCAGTTCAGTTTAAAAAGTATCTGTGCAATCAAGTCTGTGATATCGCTGAAAATGATATGTCCCCAACTATGCAAGCCACAGGCAACAACGGCAAGGAACCAAAACTCCATCAGTGACAGAACGGAGGAAAAAAACCTTGGGAGAAACCAGGCTCAGTCAGGGGGCCAGTTCCCTTCTGGCCAGATGAACCAGTAGTTTGTTCCAACTGCAGTAAAGTCATATTGTAAGGGCTCCACTGGTTCCAGTGGTCTTTGTGATACAAAGTTGCCATGTTGCCATGTGATACAAAGCCATTCACACATTGTGGAGTCCTCCCAACTGTGAATGGCTTTTACGATCCCTTTGGGTTCGCAGCTCCAGTTGTCATCCGTGGAAAAGCTCTGATAAGAGAACTCACAATGGAGACATGTGACTGGGATGCGCCTTTGCCTCCAGAAAAGATGGGACCTTGGCTGCAATGGAAGGACTTTCTTGAAGAGCTTCAACATCTCCAGATCCCCAAGACATTATACAAAAGATTTCTCTTCTGAAGCTCCACAGAGAGAGCGTGATTGAAAAAGTATTCAGTCCACAGATAAAAAGGAGTTTTCCTTGATTGCATCTAGCGACACAGTATGAGTGAAGTATCGAAAGGAAACAGTGCCTCTCCACGTTGCAACATATGAAGAAGTGGCAATTGAAAAGGCAAGACGTCACAGAGGGCAGTGTAGTTCTTATGAAAGACCATCAGACCAAAAGTAACCAGTGGCCTCTGGGGCGCTGACAATTTGTTTAGGACAATTACAAAGTGTACAGATCACTGTGTTAATTATTTTGAGAACAAATACTTAAGTTTGGAGAAATGTGTAAAATCAACAGAGAAAAACTGTAAATGGTCATTAACACCTTATGGAAAGATTCCTTGACCTTTCTTGTAAGGAAGTCAGAGAGGTTACAACATGGATAAGTGATTTATTTCTCAAATAAAACAAGACATGAAAATGCTCAATTCCAAATGTCTGCATTAATTCGATTTTTTTTAGTGGTTCAAAGCTCAAACAGAGAGAGGTTATTTTTACC